>JAFEMH010001293.1:0-410000 GCA_022495995.1 Adenophora triphylla var. japonica
ATGGTTAATCTTACGAAAAGATGGGTAATCTTACTAAAAGATGGGTAATCTTATGAGAAGATGGGTAATCTCTCTAAGAGATGGGTAATTTCACGAAAAGATGGGTAATCTTACGAAGGAACACAAAAGGTTCTACGAAGGAATAATGGTAAGGGTCTCACGAAGAGGATCTCACAAAGAGGGAATGGAGAAGGTTTTACGAGGAAATAATGGGAATGGTTTCACTACGAAATAATGGGAGAAAGTATCATGAGGAGGTATCGAGGAGGGTCTCGAGAGGCAAAGTCTCGGGAAGGAATCTCGCGGGGAGATGACGAGAATGAAAAATCTCGGGAGAGGATCTCACAAAGAGATAACGGAAAGATCTCATGAGGAGGAAACGAGAAAGGATCTCACGAGGAGATAACGGAAGAGGATCTCACAAAGAGATAACGAGATGCAAAATCTCGGGGGAAGGATCTCATAGGGAGATGAAGAGATGTGAAGTCTCGGGAGAGGATCTCACGCTGAGATGATGGAAAGATTTCTCTAGGAGATAGCGAGATGCCGAAACTCGGAAAGGAATCTCACGGGGAGATAACGGAAATATCTCATGAGGAGATAATGAGAAAGGATCTCACGAGGAGATAATCGAAAAGATCTCACGAGGAGATAACGAGAAAGGATCTCACGGGGAGATAATCGGAAAGATCTCACGAGGAGATAACGAGAAAGGATCTCACGAGGAGGTAATCGGAAAGATCTCACGAGGAGGTAACGAGAAAGGATCTCACGAGGAGATAACGGAAAGATCTCACGAGGAGGTAACGAGAAAGGATCTCATGAGGAGATAACGGAAACATCTCACGAGGAGATAACGAGAAAAGATCTCACAAGGAGATAATCGGAAAGATCTCACGAGGAGATAATGAGAAAGGATCTCAAGAGGAGATAACAGAAGAGGATCTCACGAAGAGTTAACGAGATGCAAAACCTCGGAGGAAGGATCTCACATGGAGATGACAAGATGTGAAGTCTCGGGAGAGGATCTCATGCAGAGATGATGGAAAGACCTCTCGAGGAGATAGTGAGATGCCGAATCTCGGAAAGGAATCTCATGGGGAGATAGCGAGATGCAGAATATCGTAAAGGAGTCTCACAGGGAGATAGCGAGATGCAGAATCTCGAAAGGAATTTCACGGGGAGATAGCGAGATGCAGAATCTCGGAAAGGAGTCTCACGGGGAGATAGCGAGAAGCGGAATCTCGGGAAAGAATCTCACGGGGAGATAGCGAGATGCAAAATCTCGGAAGGAATCTCACGGGGAGATAGCGAGATGCAGAATCTCGAAAAGGAGTCTCACGGGGAGATAGTGAGATGCAGAATCTCGAAAAGGAATCACACGGGGAGATGGCGAGATACGCAATCTCGGAAAGGAATCTCACGGGGAGATAGCGAGAAGCAGAATCTCTGAAGGAATCTCACGGGGAGATAGCGAGATGCAGAATCTCGGAAAGGAGTCTCACGGAGAGATAGTGAGATGCAGGATCTCGAAAAGGAATTTCACAGGGAGATGGCGAGATGCGGAATCTCAGAAAGAAATCTCTTAGGGAGATGGCAAGATGCGGAATCTCGGGAAGGAATCTCAAGGGGAGATAGCGAGATGCAGAATCTCGGAAGGAATCTCAAGGGGAGATAGCGAGTTGCAAAATCTCGGAAAGGAGTCTCACGGGGAGATAGCGAGATGTAGAATCTCAGAAATGAATCTCACGAGGAGATAGCGAGATGCAGAATCTCGGAAAGGAATCTCACGGGGAAATGGCGAGATGTAGAATCTCAGGAAGGAATCTCACGGGGAGTTAGCGAGATGTAGAATCTCAGGAAGGAATCTCACGGGGAGTTAGCGAGATGTGGAATCTCAGGAAGGAATCTCACAGGGAGATAGTGAGATGTAGAATCTCAGAAAGGAATCTCATGGGGAGATAGCGAGATGTAGAATCTCAGGAAGGAATCTCACGGGGAGATAGCGAGATGTAGAATCTCGGAAAGGAATCTCACAAAGAGATAGCGAGATGTAGAATCTCAGGAAGGAATCTCACGGGGAGATAGCGAGAAGTAGAATCTCGGAAAGGAATCTCACGGGGAGATAGCGAGATGCGGAATCTCGGAAAGTAATCACACGGGGAGATGGCGAGATGCAGAATCTCAGAAAGGAATCTCACGGGGAGATGGCGAGATGTGGAATCTCGGGAAGGAGTCTCACGGGGTGATAGCGAGATGCAGAATCTCGGAAAGGAATCTAACGGGGAGATAGCGAGACGCAGAATATAGGGAAGGAATCTCACGAGAAGATAGCGAGATGCAGAATCTGGGAAAGGAATCTCACGGGGAGAGGGCAAGATGCAGAATCTCAGGAAGGAATCTCACGGGGAGATAGCTAGATGCAGAATCTCGGAAGGAATCTCACGGGGAGATAGCGAGATGCAGAATCTCGGAAAGGAATCTCACGGGGAGATAATGAGATGTAGAATCTCGAAAAAGAATCTCACAGGGAGATAGCGAGATGTAGAATCTCAGGAAGGAATCTCACGGGGATATAGCGAGATGCAGAATATCAGAAAGGAGTCTCACGGGGAGATAGCGAGATGTAGAATATCGAAAAGGAATCTCACGGGGAGATGGCGAGATGCGGAATCTCGGAAAGGAAACTCACTGGGAGATGGCAAGATGCAGAATCTCGGGAAGGAATCTCACGGGGAGATAGCAATATGCAAATCTCGGAAGGAATCTCACGGGGATATAGCGAGATGCAAATTCTCAGAAAGGAGTCTCACGCGGAGATAGCGAGATGCAGAATCTCGAAAAGGAATCTCACGGGGAGATGGCGAGATGCGGAATCTCGGAAAGAAATCTTACGGGGAGATGGTAAGATGCAGAATCTCGGGAAGGAATCTCACGGGGAGATAGTGAGATGCAGAATCTCGGAAGGAATCTCACGGGGAGATAGCGAGATGCAGAATCTCGAAAAGGAGTGTCACGGGGAGATAGCGAGATGTAGAATCTCGGAAAGGAATCTCACGGGGAGATAGCGAGATGCAGAATCTTGGAAAGGAATCACACGGGGAGATAGCGAGATGTAGAATCTCAGAAAGGAATCTCACGGGGAGATGGCGAAATGTGGAATCTCGGGAAGGAGTCTCACGGGGTGATAGCGAGATGCAGAATCTCGGAAAGGAATCTCACAGGGAGATAGTAAGATGCAGAATATAGGGAAGGAATCTCACTGGGAGATAGCGAGATGCAGAATCTCGGAAAGGAGTCTCACGGGGAGATGGCGAGATGCAGAATCTCAGGAAGGAATCTCACGGGGAGATAGCTAGATGCAGAATCTCGGAAGGAAACTCACGGGGAGATAGCGAGATGCAGAATCTCGGAAAGGAATCTCACGGGGAGATAACGAGATGTAGAATCTCGAAAAAGAATCTCACGGGGAGATAGCGAGAAGTAAAATCTCAGGAAGGAATCTTACGGGGATATAGCGAGATGCAGAATATCAGAAAGGAGTCTCACGGGGAGATAGCGAGATGTAGAATATCGAAAAGGAATCTCACGGGGAGATGGCCAGATGCGGAATCTCGGAAAGGAATCTCACTGGGAGATGGCAAGATGCGGAATCTCGAGAAGGAATCTCACGGGGAGATAGCAAGATGCAAATCTCGGAAGGAATCTCACGGGGCGAGATGCAGAATCTCGGAAAGGAGTCTCACGCGGAGATAGCAGGATGCAGAATCTCGAAAAGGAATCTCACGGGGAGATGGCGAGATGCGGAATCTCGGAAAGAAATCTTACGGGGAGATGGTAAGATGCGGAATCTCGGGAAGGAATCTCACGGGGAGATAGCGAGATGCAGAATCTCGGAAGGAATCTCACGGGGAGATAGCTAGATGCAGAATCTCGAAAAGGAATCTCACGGGGAGATAGCGAGATGCGGAATCTCGGAAAGTAATCTCACGGGGAGATAATTTAGAATCTCAGGAAGGAATCTCACGGGGAGATAGCGAGATGCGGAATCTCGGGAAGGAATCTCACAAGGAGATAGCGAGATGCGGAATCTCACGGGGAAATAGCGAGATGTAGAATCTCAAGAAGGAATCTCATGGGGAGATAGCGAGATGTAGAATCTCAGGAAGGAATCACACGGGGAGATAGCGAGATGCAGAATCTCGAAAAGGAATCTCACGGGGAGATAGCGAGATGCAGAATCTCGGAAGGAATCTCACAGGGAGATAGCGAGATGCGGAATCTCGGAAAGGAATCTCATGGGGAGATAATGTAGAATCTCAAGAAGGAATCTCATGGGGAGATAGCGAGATGCGGAATCTCGGGAAGGAATCTCACAGGGAGATAGCCAGATGCGGAATCTCACGGGGAAATAGCGAGATGTAGAATCTCAAGAAGGAATCTCATGGGGAGATAGCGAGATGTAGAATCTCAGGAAGGAATCTCACGGGGAGATAGCGAGATGCAGAATCTCGGAAGGAATCTCAAGGGGAGATAGCGAGATGCAGAATCTCAGAAAGGAGTCTCACGGGGAGATAGCGAGATGTAGAATCTCAGGAAGGAATCTCACGGGGAGTTAGCGAGATGTAGAATCTCAGGAAGGAATCTCACAGGGAGATAGCGAGATGTAGAATCTCGGAAAGGAATCTCACGGGGAGATAGCGAGATGTAGAATCTCAGGAAGGAATCTCACGAGGAGATAGCGAGATGTAGAATCTCGGATAGGAAACTCACAAAGAGATAGCGAGATGTAGAATCTCAGGAAGGAATCTCACGGGGAGATAGCGAGATGTAGAATCTCGGAAAGGAATCTCACGGGGAGATAGCGAGATGCGGAATCTCGGAAAGTAATCACACGGGGAGATGGCGAGATGTAGAATCTCAGAAAGGAATCTCACGGGGAGATGGCGAGATGTGGAATCTCGGGAAGGAGTCTCACTGGTGATAGCGAGATGCAGAATCTCGGAAAGGAATCTCACGGGAGATAGCGAGATGCAGAATCTAGGGAAGGAATCTCACGGGGAGATAGCGAGATGCAGAATCTGGGAAAGGAATCTCACGGGGAGATGGCAAGATGCAGAATCTCAGGAAGGAATCTCACGGGGAGATAGCTAGATGCAGAATCTCGGAAGGAATCTCACGGGGAGATAGCGAGATGCAGAATCTCGGAAAGGAATCTCATGGGGAGATAACGAGATGTAGAATCTCGAAAAAGAATCTCACAGGGAGATAGCGAGATGTAGAATCTCAGGAAGGAATCTCACGGGGATATAGCGAGATGCAGAATATCAGAAAGGAGTCTCACGGGGAGATAGCGAGATGCAGAATCTCTAAGGAATCTCAAGGAGATAGCGAGATGCGTAATCTCGGAAAGGAAGTCTCACGGGGAGATAGCGAGATGCAGAATCTCGGAAGGAATCTCACGGGGAGTTAGCGAGATGTAGAATCTCAGGAAGGAATCTCACAGGGAGATAGCGAGATGTAGAATCTCGGAAAGGAATCTCACGGGGAGATAGCGAGATGTAGAATCTCAGGAAGGAATCTCACGAGGAGATAGCGAGATGTAGAATCTCGGATAGGAAACTCACAAAGAGATAGCGAGATGTAGAATCTCAGGAATGAATCTCACGGGGAGATAGCGAGATGTAGAATCTCAGAAAGGAATCTCACGGGGAGATAGCGAGATGCGGAATCTCGGAAAGTAATCACACGGGGAGATGGCGAGATGTAGAATCTCAGAAAGGAGTCTCACGGGGAGATGGCGAGATGTGGAATCTTGGGAAGGAGTCTCACGGGGTGATAGCGAGATGCAGAATCTCGGAAAGGAATCTCACGGGGAGATAGCGAGACGCAGAATATAGGGAAGGAATCTCACGGGGAGATAGCGAGATGCAGAATCTGGGAAAGGAATCTCACGGGGAGATGGCAAGATGCAGAATCTCAGGAAGGAATCTCACGGGGAGATAGCTAGATGCAGAATCTCGGAAGGAATCTCACGGGGAGATAGCGAGATGCAGAATCTCGGAAAGGAATCTCATGGGGAGATAACGAGATGTAGAATCTCGAAAAAGAATCTCACAGGGAGATAGCGAGATGTAGAATCTCAGGAAGGAATCTCACGGGGATATAGCGAGATGCAGAATATCAGAAAGGAGTCTCACGGGGAGATAGCGAGATGTAGAATATCGAAAAGTAATCTCACGGGGAGATGGCGAGAAGCGGAATCTCGAAAAGGAAACTCACTGGGAGATGGCAAGATGCAGAATCTCGAGAAGGAATCTCACGGGGAGATAGCAATATGCAAATCTCGGAAGGAATCTCACGGGGATATAGCGAGATGCAAATTCTCGGAAAGGAGTCTCACGCGGAGATAGCGAGATGCAGAATCTCGAAAAGGAATCTCACAGGGAGATGGCGAGATGCGGAATCTCGGAAAGAAATCTTACGGGGAGATGGTAAGATGCAGAATCTCAGGAAGGAATCTCACGGGGAGATAGCGAGATGCAGAATCTCGGAAGGAATCTCACGGGGAGATAGCGAGATGCAGAATCTCGAAAAGGAGTCTCACGGGGAGATAGCGAGATGTAGAATCTAGGAAAGGAATCTCACGGGGAGATAGCGAGATGCAGAATCTTGGAAAGGAATCACACGGGGAGATAGCGAGATGTAGAATCTCAGAAAGGAATCTCACGGGGAGATGGCGAGATATGGAATCTCGGGAAGGAGTCTCACGGGGTGATAGCAAGATGCAGAATCTCGGAAAGGAATCTCGCGGGGAGATAGCAAGATGCAGAATATAGGGAAGGAATCTCACAAGGAGATAGCGAGATGCAGAATCTCGGAAAGGAATCTCACGGGGAGATGGCGAGATGCAGAATCTCAGGAAGGAATCTCACGGGGAGATAGCTAGATGCAGAATCTCGGAAGGAAACTCACGGGGAGATAGCGAGATGTAGAATCTAGGAAAGGAATTTCACGGGGAGATAACGAGATGTAGAATCTCGAAAAAGAATCTCACGGGGAGATAGCGAGATGTAGAATCTCAGGAAAGAATCTTACGGGGATATAGCGAGATGCAGAATATCAGAAAGGAGTCTTACGGGGAGATAGCGAGATGTAGAATATCGAAAAGGAATCTCACGGGGAGATGGCAAGATGCGGAATCTCGGAAAGGAATCTCACTGGGAGATGGCAAGATGCGGAATCTCGAGAAGGAATCTCACGGGGAGATAGCAAGATGCAAATCTCGGATGGAATCTCACGGGGATATAGTGAGATGCAAATTCTCGGAAAGGAGTCTCACGCGGAGATAGCGAGATGCAGAATCTCGAAAAGGAATCTCACGGGGAGATGGCGAGATGCGGAATCTCGGAAAGAAATCTTACGGGGAGATGGTAAGATGCGGAATCTCGGGAAGGAATCTCACGGGGAGATAGCGAGATGCAGAATCTAGAAAGGAATCTCACGGGGAGATAACGAGATGCAGAATCTCGAAAAGGAATCTCACGGGGAGATAGCGAGATGCGGAATCTCGGAAAGGAATCTCACGGGGAGATAATTTAGAATCTCTGGAAGGAATCTCACGGGGAGATAGCGAGATGCGGAATCTCGGGAAGGAATCTCACAGGGAGATAGCGAGATGCGGAATCTCTGAAGGAATCTCACGGGAGATAGCGAGATGTAGAATCTCAAGAAGGAATCTCACGGGAGATAGCGAGATGTAGAATCTCAGAAGGAATCTCACGGGAGATAGCGAGATGCGAGAATCTCTGGAAGGAATCTCAAGGGGATATAGCGAGATGCAGAATCTCGGAAAGGAGTCTCACGGGGAGATAGCGAGATGTTGAATCTCAGGAAGGAATCTCATGAGGAGTTAGCGAGATGTAGAATCTCAGGAAGGAATCTCACAGGGAGATAGCGAGATGTAGAATCTCTAAAGGAATCTCACTGGGAGATAGCGAGATGTAGAATCTCGGGAAGGAATCTCACTCAGGAGATAGCGAGATGTAGAATCTCGGAAAGGAAACTCACAAAGAGATAGCGAGATGTAGAATATCAGGAAGGAATCTCACGGGGTGAAAGCGAGATGTAGAATCTCGGAAAGGAATCTCACGGAGATAGCGAGATGCGGAATCTCGGAAAGTAATCACACAGGAGATGGCGAGATGTAGAATCTCGAAAGGAATCTCACGGGGAGATGGCGAGATGTGGAATCCTCAGAAGGAGTCTCACGGTGATAGCGAGATGCGAATCTCGGAAAGGAATATCACTGGAGATAGCGAGACGCAGAATATAAGGAAGGAATCTCACAGGGAGATAGCGAGATGCCAAATCTGGGAAAGTAATCTCACGGGGAGATGGCAAGATGCGTAATCTAAGGAAGGAATCTCACGGGAGATAGCTAGATGCGGAATCTCGAAAGGAATCTCACGGGGAGATAGCGAGATGCAGAATCTCGGAAAGGAATCTCAATGGGAGATAACGAGATGTAGAATCTCAAAAGAATCTCACAGGAGATAGCGAGATGTAGAATCTCAGGAAGGAATCTCACGGGGATATAGCGAGATGTAGAATATTAGAAAGGAGTCTCACGGGGAGATAGCGAGATGTAGAATATCGAAAAGGAATCTCACGGGGAGATGGCGAGATGCGGAATCACGAAAAGGAATCTCACTGAGATGGCAATATGCAGAATCTCGGGAAGGAATCTCACGGGGAGATAGCAATATGCAAATCTCGGAAGGAATCTCATGGGGATATAGCGAGATGCAAATTCTCGGAAAGGATACTCACGCGGAATTAGCGAGATGCAGAATCTCGAAATGGAATCTCACGGGGAGATGGCGAGATGCGGAATCTCGAAAAGAAATCTTACGGGGAGATGGTAAGATGCGGAATCTCGGGAAGGAATCTCATGGGGAGATAGCGAGATGCAGAATCTCGGAAGGAATCTCACAGGGAGATAGCGAGATGCAGAATCTCGAAAAGGAGTCTCACGGGGAGATAGTGAGATGTAGAATCTCGGAAAGGAATCTCACGGGGAGATAGCGAGATGCAGAATCTTGGAAAGGAATCACACGAGGAGATAACGAGATGTAGAATCTCAGAAAGGAATCTCACGGGGAGATGGTGAGATGTGGAATCTCGGGAAGGAGTCTCACGGGGTGATAGCGAGATGCAGAATCTCAAAAAGGAATCTCACGGGGAGATAGCGAGACGCAGAATATAGGGAAGGAATCTCACAGAGAGATAGCGAGATGCAAAATCTCGGAAAGGAATCTCACGGGGAGATGGCGAGATGCAGAATCTCAGGAAGGAATCTCACGGGGAGATAGCTAGATGCAAAATCTCGAAAGGAATCTCACGGGGAGATAGCGAGATGCAGAATCTCGGAAAGGAATCTCACGGGGAGATAACGAGATGTAGAATGATGTAAACGCATCGGAATAGTAACCAAGGCCTGATCGAAATCAAAACCTTCTGCAAGGAATCGCAATTCCCAAGATAACAAGAATTTCCTAAGAAATCCTTCTGCAAGCCAATAAAATTGACCAAGAGTTTTGCAAGAGCAAAATATGAATTTAATTGATAAAAAGACTAATTTTCGGAATTACAATGAAGGCCTATCTTATAGTGCCCAGAAAACTTGAAAAAGACTCCTAAACCTTCTAAAATTAATCCTAACCTATATAGTAACCTAATAGGACTTAAAAACTAGTAAATATATTGAAAATCTATTCTAAATCTACCTATAATCAACCAATTAAAATTAAATCCGAAAATACAAATGAAATAATAAAAGATACAAAAACAATACATCATAGAATCTCGAAAAAAAATCTCACGGGGAGATAGCGAGATGTAGAATCTCAGGAAGGAATCTTACGGGGATATAGCGAGATGCAGAATATCAGAAAGGAGTCTCACGGGGAGATAGCGAGATGTAGAATATCGAAAAGGAATCTCACGGGGAGATGGCAAGATGCGGAATCTCGGAAAAGAATCTCACTGGGAGATGGCAAGATGCGGAATCTCGGGAAGGAATATCACGGGGAGATAGCAAGATGCAAATCTCGGAAGGAATCTCACGGGGATATAGCGAGATGCAGAATCTCGGAAAGGAGTCTCACGCGGAGATAGCGAGATGCAGAATCTCGAAAAGGAATCTCACGGGGAGATGGCGAGATGCGGAATCTCGAAAAGAAATCTTACGGGGAGATGGTAAGATGCGGAACTCGGGAAGGAATCTCACGGGGAGATAGCGAGATGCAGAATCTCGGAAGGAATCTCACGGGGAGATAGCGAGATGCAGAATCTCGAAAAGGAATCTCACGGGGAGATAGCGAGATGCGGAATCTCGGAAAGGAATCTCACGGGGAGATAATGTAGAATCTCAGGAAGGAATCTAACGGGGAGATAGCGAGATGCGGAATCTCGGGAAGGAATCTCACAGGGAGATAGCGAGATGCAGAATCTCACGGGGAAATAGCGAGATGTAGAATCTCAAGAAGGAATCTCATGGGGATATAGCGAGATGTAGAATCTCAGGAAGGAATCACACGGGGAGATAGCGAGATGTAGAATCTCAAAAAGGAATCTCACGGGGAGATAGAGAGATGTAGAATCTTAGGAAGGAATCTCACGGGGAGATAGCGAGATGCGGAATCTCACGGGGAAATAGCGAGATGTAGAATCTCAAGAAGGAATCTCATCGGGAGATAGCGAGATGTAGAATCTCAGGAAGGAATCTCACGGGGAGATAGCGAGATGTAGAATCTCAAGAAGGAATCTCATGGGGAGATGGCGAGATGTAGAATCTCAGAAAGGAATCTCACGGGAAAGAGTCTCACGGGGTGATAGCGAGATGTAGAATCTCAAAAAAGAATCTCACAGGGAGATAGCGAGATGTAGAATCTCAGGAAGGAATCTCACGGGGATATAGCGAGATGCAGAATATTGGAAAGGAGTCTCACGGGGAGATAGCGAGATGTAGAATCTCGGAAAGGAAACTCACAAAGAGATAGCGAGATGTAGAATCTCAGGAAGGAATCTCACGGGGTGAAAGTGATGTAAATTGGGACGTTTATTGTTTTTGTATCTTTTATTATTTCATTTGTATTTTCGGATTTAATTTTAATTGGTTGATTATAGGTAGATTTAGAATAGATTTTCAATATATTTACTAGTTTTTAAGTCCTATTAGGTTACTATATAGGTTAGGATTAATTTTAGAAGGTTTAGGAGTCTTTTTCAAGTTTTCTGGGCACTATAAGATAGGCCTTCATTGTAATTCCGAAAATTTAGAATAGATTTTCAATATATTTACTAGTTTTTAAGTCCTATTAGGTTACTATATAGGTTAGGATTAATTTTAGAAGGTTTAGGAGTCTTTTTCAAGTTTTCTGGGCACTATAAGATAGGCCTTCATTGTAATTCCGAAAATTAGTCTTTTTAGCCTAAACTAATTAACCTGCAAGGATTAAAGAATCCCAAGATAACAAGAATTTCCTAAGAAATCCTTCTGCAAGCCAATAAAATTGACCAAGAGTTTTGCAAAAGCAAAATATGAATTTAATTGATCAAAAGACTAATTTTCGGAATTACAATGAAGGCCTATCTTATAGTGCCCAGAAAACTTGAAAAAGACTCCTAAACCTTCTAAAATTAATCCTAACCTATATAGTAACCTAATAGGACTTAAAAACTAGTAAATATATTGAAAATCTATTCTAAATCTACCTATAATCAACCAATTAAAATTAAATCCGAAAATACAAATGAAATAATAAAAGATACAAAAACAATAAACGTCCCAATTTACATCAGAAAGCGAGATGTAGAATCTTGGAAAGGAATCTCACGGGGAGATAGCGAGATGCGGAATCTCGGAAAGTAATCACACGGGGAGATGGCGAGATGTAGAATCTCAGAAAGGAATCTCACGGGGAGATGGCGAGATGTGGAATCTCGGGAAGGAGTCTCACGGGGTGATAGCGAGATGCAGAATCTCAAAAAGGAATCTCACGGGGAGATAGCGAGACGCAGAATATAGGGAAGGAATCTCACAGGGAGATAGCGAGATGCAAAATCTCGGAAAGGAATCTCACGGGGAGATGGCGAGATGCAGAATCTCAGGAAGGAATCTCACGGGGAGATAGCTAGATGCAAAATCTCGAAAGGAATCTCACGGGGAGATAGCGAGATGCAGAATCTCGGAAAGGAATCTCACGGGGAGATAACGAGATGTAGAATCTCGAAAAAGAATCTCACGGGGAGATAGCGAGATGTAGAATCTCAGGAAGGAATCTTACGGGGATATAGCGAGATGCAGAATATTAGAAAGGAGTCTCACGGGGAGATAGCGAGATGTAGAATATAGAAAAGGAATCTCACGGGGAGATGGCAAGATGCGAAATCTCAGAAAAGAATCTCACTGGGAGATGGCAAGATGCGGAATCTCGGGAAGGAATATCACGGGGAGATAGCAAGATGCAAATCTCGGAAGGAATCTCACGGGGATATAGCGAGATGCAGAATCTCGGAAAGGAGTCTCACGCGGAGATAGCGAGATGCAGAATCTCGAAAAGGAATCTCACGAGGAGATGGCGAGATGCGGAATCTCGAAAAGAAATCTTACGGGGAGATGGTAAGATGCGGAACTCGGGAAGGAATCTCACGGGGAGATAGCGAGATGCAGAATCTCGGAAGGAATCTCACGGGGAGATAGCGAGATGCAGAATCTCGAAAAGGAATCTCACGGGGAGATAGCGAGATGCGGAATCTCGGAAAGGAATCTCACGGGGAGATAATGTAGAATCTCAGGAAGGAATCTAACAGGGAGATAGCGAGATGCGGAATCTCGGGAAGGAATCTCACAGGGAGATAGCAAGATGCAGAATCTCACGGGGAAATAGCGAGATGTAGAATCTCAAGAAGGAATCTCATGGGGAGATAGCAAGATGTAGAATCTCAGGAAGGAATCACACGGGGAGATAGCGAGATGTAGAATCTCGAAAAGGAATCTCACGGGGAGATAGCGAGATGCAGAATCTCGAAAGGAATCTCACAGGGAGATAGCGAGATGCAGAATCTCGAAAAGGAATCTCACGGGGAGATAGCGAGATGCGGAATCTCGGAAAGGAATCTCACGGGGAGATAATGTAGAATCTCAGGAAGGAATCTCATGGGGAGATAGCGAGATGCGGAATCTCGAGAAGGAATCTCACAGGGAGATAGCGAGATGCGGAATCTCACGGGGAAATAGCGAGATGTAGAATCTCAAGAAGGAATCTCATGGGGAGATAGCGAGATGTAGAATCTCAGGAAGGAATCACACGGGGAGATAGCGAGATGTAGAATCTCAAAAAGGAATCTCACGGGGAGATAGAGAGATGTAGAATCTTAGGAAGGAATCTCACGGGGAGATAGCGAGATGCGGAATCTCACGGGGAAATAGCGAGATGTAGAATCTCAAGAAGGAATCTCATGGGGAGATAGCGAGATGTAGAATCTCAGGAAGGAATCTCACGGGGAGATAGCGAGATGCAGAATCTCGGAAGGAATCTGAAGGGGAGATAGCGAGATGCAGAATCTCGGAAAGGAGTCTCACGGGGAGATAGCGAAATGTTGAATCTCAGGAAGGAATCTCACGAGGAGTTAGCGAGATGTAGAATCTCAGGAAGGAATCTCACAGGAAGATAGCGAGATGTAGAATCTCGGAAAGGAATCTCACGGGGAGATAGCGAGATGTAGAATCTCAGGAAGGAATCTCATGGGGAGATAGCGAGATGTAGAATCTCGGAAAGGAAACTCACAAAGAGATAGCGAGATGTAGAATCTCAGGAAGGAATCTCACGGGGTGAAAGCGAGATGTAGAATCTCGGAAAGGAATCTCACGGGGAGATAGCGAGATGCGGAATCTCGGAAAGTAATCACACGGGGAGATGGCGAGATGTAGAATCTTAGAAAGGAATCTCACGGGGAGATGGCGAGATGTGGAATCTCAGGAAGGAGTCTCACGGGGTGATAGCGAGATGCAGAATCTCGGAAAGGAATATCACGGGGAGATAGCGAGACGCAGAATATAAGGAAGGAATCTCACGGGGAGATAGCGAGATGCAAAATCTGGGAAAGTAATCTCACGGGGAGATGGCAAGATGCAGAATCTAAGGAAGGAATCTCACGGGGAGATAGCTAGATGCAGAATCTCGAAAGGAATCTCACGGGGAGATAGCGAGATGCAGAATCTCGGAAAGGAATCTCATGGGGAGATAACGAGATGTAGAATCTCAAAAAAGAATCTCACAGGGAGATAGCGAGATGTAGAATCTCAGGAAGGAATCTCACGGGGATATAGCGAGATGTAGAATATTAGAAAGGAGTCTCACGGGGAGATAGCGAGATGTAGAATATCGAAAAGGAATCTCACGGGGAGATGGCGAGATGCGGAATCTCGAAAAGGAAACTCACTGGGAGATGGCAATATGCAGAATCTCGGGAAGGAATCTCACGGGGAGATAGCAATATGGAAATCTCGGAAGGAATCTCATGGGGATATAGCGAGATGCAAATTCTCGGAAAGGAGACTCACGCGGAATTAGCGAGATGCAGAATCTCGAAATGGAATCTCACGGGGAGATGGCGAGATGCGGAATCTCGAAAAGAAATCTTACGGGGAGATGGTAAGATGCGGAATCTCGGGAAGGAATCTCATGGGGAGATAGCGAGATGCAGAATCTCGGAAGGAATCTCACGGGGAGATAGCGAGATGCAGAATCTCGAAAAGGAGTCTCACGGGGAGATAGTGAGATGTAGAATCTTGGAAAGGAATCTCACGGGGAGATAGCGAGATGCTGAATCTTGGAAAGGAATCACACGGGGAGATAACGAGATGTAGAATCTCAGAAAGGAATCTCACGGGGAGATGGTGAGATGTGGAATCTCGGGAAGGAGTCTCACGGGGTGATAGCGAGATGCAGAATCTCAAAAAGGAATCTCACGGGGAGATAGCGAGACGCAGAATATAGGGAAGGAATCTCACAGGGAGATAGCGAGATGCAAAATCTCGGAAAGGAATCTCACGGGGAGATGGCGAGATGCAGAATCTCAGGAAGGAATCTCACGGGGAGATAGTTAGATGCAAAATCTCGAAAGGAATCTCACGGGGAGATAGCGAGATGCAGAATCTCGGAAAGGAATCTCACGGGGAGATAACGAGATGTAGAATCTCGAAAAAGAATCTCACGGGGAGATAGCGAGATGTAGAATCTCAGGAAGGAATCTTACGGGGATATAGCGAGATGCAGAATATCAGAAAGGAGTCTCACGGGGAGATAGCGAGATGTAGAATATCGAAAAGGAATCTCACGGGGAGATGGCAAGATGCGAAATCTCGGAAAAGAATCTCACTGGGAGATGGCAAGATGCGGAATCTCGGGAAGGAATATCACGGGGAGATAGCAAGATGCAAATCTCGGAAGGAATCTCACGGGGAGATAGCGAGATGCAGAATCTCGGAAAAGGAGTCTCACGCGGAGATAGCGAGATGCGAGAATCTCGAAAAGGAATCTCACGAGGAGATGGCGAGATGCGGAATCTCGAAAAGAAATCTTACAGGGAGATGGTAAGATGCGGAACTCGGGAAGGAATCTCACGGGGAGATAGCGAGATGCAGAATCTCGGAAGGAATCTCACGGGGAGATAGCGAGATGCAGAATCTCGAAAAGGAATCTCACGGGGAGATAGCGAGATGCGGAATCTCGGAAAGGAATCTCACGGGGAGATAATGTAGAATCTCAGGAAGGAATCTAACGGGGAGATAGCGAGATGCGGAATCTCGAGAAGGAATCTCACAGGGAGATAGCGAGATGCAGAATCTCACGGGGAAATAGCGAGATGTAGAATCTCAAGAAGGAATCTCATGGGGAGATAGCAAGATGTAGAATCTCAGGAAGGAATCACACGGGGAGATAGCGAGATGTAGAATCTCGAAAAGGAATCTCACGGGAGATAGCGAGATGCGAGAATCTCGAAAGGAATCTCACGGGGAGATAGCGAGATGCGAGAATCTCGAAAAGGAATCTCACGGGGAGATAGCGAGATGCGGAATCTCGGAAAGGAATCTCACGGGGAGATAATGTAGAATCTCAGGAAGGAATCTCATGGGGAGATAGCGAGATGCGGAATCTCGAGAAGGAATCTCACAAGGAGATAGCGAGATGCGGAATCTCACGGGGAAATAGCGAGATGTAGAATCTCAAGAAGGAATCTCATGGGGAGATAGCGAGATGTAGAATCTCAGGAAGGAATCACACGAGGAGATAGCGAGATGTAGAATCTCAAAAAGGAATCTCACGGGGAGATAGAGAGATGTAGAATCTTAGGAAGGAATCTCACGGGGAGATAGCGAGATGCGGAATCTCACGGGGAAATAGCGAGATGTAGAATCTCAAGAAGGAATCTCATGGGGAGATAGCGAGATGTAGAATCTCAGGAAGGAATCTCACGGGGAGATAGCGAGATGCAGAATCTCGGAAGGAATCTCAAGGGGAGATAGCGAGATGCAGAATCTCGGAAAGGAGTCTCACGGGGAGATAGCGAGATGTTGAATCTCAGGAAGGAATCTCACAAGGAGTTAGCGAGATGTAGAATCTCAGGAAGGAATCTCACAGGAAGATAGCGAGATGTAGAATCTCGGAAAGGAATCTCACGGGGAGATAGCGAGATGTAGAATCTCAGGAAGGAATCTCACGGGGATATAGCGAGATGTAGAATCTCGGAAAGGAAACTCACAAAGAGATAGCGAGATGTAGAATCTCAGGAAGGAATCTCACGGGGTGAAAGCGAGATGTAGAATCTTGGAAAGGAATCTCACGGGGAGATAGCGAGATGCGGAATCTCGGAAAGTAATCACACGGGGAGATGGCGAGATGTAGAATCTCAGAAAGGAATCTCACGGGGAGATGGCGAGATGTGGAATCTCGGGAAGGAGTCTCACGGGGTGATAGCGAGATGCAGAATCTCGGAAAGGAATATCACGGGGAGATAGCGAGACGCAAAATATAAGGAAGGAATCTCACGGGGAGATAGCGAGATGCAAAATCTGGGAAAGTAATCTCACGGGGAGATGGCAAGATGCAGAATCTAAGGAAGGAATCTCACGGGGAGATAGCTAGATGCAGAATCTCGGAAGGAATCTCACGGGGAGATAGCGAGATGCAGAATCTCGGAAAGGAATCTCATGGGGAGATAACGAGATGTAGAATCTCAAAAAAGAATCTCACAGGGAGATAGCGAGATGTAGAATCTCAGGAAGGAATCTCACGGGGATATAGCGAGATGCAGAATATTAGAAAGGAGTCTCACGGGGAGATAGTGAGATGTAGAATATCGAAAAGGAATCTCACGGGGAGATGGCGAGATGCGGAATCTCGAAAAGGAAACTCACTGGGAGATGGCAATATGCAGAATCTCGGGAAGGAATCTCACGGGGAGATAGCAATATGCAAATCTCGGAAGGAATCTCATGGGGATTTAGCGAGATGCAAATTCTCAGAAAGGAGACTCACGCGGAATTAGCAAGATGCAGAATCTCGAAATGGAATCTCACGGGGAGATGGCGAGATGCGGAATCTCGAAAAGAAATCTTACGGGGAGATGGTAAGATGCGGAATCTCGGGAAGGAATCTCACAGGGAGATAGCGAGATGCAGAATCTCGGAAGGAATCTCACGGGGAGATAGCGAGATGCAGAATCTCGAAAAGGAGTCTCACGGGGAGATAGTGAGATGTAGAATCTCGGAAAGGAATCTCACGGGGAGATAGCTAGATGCAGAATCTTGGAAAGGAATCACACGGGGAGATAACGAGATGTAGAATCTCAGAAAGGAATCTCACGGGGAGATGGTGAGATGTGGAATCTCGGGAAGGAGTCTCACGGGGTGATAGCGAGATGCAGAATCTCAAAAAGGAATCTCACGGGGAGATAGCGAGACGCAGAATATAGGGAAGGAATCTCACAGGGAGATAGCGAGATGCAAAATCTCGGAAAGGAATCTCACGGGGAGATGGCGAGATGCAGAATCTCAGGAAGGAATCTCACGGGGAGATAGCTAGATGCAAAATCTCGAAAGGAATCTCACGGGGAGATAGCGAGATGCAGAATCTCGGAAAGGAATCTCACGGGGAGATAACGAGATGTAGAATCTCGAAAAAGAATCTCACGGGGAGATAGCGAGATGTAGAATCTCAAGAAGGAATCTTACGGGGATATAGCGAGATGCAGAATATCAGAAAGGAGTCTCACGGGGAGATAGCGAGATGTAGAATATCGAAAAGGAATCTCACGGGGAGATGGCAAGATGTGAAATCTCGGAAAAGAATCTCACTGGGAGATGGCAAGATGCGGAATCTCGGGAAGGAATATCACGGGGAGATAGCAAGATGCAAATCTCGGAAGGAATCTCACGGGGATATAGCGAGATGCAGAATATCGGAAAGGAGTCTCACGCGGAGATAGCGAGATGCAGAATCTCGAAAAGGAATCTCACGGGGAGATGGCGAGATGCGGAATCTCGAAAAGAAATCTTACGGGGAGATGGTAAGATGCGGAACTCGAGAAGGAATCTCACAGGGAGATAGCAAGATGCAGAATCTCAGAAGGAATCTCACGGGGAGATAGCGAGATGCAGAATCTCGAAAAGGAATCTCACGGGGAGATAGCGAGATGCGGAATCTCGGAAAGGAATCTCACGGGGAGATAATGTAGAATCTCAGGAAGGAATCTAACGGGGAGATAGCGAGATGCGGAATCTCGGGAAGGAATCTCACAGGGAGATAGCGAGATGCAGAATCTCACGGGGAAATAGCGAGATGTAGAATCTCAAGAAGGAATCTCATGGGGAGATAGCAAGATGTAGAATCTCAGGAAGGAATCACACGGGAAGATAGCGAGATGTAGAATCTCGAAAAGGAATCTCACGGGGAGATAGCGAGATGCATAATCTCGAAAGGAATCTCACAGGGAGATAGCGAGATGCAGAATCTCAAAAAGGAATCTCACGGGGAGATAGCGAGATGCGGAATCTCGGAAAGGAATCTCACGGGGAGATAATGTAGAATCTCAGGAAGGAATCTCATGGGGAGATAGCGAGATGCGGAATCTCGAGAAGGAATCTCACAGGGAGATAGCGAGATGCGGAATCTCACGGGGAAATAGCGAGATGTAGAATCTCAAGAAGGAATCTCATGGGGAGATAGCGAGATGTAGAATCTCAGGAAGGAATCACACGGGGAGATAGCGAGATGTAGAATCTCAAAAAGGAATCTCACGGGGAGATAGAGAGATGTAGAATCTTAGGAAGGAATCTCACGGGGAGATAGCGAGATGTAGAATCTCGGAAAGGAATCTCACGGGGAGATAGCGAGATGTAGAATCTCAGGAAGGAATCTCACGGGGAGATAGAGAGATGTAGAATCTCGAAAAGAAATCTCACGGGGATATAGCGAGATGCGGAATCTCAGAAAGGAATTACACGGGGAGATGGCGAAATGTAAAATCTCAGAAAGGAATCTCACGGGGAGATGGCGAGATGTGGAATCTCGGAAAGGAGTCTCACAGGGTGATAACGAGACGCAGAATCTCAGAAAGGAATCTCACGGGGAGATAGCTAGACGCAGAATCTCGAGAAGGAATCTCACGGGGAGATAGCAAGATGCAAAATCTCGGAAAGGAATCTCACGGGGAGATGGTGAGATGTAGAATCTCAGGAAGGAATCTCACGGGGAGATAGCGAGATGCAGAATCTCGGAAGGAATCTCATGGGGAGATAGAGAGATGTAGAATCTCGAAAAGAAATCTCACGGAGAGATTGCGAGATGTAGAATCTCGAAAAGGAGTCTCACGGGGAGATAGTGAGATGCAGAATCTCGGAAAGGAATCTCACGGGGAGATAGCGAGACGCAGATTCTCAAAAAGGAATCTCACGAGGAGATGGCGAGATGCAGAATCTCAGAAAGGAATCTCATGGGGAGATGACAGGATAGGCCTAACAAGGTCGGGTATCCTTTTGAACGAGTATTTATGCTGAACGGTTGTGGGAACTGGTCCAGGTAGTGCAGTGATGTCGAGGAATGCTCTTCTTATCGGATTAAACTTGAGTCTTCTAAAACGCTGGAGGTTCTATGTCAGCTTTCCCATCTTTTCTGTAGTCTATGTACTAACTTTTTTCTCATCTTCATCAGTTCCACTATCGTTTCCTTCAGTTCTGCTATCGGTTCCTTTGATGAAGTAATGGGCGAGGTCAAAACTGTAAGGTCGGAGGTTGGGTGTGTCGTAAGAGGTTCCCCTTTTGCGGGCTGCTGCTTTGGTGCTGACCAGCCTCTTGTTTTACCTGATGTCAGCTGGTGTTGGCATATAACCGAGCCTCTGGACTGTAGTGTGGTCCTTGACTTCGATGACTTGGTGTTGGCCTTGTAACCTTTTGCCAAGCCCCAGTCCTGGGATGAAGTTCATGAGTTTCATCATCTTCATGGCGGGAGGGATTTTGTCCCAAAATAGTGGAAGGTCCATGCTGCCTATTTGGATCTTGGAGGTCTCCAAGGTGAACCCAGTTAATGCCATATCATCATCATGCTTGATCTCTAACACTGGAATGCCGTTGGTGCTGGTCCCCTCTATGGTGACGCTGTTACCATAGACTGTTGTCAGCTCGTTGCCTTGCATAAACTTGATACATTGGTGAAGGGTGGATGCCACGCCGTTCATTTGATGCAGCCAAGGTCATCCCAGGATGGCTGTGAAAGTTATAGGAATGTCCAACACTTGAAATTCGTTAGGGATCATCCGCTTGCCGAACCAGATGATTAGAGTAGCAACCCCGAGAACTGTGCGGGAAGTAGAATCTTAGGACTTGACGGTGTGGACTGAAGGCTTCACATCTGTGGGCTTGATGTCAAGCATGTCTATCATCTTGGTGGGCAAGACATTCATTCCGAAGTCTGAACAGTGATGCTAAACGGCTCATTGTGGTCAACTCCAAATCTTGGTAGGTCCAAATCTGTGAGGGTGATGATGTTTCCATAGTGGATATTGTTGATCATCTGGATTACTTCTTCTGGAGTTGCATCCATGGGGACCATGGTGCGGGCTGAACTTTCCTCTAGCTTGAGCTTGTGAGGGTATGAAGATGTGAGCAGGGACCACAGGGGAATGTTCATCTGTGTCTTCTTGAGCTGAGTGAGGATCGGGTTCTCCAACATTTGAGAGGCAGAGGTTTTGGTGGTGCCTCCAGATTGCTTTGAGGTTTGATAAGTTGAGCTTTGGTTGATCCTTCTGGGGATTATGCTTCTTGTTGGCAGTAAGGTTGCCGAGATTGGAGACTTTCTTGTGTCCTGATGCCTGAACTGTGGTGTCAGCAGGATATTTTCGCTTTCCTACCCCTGTAGGTTCTGAAGCTGTGCTGTTTGAAGGAAGGGAAGACTCGCTGGAGAAAACTGCCCTTGCATGCTACTGTTGTCCAGAGGTGTCATGAGGATTCAGATTCTGATCTGTCGAAGTTGTATCTGAGAAGCCCCAATTCTCACAATGCCGAAAGATGCTTCTGACAAGACCCAGAAATCGGAACTCAAAGTAAACCCTTGGGATGAAAAAGCTCTCTTCGTGTGGCAAAGCCCCAATCTGAAGAAATGACTTGGTGAAGTCCCAGTTTGAAGGAAGCGCTGGTCATCTGTGGGGATTCTAGAGTGTATCCGATGCAACCCCAATTTGAGTTGAACCTTATATGGCCCAACGAGGCAACCGTCTTTGATTTCTTCGATTAGTCAACCAAAGTGTATAAGATGTGTCTTGTAATGTATACGCGCAAGGACATATTTTAGAGAAGTGGGTACAAATCCCGATTTTATGTGGATGTCTAGTTTAATGCAGGCACCAGAACTCGCTTTGGGTTTGACTCTTTTGAGAGAGTATGAGCGTAGAGAGGTTTGGAGAAGTGTATGGAAGCTCTTGCTGACAGAAAGACAGTGTTTAGCTCTATTTTTCCTATTATTGTAGAAAAAGAAGACTTGTTGAGACATCTGAAAACATGTTTTATTCATAATTATCACAAAATTGCTTTAAACACTTTATTAATGTTCAGGTTGTTCAACCATTAATCCCGATATGAACAAATGTCTTGATTAACCGTGAGAAGAAAGTCAACTGATGTCGCCGATCAAAGTTGGCTGTGTGTGAAAGAAAGTTTTGTGTATAGGGAAGGTCATTGATGAGACCGGGTTTATGGGATTTGTATGTATTTATGACCGAGCCATTTCTGGTTGCCTACGTTTCCCTCAGTGTAAGAAGCTCAGGTCGCCGTAGTTCTGGCTGAACTTTGTTTTGGATTTGGGAATAGGGTATGAACATTTGTGGTCCTTTTGGTGAAAAGGCTTGAAGGGGATGTTTGGATGATGAGGTACGGGCCTCGAGGTGATTCCTTGACAAGTCATTGTTGACGGCTTCTTCCGTGATTCCATTGCTTCTTGATCTGTGTCTTTCACCGGGGGAGAAAGAATTTGAATGTAGCGTAAGGGCTTATGATGTGTTTTTCGCCTTTGCTTTGACAACTCCATTGTTATCAACAACCTCCATTCTTCGAGCTTTAACTTTGTTTGCCCATCTGTCAAGCTTTGGATTGGCGGTGCTGGGTCCTTGGCCTCACTTTTTTTTGAAGTTCTTGTTTGAACTTTTCTCTCTCTTTTTTTCTTTTTTTGAAGTTCTTGTTTGAACTTTTCTCTCCTTTTTTTCTTTTTTTTTTTTTTTGAAGTTCTAGCTTGAACTTTTCTCTCCTTTTTTTTCTTTTTTTTTTGAAGTTCTTGAGGACGAAGGCAGGCTCCTGCTTGAACTTTCTCGATGCGTACGAGGGCGAAGGCGAGCTCCGAGGTTGTTGTCGACATGGGTCAATCACTTGATGTTGAGTGACCTTTTGTGGTTCCTTGATGTTGCCGCCGTCGTTGACTTGGTCAAGGTGATGGTGGGGACATGTTTTGGGAAGTGTATGGCTTGATGGAGGCCTTTGTGAGGTAAGGAAAGTGTATGGGGAGGGCACCATTTGACTTTCTCACACCGATTAATCAGAACATTAGTTATTTCCAGAGATTATTTGTTGAGCAATGCAAGTGATCATTTAGGATATAACCATTTCATTAGTTGTAATGTAGGTGTGCAAATAATGTCTCAAGTCTAGCAAGAAGAGAAAAAAGACACTTATTTATAGAAAATTTAAGATTAACTACAATGTCCGAGGCGGACTTGATTGAACGAGGAAAGTACTAGAACCTACGAAGGTTGACCTAAAGACAATTGACAGATCTCGAGGATAGGTAGCCCCTACTCTAGCTGCTCTTTTGTAGTTGAATTGCCAGGACGCTTGAGCTTTCCGTCATCTATTAGGTTCTGGATCTCATGTCGCAGCCCGAGGCAACTATCAGTTGTGTGCCCATGGTACTGGTGGAAGGTGCAGTACTTGCTTCTGTCAGCCATGGCTGTGGGATTCTTTAGCTTGTTGTCCGCCACAGGCTTGAGTAGGTCTTCTTTGATCAGTTTCTCCAACATCTTGCTTAGAGGCATGTCTAGTTTTTTGAAGCGACGGGAGGGCTGTCTCTTGAAAGAGTCGTTGCTTTGTAGGGATGTGTCCCCATTGCTTGACTGATGTCCCTGCTGGAGGTGGCTGTTAGTGGTGTCTTTTCCTTTGCCGAGGGCCCGTGCAAGTTTTGATGTGGTTTTTGCTTTGTACTGGTAAGGTGGCTCTGTGGTCGGGGCATGCTTTTCCTTCGAGTCTTTCTCGGGTGGGAGACCCGTATTGATCATGGCTCGGAGATCAAGGCAGAAGCGATGGCTGACTAATTCATTTACTGATGGCTTCAAACATGACTCGAAGGCTCTCATTTGCTCATCCTCGGGCAGTGACTTCAGGATTTCAGAAAGCTTCTGGCTCTATTCCTTGTAAAATTCTCCCATAGTTTCGTTTGCTTTCTGTTCTGTCGACAAAACCACATGCGGGTCGATAGAACCCTCTAGGCTGCTAAAACCTGTAACCAAAGGTCCACTATTGGAGGGAACCGTGATATGGGGTTGGACAAACGGGTTTTGAGGGAATGGAGTATAATTTAGTGGATACTGTGGAAATTGAGGGATTTGAGGCCATGAAGCAGCTGGAACGAATGCGGGCTGTCTGAAGCAATGGGTCGGAAAGGTTATGTGGGGGAAACTGGGTGAATTCTGGGCATATTGAGAGAAGGAAGTGAACACGGGAGGATTTTGAGATATATTGGGATCTGTTTGAGATTGTCCAGCGCTGCGCTGTGATGATGTGCCGCCGCCAAAATTTTTCTTTTCGAAAAAATAAGGTTTAACTTTGAAATTTTTCGTTTCTTTGAAAAACCTATCGAAAAAGACCGGAGTCGCCACGCCATTTTTGTTTTAAGGGCCAAAACTTTGAAAAATGCCCGAGATTAGAGATTTGGGTTCGGAGGTCACGTTACATGCCGGGAAGGACGTTAGTGTGCACCCGGAATGCCTCGTAAAACGAGTCTTTCAAGCTAAAAACTATTTGTTGTGTGTGTGTGTGTGTGTTTTGGCCAAAATAAGTTGAAACTCAGAAAAGTAAAAATTGGGAATTCTTTATTAGACTTTGGACAGATCCCATGATTTTTGGTGTGATTTTTGGGTTGAGTTTTGGTACTCAAAATATTTTTGGAAGTTGAAGAACACTTCTGCCAGAATGAAAAAGGCAGTGGACACTTGATTTTGAAATAGATTTAAGGGCTTCAAAACTTCATAATCTGAGAAAACTCAGAGAATGAAAGTTTATCCAGACACCTCAAATAAGATTTATGTGAAAGAAGTTTTCATTTTGGAGAAGATTTGAGGACCCAAAACCTTCTGGAAATCTCAGATATGAGATCTGGACTCCCAGAGACTGGTGATCTGACCTTTAAAAGAAAATTTGAAAAAGGGAGTTTTACTCACGAAAAAAATAAAGTAAAAATATATATGGAAAGCTCTGGATGTTGGATACAAAAAGTGTTTTGTAGTCAACACCAAATTCGAAGTTTATCTGTGTCCAAAAATTTAGACCATGGACTGGGGTCTTAGAAAATTGCTACTGGACATCAACTTCTCAAGAAGGAAAATGTGATTTAAAAGGGGGTTTGGCATCCATGCTCGTATGACGAGTCTTTCTACCTTTCTCGAAAAGTGTGCGTGTGTGTGTGTTTGTGTTGCTTTTGAAAAGGAGCTTGAATGACAAGCTTTAATCTTGGTTTGAATGACAAATGTTGATTTTGGTAAAAAGGGCATTTGAAGGACAAACGTCGGTTTTGAGGCGGAAATGAGCGTTTGAATGTCTAACGTCGGTTTTGAGACGGAAATGAGCGTTTGCGTGGCAAACGTCGGTTTTGAGTTTGAAAAGGAGTTCGAATGACGAACTTTTGGTTTTGAATTGGGTATTACGATGTTACCCATTTTGATGAAAATGATGGCAAATAGAAGACGATCAACAAGTCAGTTTGTGACTCGGATGTTTAAAGTAAATGCGATCAACAAACCGAACAGTTTGGATTGTAAATGATAGTATTGAATTGACAGTATCAACGAACCAAACGGTTCGGACGGTAAAAGTGCGATCGATGAGCCAAACGACTCGGACTGTAAAAGTGCGATCGATGAGCCAAACGACTCGGATTTGTAAAGATGCGATCGACGAGCCAAACGACTCGGACTTGTAAAGTGCGTAAAGTAAGTGTGATATCAACGGATCAAACGATCCGGACTTGTAAAGAGCGTAAAGTAAATAGCAATATCAACGGATCAAACGATCCGAACTTGTAAATGACGATCACGAACCAAACGGTTCGGACGCTAAAAGTGCGAATCAACGGATCGAACGATCCGGACTGTAAATGACAGAAACATAAAAAGGGGACTTGAACGCCGTTTTAACCCGAAATTACTTCTCTTACGGGAGAGAAGATGATTAGGGACTAAAACGTATCGAGTCCCGTAGACGGCGTTACGTCTACATTTTGAGAGTGAGAGTTTACCAAATTGACTCGGGAGGACGTATACGGGATACAAAAAGGTGTTTGAAAGGTGTTTCGGATGTGTTTGGGTAGTGTTTCCCCTTTTATTTGGTGTTTAGGAACCTAGGTATTTAGGCAGCGTTTCGATTTGGGTCGGTTTAGCTTTTGTCAAAATCCACCGACGAGTAGCACGAGAGCCCCCGAAGAGTATAGAATTCCGCCGACGAGTAGCACAAGGGCCCCTGAAGAGCGAAAGAAAACAAGCCTTGTTGCTTGGGGTGGAGAGAGGAGAGAAAATGGTGTCTTGAAAATGAAGGAGGAGGTGAGTATTTATAGGAGGAAATTACTTGGGGGATGGAGAAATTACTTGGATAGGAGGAATGGTTACTTAGCCTGGTGGTTTTTTACCCTATAAAATAGTCCGGCCGGACCTTTCTTCAATTTGGGGACATTTTGGTCATTTGGCCTTGAGTTTGACACGTTTTGGAAATCAGTAAAATAGTGCGGCCGGCCTGTTCTTCAAATTGGCTATTTTTCCTGATTAACCTATTTATATGCGTAGATCTTGTTCTCGCGTTCGATTTGATATGTGGTGGGCCCAAAACGGAGTTCGTATCAGGGAGTTATGACCTCCGGAAGGTCGAGACGCTCGAAAACAGCAAATTGTATCTCGGAAGACCCCGAAAAGTGCATTTTTCGGGGAAAGCTATACTTTTACGTGTGATAACGTGTGTTGAGTACGCTTTGAAGTTGGAATGCACGGGGCAGTCCCGGGATGTCTCGTTGGCTTGAGAACGGGGAGTTTAACGGGTTCCGGTTAACTTTTAACGGATTTTGACGATCCGGATTTGGGTACTTACACTAGTGCAAGTGGGAGATTGTTGGTTTTATGCCCTGGGCTGATGATTATTATGACTGATTATCAATATCGTTATGTAATCGTCTTTACCATTTATTATAAAGACTGCTTATTTGAATTATTATATGTTTACATGTTTATTATAATAATCTGTGTCCCTCGTTATTATGAATTACTAGTATAATTTGGTAATGGATAATCATCGAGATGATTATATGCATGGGGATGCACATTACACTTATGGGTACTTGTTAGAGAACAAGGTAATGGACAGACCCACTTATGAGATTTATGACATGGTCTATATATGTCATGATTAAATCTCATGATAGTCGTGTCATTAGAATCCTTTGTACCTGAGATTATCATCGTCTTCCACATGATGAAGGTTATGTTTGATGTAGTCTAACACTATCTTTAATAGGATAGCAATAAGGGCTATGTTGGCACGATTGGATTCATGTAGGGAAGAATGATAAGTCAAGATGGGATTTGTCCCTCGTAAAGAGAGATGTCTGCTTGGGCCCCTCGATGAATAGTGTTAAGGAAATGTACAGCCGTACTCAAGAGATTTGATAGAGATCAAATGCACTTGGAGAATCAACATATTCGAAGTCGAGAAAGCATTGAACAATATGAGTTGACGTGGACCATGACTCATGTTCAATATGACATTGTGGACAAAGGGATTGTAACATTAATCTATCAAGGAATCAAGCTTTGATGTTATATTTAATTGGGTGGACATAATGACTTGCTAGAGATCACTTATGTCGTGTGAGGTTGATGTTTTAACTCACTACCAACATAAAATATAATTCCTAAAGGGTCACACACAAAGAACGGATTGAACAATGGCTCAAAATTGGAAATTTGACTTCTGGATGCTGGCAAGAGGGTTGTCCCGCGCTAGACAAGCTTGTCCCACGTGGGACAAAGGTTCTGGGCAAAGTTTGCCAAATACTTGTACCGCGCGAGATACGCAATTTCCCGCGTGGGACAAGGTCTTTTGGACTCCGTTTTTGGCTAGGTTTAGGGCTTTTCTCCCTAAGGGTTAGGGGTATTTATAAAGTATAAATAGAACTCTTTTGCCTCAGTCAACATAGATGAAAATTGGGGTTTGAGAAACACCAATTCATTGATATTGATTACGAATCAAAGATCAAAACTCCTCATATTCAAATCCATAGTGGCCATAGATTGTTGAAAAGTGTTTCAACAAGCGGATCATCTAGCAATCCAACAAGATACCAATCTTGGTTCACTTGCGTGTGGATTACCGATAGAGGGTGATTGTTTTATCACCTAAAGCTTGAAGATTACCGTTGTTGATTCATCACAAGGAAGAACAAGAAAGAAGATCAAAGTTTTGTCTACGATTCAAATCTGAATTACGAATCGGATACGAAAGAAAAATTCGCATGCAACAAGGTTATTAAATCTATATTCATTAGTTTTAATATCTTCATGTTAGACGGATTCATGGCTAGGGTTTTGTTATTTACTAAATCTTCTGCTGCGCATGTAACCCCAAAACCCAACATGGAGGTCCTAGACCGTCTGGTGAAGAAAGGAGGAATGGAATGTCTCCTCCCTCCCATATTTCCTTAGACCCAACTGGCGACCTAAGGGATAGGCTCAATCAGCAAAGGGATCAAGAGGCCGACCCATCTCAAAGAAGGTGGCTCGAAGCTGACAGGGTTTGACGTAGGTCGCCAACAAGGGAAGAAAGATTGCTAGCCCATAGAGAAAGGAGAGAAGTGACTCCCCCACGGAATGAGAGACAGAGGACCCTATCTATGAGAGAACCCCACCGGGAGGAGAGACAAAAATCTAACTATGTCTCCCATATACAAAACGACCTGGATGCTAGGGAGCTTCTCAACTTGAAAAAGAGGTTGGATAGCATGGAGGCTGACAGAAAGGAAACCAATGGGAAGGTCGAACGAAATGACTGCACTCTTCGACCTTTGTCCAAGGAGATGCTTAACCAAAGAGCTCTTGCAGGTTTCAAGTTACCCGTGTTAGAGAAATATTCAGGCACGACCAATTCCTTGAATCATATGCAGCACTTTGAGGCAACTATGTACTTGGTCGCTTCTGAGGATGACGTGCTATACAAGGCATTAACCAGCACCTTCACAGGTGCAACACTGACTTAGTTTCGTGGTCTGACCACTGGTTGCATCACCTTATGGAGTTATATGAGGAAGATGTTCCTCGACATGTTCTCAACATCGGGGGCTCGTAAGAAAACAGTCACTGATTTGAACAACATGATTCAGGGCAAGACGGAAAGTACTAAGAGCTACTTTACCCGGTTCAAAGAATTGGTCGACCAAATTGAGGAAGACCTCACGGATAGAGAAATCATCAACTGTTTTAGAAACGGGGTATCCTCTCTCGATCTGGATTACGAGCTACAGGTCAGGAGAGCGACCATAAGGAAAGAGCTATTTGAGAGGGCCTATTATGTGGTTGTGGCTGAGGAACAGAAGAAGAGAAAGAAGGACAAGGACTCTAAACATTCTGAAGTTGGTGAGTCGACAAAGTGGGGACTGGCAAAGCATAACGACAACAAAGGAAATAACAGAACTAGGGCTATGGAAAGAGTCCTTGAAAGGTTCACCCCACTCACAGTCAGTCAGACTGAAATCATGAACAAAGTCGACTTAGATCCTCCTGCCCTAATGAACGCTCAAAATAAATTCAAAAGGGACAACAGTAGGTACTGTGAGTATCATAAGGACATCGGGCACACAACTGAGGAGAGTATGAGTTTGAAGAGGATCATCCAATAATGGGTGAATGATGGAAGGTTAGATAGGTTCATGAAGGGAGATGGTTGTGCAGGAAGAGATCGACCTACAAGGGTGTGCTAGAGCCATGGAAACCTAGACTGACTTTGGGTGTGATCGTTGAGGAGACGAGCAACACTTCCCTCAAAAACAATATTTTTCAACTAAGTAAAGCTCCCTATGTACCCCCCAAGAGCTTTGTTAAAGATAAGGTGATCAGTTTCTATCCCTACGAGCTGGCTGCCAGCGTGACTGCAAGGGAGCAAATTTTGGTGATTATGGGGCTAATTAATGATTGCACACGGGGGCCTGCAAGAACATCCCATACTAAAAAACCTTCCTCAACATGAGATTGACAGATGCAAGGTTGTCACCTTATTCAGGTCGGCTAGAGGGCTTCACCAATCACAGGGTTGACGCCAAGGGGCAGATAGAGTTGGAGGTTGACATCGGGCTACATCCTTTGAGAACAACAGCTAAGGTAACATTTATATTCATTGGCGTTATAAGTGATTACCATGCTATATTGGGTATACATGGACAGTTCGCTCTAGGGATGGTACCTTCAATCCCCCATCAGAGGGTCAAGTTTCCCATCATGCTGGGAGTAGGGTGCATCTTATGCATAGCTAGAGAGTACCTGGATCACGTGCTTCGATCAAAGAAGGAGAGAAAATTGGAAATTGACACTCCAGTGGCGAGATGGAAGTTCTCAAAATCTGTCACCACTACTTCCAGATTATCAACGATACAGTGTGTTGAAGAGGCGACCTATCGCTCACATGACCACGTCATGACTGAGCTGACACGTCCCTTAGAAAACACTTGGGACATGACAGATAAAGTTTAGGTCGACCAAATCATCATAGGAAACATATGCCTCTAAGTCAGTCAAACCTCAGGGGCCTTTAACAGAGAAATAGCCACCGAGCTAGATGGCATGATTGAATAGGAAGCTCCACACTTGGGAGCTGAGGAAAGAAGAAGGGTCAGAGAAATCATTATCGAAACTCTTCAGTTTAGAGACGGCCCAGAACTGGAACCAGTCGACAAGCTGGAAGAGATAGAAGCCAATCCCTCCTACCCCAAGCAAAAAATCAGAATAGGTAGACAACTATCACCAGAAGAAAGGGTGGAGATAATCGACCTATTGAAGGAAAGCGCATATGTTTTTGCCTGGAAGGTAGAAGACATGAGGGGAATTAAGGAGGAGGTCGTAGTGTATCGCATGGAGGTCAACCCCAACATAAAATTCAAAATCCAAAAGCTAAGAGTTTTTACTACAGACAATGATATGGCCATCAAACAAGAGGTAAACAAACTCCTTAGTGCAGGAATAATAAAAGAGGCATCCTACACTACTTGGCTGGCAAATGTAGTGATGGTCAAGAAGGCCAATGGAAAGTGGTGAATGTGTGTCGACTTTACCGACCTGAATGTAGCATGCCCAAAGGACAGCTACCCACTCCGACGAATTGACAAGTTGGTTGACTCAATAGCTGGACATGCCACCATCAGTTTCCTCGATGCTTATTCAGGGTACCATCAGATTAGAATGCACGAGGATGACATTGAAAAGACTGCCTTCCAAGCTGATAGAGGGGTATATTGCTACACAAAAATGTCCTTCGAGCTGAAGAATGCTGGGGCTACTTATCAAAGGATTGTGAATAGAGTCTTTGCTACTCAGATTGGCTGAGACATGGAGGCCTACATCGATGACATGGTCATCAAAACCAAGTTAGCCGTCATGTGGTCGACCTAAGGGAAACATTTTTCAATCTACGATCAAACGATTTAAAGCTGAATCCGAGCAAGTGTGTGTTCGGAGTAGCGGCTAGAAAGTTTATGGGTTCATGGTATTACAAAGGGGCATTGAGGCTAACCCAGAGAAGATAAAAGCTTTGGTAGAGATGTAGGAGCCAACATGCATCAAGCAGGTGCAACGACTGAATGGTAGGGTGGCAGCTTTGGGTCGCTTCATAGCCAAATCAAAGGAAAGGTCTCTCCCCTTCTTCAAAACTTTAAGGGGAACGAAAAACTTTGAATGGATGACAGAATGTTCCTCATCGTTCCAACAACTCAAGGAATACCTCGCCTCCCTCCCATTGCTGAGTAGCCCGGTCCAAGGAGAGAATTTGTTTGTCTACCTATCAGCTGGAGATCAAGCTGTGGTCGCAGTGTTGGTCAGAGAGGAAATTGGCCTTCAAAAACCAGTTTATTATGTGAGCAAGGCTTGTCCGACGTGGAAGGAAGATACTTCAATGCTGAGAAGGTAGCCTATGCCTTGGTGGTTGCAGCCAGAAAACTATGGCCATATTTCTCAGCTTACCCCATTGTCATGCTGACCAACGCTCCTCTAAGGAAGATATTGCATAAGCCAGAAAGTTCAGTCTGGCTACTTAACTAGTTAATAGAGTTGACGGAGTTTGACATTGAGTACAGGCCTTGAAAAGCTTTTCAAGCTCAACCTTTGGCAGACTTCTTGGTCGAGCTTACGTTCACTAAGGAAGATAATAAGGAGAGCACCCCAAAAGAGATCTTGAAGGGAAAAGAACAGTCGAGCCAACAGACAGTGAACTTACTTGTCGACTGCTGGAAGGCTTACTTGGATGGATCTGTGACCAAGAATGTTAGTGGAGCTGGGATTGTGTTGATCGAGCTAAAAACTAGAAGGGCCTTTAAGGAAGCTATGAGGTTCAAATTCCAAGCCTCCAATAACCAGGCTGAGTATGAGGCCTTGATTGCAACGATTGAATATGCTTGATGCTTTGGGACGATAAAGATCAAATCTTATTGTGACTCCCAGCTGGTCGTGAATCAACTCAAAGGTGAGTATGAAGCGATCAACCCTATCTTGATTAAGTATTGCGAGTTGGTCAAAAAGTTGGTCCAAGGTTTAGAATTTTGGGAGATACAAAGGGTAGGCCGTGAAGAAAATGAATTGGCCGACCTACTATCCAAGCTAGCTACTTTGGCCGAGCAGCATGGAGAACCAATCTCATACTTAGAGCATCCAACATACGAAAGAGTGCAGGTTCTATGCTCGGTCAACAGCTCTAAGTGTTGGATTGACGAAATGAAGGCCTACATTGAAACAGATGAGCTACCAGCTGACGAGCAAAAGGCAAGAACGATAAAGACTAAGTCCCTAAGGTTTGCTATACATGGGGATGCATTGTTCAGAAGATCATTTGTGAAACCATTATTGAGGTGTGTTAACCCCATGGAGGTTCCTCAACTCTTGCTCGAGTGAATAGTGGGGTATGTGGTGGACACCCGGGGGCCAAAACTTTGGCAGAGAAGATACTTACTCTGGGATACTATTGTCCTCATCTAAGGGAGGATGCTCATGAGTTCGTGAGAAAATGTGACAAATGTCAGAGGTATTCCAACTTACCAAAGCTCCCAACAACCGAACAAACATCGGTAATTGCACCTTGGCCGTTCGACGTGTAGGGGGTAGATTTATCAGACCCCCTTCCCACCCGCCCGTGGTAATTGTAAGTACATTATTGTGGCCATTGATTAATTCACAAAGTGGATTGAAGCAAAGCCTTTGGCCAAAATAACAGAGGAAAATGCCATCAACTTCAACCATGATTACATTTGGTGCCGCTTTGGAGTTATTAGGTTACAAACGCAGCGGAAAATATTTATAAAACAACAAAACCCTATCCTTTAAATCCGTCTATCATGAAGAGATTAGAAATATGAAATAAAATTTACATACCTTAATGCAATTTGGTTATTCAAAACGGATCTCCAAAACAAATCTCAAAACGAATCTCAAAAACCTTTGATGAAGGTTTTTGATCTTCTCCTTGTTCTAACCTTGTGATGAATCAACGATTGAAAACTTCAAGCTTTTGGTGATAAAGTAATCACCCTCTATCGGTAATCCACATGCGAACGGACCAAGAACACTTCTTGTTTGATTGCTAGATGATCCCCGATTATTGAAACGTTTTTCAATAATCAATGGCTGTTTGGTAGAATGAATCTATGGAATTTGATCTTTGATTTGTAATCAAAATCAACCAAGTAGTTTTTCAAAAATTTTAATTTTTGTCACCTATGGTTGGGACAAAAGGATTCTATTTATACTTGTTATAAATCCCTAACCTTTAGGGAAAAGAGTCATCTTTCCAAGCCAAAACGGGTTTCTAGCGCCGCCAGGACGAGTCGTCCCCAGGGGCATGAGTCGTGAGCACGACTCGTCCCATAGGGCATGAGTCGTCCCTTAATTTCAGCTCTTTGATACAGTCGTCGCTTCACAAGGGACGAATTGGGCCAACTGGGGACGAGTCATCCCCTGACCCCAGAATTCATTCTTTTAGCCATTTTCAATCCGTTCTTTTGTGTGTGACCCTTTAGGAATTATATTTTATGTTGGTAGTGAGTTGAAACATCAACCTCACAAGACATAAGTGACTTCTAGCAAGTCATTATGTCCACCCAATTAAATATAACATCAAAGCTTGATTCCTTGATAATCAAATGTCACAATCCCTTTGTCCACGATGTCCTATTGAACATGAGTCATGGTCCATGTCAACTTACATGTTCAATGCTTTCTCAATTTCGAATATGTTGATAATCTAAATGCATTTGATATCTATCAAATCACTTGAGTGTGGCCACACATTTCATCAACATCATTCATCGAGGGGCCCAAGCAAACATCTCTCTCAACGAGAGGGATAAATCCCATCTTTACTTAACATTCTTCCCTACAAGAATCCAATTGTGCCAACTTAGCCCTTATTGCTATCCGATTAAAGATAGTATTAGACTATATCAAACACGATGTTCATCATATGGAAGACGATGATAATCTCAGGTTCAAAGGATTCAATGACACGACTATCATGAGACTTAATCATGACAAATATGACTATAGACCATGTCATAAATCTCATCTGTAGGTCATGTCCAATACTTGTTCTCTAGCAAGTATCCATAAGTGTAATGTGCATCTCCATGCATATAATCATCTCCATGATTATCCATTACCAACTTATACTAGTTAGATATTATTTCTGATTAAACATTCTATGTAACGATCTACTTCATCAATAAATGGAAGTTCTATCCACAAACCGTGTTACACTTGCATCTTACTCAACTCAGATCCGACTCTAAGTCGATCTCGAAATATCAAACAGGCTCGACCAAAGTCTTGAGGCAACCTCATTCTTAAATAGGTTCGATTGAAGATTTAGGTCAGTCTCGTTTCTTATACAGGCTCGACAAAAATCTTAAGTCAACCCCGTTCTTAAACAGGTTCAACTGAAGACTTAGGTCAGTCATGTTCCATAAACAAGCTCTACCAAAATCTTAGTCAACCTCGTTCTTAAACAGGTTCGACTGAAGATTTAGGCCAGTCTCGTTCCTTAAACAGGCTCGACCAAAATCTTAAGTCAACCCCATTCTTAAACAGGTTCGACTGAAGACTTAGGTCAGTCTCATTCCTTAAACAGGCTCGACCAAAATTTGAATTCAACCTCATTCTTAAGCAGGTTCAACTGAAGACTTAGGTTTTTAAGATCCTTAAACAAACTCGACCAAAATCTTAAGTTAACCTCGTTAAACAGGTTTGACTTCGTTCCTTAAAAAGGCTCGACCAAAATTCTTAAGTCAACCTCGTTCTTAAACAGGTTCGACTGAAGACTTAGGTTAGTCTCGTTTCTTAAACAGGCTAGACCAAAATATGAAGTCAACCTCGTTCTTAAAAAGGTTCGATAGAAGACTTAGGTCAGTCTCGTTCCTTAAATAGGCTCCACCAAAATCTTAAGTCAACCTCGTTCTTAAACAGGTTCGACTGAAGACTTAGGTTAGTCTCGTTTCTTAAACAGGCTAGACCAAAATATGAAGTCAACCTCGTTCTTAAAAAGGTTCGATAGAAGACTTAGGTCAGTCTCGTTCCTTAAACAGGCTCCACCAAAATCTTAAGTCAACCTCGTTCTTAAACAGGTTCATCTTCGTTCCTTAAACAGGCTCGACCAAAATCTTAAGTCAACCTCGTTCTTAAACAGGTTCGACGTAAGACTTAGGTTAGTCTCATTCCTTTAAACAAGCTCGGCTAAAACCTTAGTCAGCTTTGTTATTGACCAACTGATCTGACTAAGACTTTGGCCGCTCTCCTATTTAATCTAGTTCGACATAAAGACAGAAATATGGATCAAAACAAAAAGATTCAAGCGAAGTCAACTAGTATTAATAAAAATCCCCAAAAGCGGGCTAGAACTTGTCCAAATAAAGTTACGAGTTAAGATGCCTCCCAATCGGGCCAAGGCATTAATTACTAACAACAAAAGGAAAAAATGTTTGGAACTTGTTTATTACAATGACAAACTAAGATAAAAAGATCAACTGTCTTGATCGTCATGGGGTTGCTCATGCTGCTACTGCTCTTGATGCTCGACATCATGAAAAACGTGATCTTGGGTGACCTCATCCTCTTCATCGACCTCGTTAGAATCCTCCAGTTCTTGAAGCATAGTGTTGAAATTCCTTTGCTCAATAGGAGGGGCGACCCAAAGCTCCACTTCATCTTTAGCATCTTGCTGAGAAATGACGGTCAAGTCGTTGGCAGTGAAGGGAACAAGGAAGTGGCCTGCCCGAGCTGCATCGTCATACCTATCGGCATGGGCCCATTCGGCCATTTATCAACTGATAACTCAACAGATGGGTCGACCAAGGCACGACAGGCCATGTGTTGGCGTCCTACATCATAGAAATCCCTAGCTCGGTGTAAGTACCCAAATCCAGATCGTTATAATCCGTTAACTCACACTTTCTAATTTAACGAGACTTTTCAAAGCAAACTGGAAACAGCAAAGAGAGTTCTCCTCCCCCCAGGAATACTTATCCAAAGCAAAGAAGAGCTCAGCCAAGCCAGCTTCTCCCCAGGCAAATCCTCTTACCGCCTCCAAGTCAGTTAAGGAGTCGAGCATGGTAATTTGACACTTCGTATCAGCATTGGGAAAGATATTTGCTGACAGGGAAAACCATAAGAACACTTGAGCCAATCGATAGGCTATCATCCTCTCAGAGCCAGTCAGATACGATTCAATACCTCTTCTCAAATGTCCCTCCATCGGACCATACAGAATGCCGATGCCACTGGCATCCGTGATATCGAAACCCAGCAGATCCGTAAGCTACTCCATGGTGAACTCTTCAAACCACTTTATGGGATTGCCTCGGAATGACAAACCAGTGATAGCTGCGAATTCCACGGGAGTAATCGTTGCCTCCCCCCAACTGAAGTGAAAAGTGTTCGTCGTATCCCACCAGTACTCGCTCAAGGCCACGTGGATAGCCTTGACCCTCTGTGTCAACGCCACTATAGCCACGACACTAATGAAGCCCCCAGACCGAAATCTATTACCATCTATTGAGGACTTCACTCCCCACCCCGAGTCACATCTGGGAGCATCCCCCACAACTCGCTCACCGCCTGACGTTCCCCCTACTCTTGGTAGTGGACAAGTCTATCGGCCCTCCCCCTACAGGTAAGAGACAGCAAAGGTATGTTAATACCCAAATAACGTACGCGAAATGTACATGTCATGACACAAAATCACATAAACATATCATTTCAGAAAAATCCGTTAAAACCGAAAACTTTTTCTTATCATTTCAGAAAAATCCGTCAAAGCCGGAAACTTTCTCATCTCATCTCAAAAAAATCCGTCAAATCCGGAAACTTTTTCGTATCATTTCGAAAAAATCCGTCAACGCCGAAAACTTTTTCATATCATTTCAGAAAAATCCGTCAAAGCCGGAAACTTTCTCATATCATTTTAGAAAAATCTGTCAAAGCCGGAAACTTTCTCATATCATTTTAGAAAAATCCGTCAAAGCCGGAAACTTTCACATATCATTTCGAAAAAAATCGTCAAATCGGGAAACTTTTCATATCATTTCGAAAAAATCCGTCAAATCCGGAATCTTTTTCATATCATTTCAGAAAAATCCGTCAAAGCCGAAACTTTCTCATATCATTTCAAAAAAATCCGTCAAATCCGGAAACATTTCATAACATTTCGAAAAAATCCGTCAAATCTGGAAACTTTTCGTATCATTTCAAAAAAATCCGTCAAAGCCGGAAACTTTCTCATATCATTTCAAAAAAATCCGTCAAATTCGGAAACTTTTCATATCATTTCGAAAAAATCCGTCATATCCAGAAACTTTTCGTATCATTTCGAAAAAATCTGTCAAAACCGAAAAACATTCTCATATCATTTCAAAAAAATCCGTCAAAGCCGGAAACTTTTTCATATCATTCCATTAGAACCCCAGTGTAAGATCTTGTGATCTAAAATTAGTCAGTTAAGTCTTTTATACATAATGGACGTGAACTACGATCGGCTTGATTCCCGCTCGAGATACATAGGAATCGTTTCTCTAAGGGTCTAGCCATTTGACCGTTCAGGTCACTCCGTAAGGCATTTCCCCAATTTGGGATCCTTATCTTTTTTTTTCCGACGACCCTACTTCCTCCGTAAGTAACGTCGCTGAGGGGCTGCTGTAAGTACCCAAAGTGGATTAAAAACACGTTAAGAACACGTGAAAGATAACACTTTTCCAAGAATACGCAATTTTCGGGACTGTTTCAACATTTATTCGGATAGTTATTTAAAAAATAGTCAAAACACGGCCCAACCGAGCAAAATGTCCTTGCTTAATGACTAAGGAAGACACGTGTCACATGCACAAGCCCAAAGGTCAAATCAATCCCATCAAAAACCAAAAAAAGACCAAAATACCCCAAGGTGTATGACTGGCCGGCCGACCTGATTTTCACCATGAAGTTGGCTATAGATAGTAGCATCCTCCTTTATTTTGATAATCAAGATTTATTACCCCAAGCCCCCATTCAACATCCCAGCCCTTTTCATGCCCCAAAATCCTCCTAAAATGCTGTCGAAATGCCGCCAATTTGACGTAAACTCGAGTGCGAACAAGAGTTAACTAGGGGAGGTTCTGCTTACGTGAGGGCAGAATTTCTCTCCTCTTTAAACAACTTTTCAAATACGTACCCTAGGAAGATAGAGCCGAAACCTAACCATTGGTAAACTCTCCTTCCTAATCTTCCGTTTCATCTCTTTTTAAGCGTTTTATGCTACTTCTGATCCAATCAAAATCTTCAAAATGTAGACACTACGTTGTCTACGGGTCTCGAAGTGATCCTCTCTCTATCACTTTTATCCTTCAAAAAGAGTGATTTAGGGTTACAACAGAGATCTTGACCCATTTTATCTATTACGTCTTTTACCGTCCGAACCGTTAGGTTCGTTGATCGTCATTTCTATCGTCCGAACCGTTTGGTTCGTTGATTGTCATCTCTGCAGTCCTAATCGTTCGATTCATTGATCGCCATTTCAATAACGCTCTTTACCGTCCGAACCGTTTGGTTCGTTGATCGCATCTTTACCGTCCAAACCATTTGGTTCATTGATACCGTCAATTCAATATTGTCATTTACCGTCCAAACAGTTTGGTTTGTTGATCATATTTACATTAACGTCCGAGTCAAGAAATTGACTTGTCGATCGTCTTTTCTTTACTATCATCTTTATAAAAAAAGGGTAACGTTATAATGCCAGTTCAAAATCAAACTCTTTACTTTATTGTCGTTTTGTCAAAAAAGGGTAACGTTATAATGTCCGACTCATTTTCAAAACCTCCCATTCAAAAACTCCTTTTCAATCCAAAGTTTGCCATTCAAGCTGATTTTCAAGTAACACACAAACACACACACACACACACTCACAATTTTCGAGAAAGGTAGAAAGACTCGTCAATATGAAGCATTTCGGGTGATCTCAAATTTTCCTTTTCCCGAGACGTAACGTGACCTCCGAACCTAACAGTCTCTGTTCAAACAGCCTTTTCTTAAGTTTTTACTCCTAATAAAAACGACTCTCTTTCAAAAGCCTTTTCCTATGTTTTGGCTCCTAATCAAAACGATCCACTTTCAAAAGCCTTTTTCAAAGTTTTGGCTCATAATCAAAATGGCGTGGCGAATCCTCTTTTTTCCCGCGAAATTCAAGTCGCTCGCCGCCCTCGCGATCCGGGTAATTAGTTGGCGACTCCGTTGGGGAACTTAACAAGTTTTTCAAAACTGCTCTCGTTTTAAAAACATTTTGTGGGTCAAAATTTCGTTTACTCATTCTCATTTTTGTGCGTGTGTGTTTTCTTACTATTTCGTGTTACTTGCGTTTCTTTAAAAAAAAAAAAGAAATTTCAAACAGCTCCGGTTTTCAAAACATTGGACTGTTTAAAAAAAATACGTTGCTTTTCACTCCTTTGAAATCATAACATGTTCGTGCATGCTTGTTAATAAATTGGTTTTCGTGCAATATTTTGAACTGTTCATAAATTCTTTAAAACACATTCTGAAAATCTCTATTTTACTCAGAAAAAGAATTTAGTTCGTGTCATAAAGCCTAAGTGTATGTATTTTACACTGATCTCCCTCACAAGTAAAAACTTAAAAGTTGAGATCAAAGGTCATTTCTCGACCCGAAGTCTTAGCTTATGGCTCTGACTTTGACGCAGATCCAAGTTAAAAATATACCGAAGGTTCAATGTGATGCCATGTCATCAAGCCTTTAACGTATGAACCATACCTGTCACAACTTGGCCAATACCAAGAGCTAAAGCCCCTCGCGAAAGCTAGTCAAGAGAGGTCATGCCAAAATTTGGACACAATTTCTGCCTTAACTCGAGGATATTGACTTTGAACGTAACCCGTAGTATTGCATATGCGTTAAAAGTTTACATGACCAAGTAGCCTTAAGTTCACTTTTCCTTTTCTCGGTGGAATCAGCTTGCCCTATAGGATCCTCGCTCGGGATTGTCCATCCCGGGAAGATGATTTACATGTGAAAAATGAGGGGTCTATAGACGTAATGTCGGGATCCACTGATTTAAGACCTAGAGTAGTTGCAAAAAAGAAGAGCAATCTTTTCCAACCAGTTAGGACTCTGAGAAAATGCGTTTTAAGTAAACTTAAGCGGTAATTGCACGTTGCACAAGCCCAAAGCCTTGAGCCAAATACCCCTTTTGAAACCTAAGCCCTACCTTTCATTCCCTGCAACGAACAAAGAGTGGTTCAGAATCCCGGGTCAGCGCCTCATCAGCGTTACAGTTACAGAAGCGTCAAATAGTTCCTCAGTTTCCTCAGTTCCTATGGTCAGATTCTATGAGATGTCAGATTCGCCAAGAAATTGTGATAGGAACGGAACCCCGCCATCGATAAACGACATGACACTGGAAGAAGCCATCTGGGCTTGTGAGGTTCACAAGAAACAGAAAGAAGATCAGCAAAACATCGTGATACAACTTCTAAATGAGCGAGGTATAACAGCTATCTCCCGGTCAGATGGTACTTTCGACTTAATCGAGGACGACGATCATCCCCGATCAGTTCACTAAGCCTTCAACCAGGTTCCTCCGCCTTTGAACTACGGAAATCCTTCAAATCAAGGATATGGCCAACCAAGGCTTCATGTTGCCACTTCCCAAGGCACCCCTGTCATACACTGTCAAGCCGGTTCTGCCCCCTTTGTTCAATACAGTCAGCGCAGTGCTGGACCCTCTCAAACCGATCCAAATATCCTTCAAAATCCTCCCAGGTTCACTTCTTCCTATCAATATGCTCAGAATTCATTGGGTTTTGCCCCATGACTTTTCTGGCCCAATACTTCGGACAGCCTATATCAGCTTCAGCTGCTTCGTTGCATCAAATCCCTCGATTTCCACAGTACCCACCAATTTATGCTTCGTTCCCTCAAATCCTGTTTGTCCAACCCCCACTTGAATACGGTAGTTGATTATTAAAGGAACACCCAACTGTCTCGAGTTTCCCACCCTCGTTTATCCCTATCGGATCTGATGAATTTACCATTTGATCCCATCAACCCACTATCATGGTTCCCTATGTCAGTGGACCTTTGGTTACAGGTTCCGACAGTCAAAGGTTTCTACCGACCCGCATGTAGTTATGCTGGCGGAGCTGAAGGCAGAGGAAACTATGGAAGAACTTTGCAAGAAGCGGAGCTGAAGCTTTCCAAAATCATGGAGTCACTGCCTGAGGATGAGCAAATGAGAATCTTCAAGTCATGTTTGAAGCCATCAGTAAGAGCATCAGTCAGCCATCACTTCTATCCTGATCCCCATGCCATGGTCAACGCGAGTCCCCAATTCGAGAAAGGCCTGAAGGAAAAGCCGGCCCCAAGCACAGTTCCATCTTACCGATACAGAGCAGCAACTACATCAAACCCTGCACCGGCTCCGGCAAAGGAAAAGATACCACTGTCAACCACATCCAGCAGGGAAATCAGTCAAACAATGGGAACACATCCCAATAAAGCAACGACTCTTCTGAGAGGCAGCCTTTCCATCGCTTCGACAAGCCAGACATGCCTCTAAGAAAAATGTTAGAGGGACTGATCAAAGTAGGTCTACTTAAACCTATGGAGAACTACAAGCTAAAGAATCCCACATCAAACACTGACAGAAGCAAATACTGCGCCTTCCACTAGTATCATGGACACATAACCGATAGTTTCATCGGTCTACGATATGAAATTCAGAAGTTAATAGAAGACGGAAAACTTAAGAGTCCTGGCAGTTCAGCAACAAAAGAGCAGCTAGAGTAGGAGCTACCTAACCTCAAGATTTGTCAACTGTCTTTTAGTCAACCTTCGTAGGTTCTAGTACTTTCCTCGTTCAATCAGGTCCTCCTGGGACATTTTAGTTAATCTTAATTTCCTATAAAAAAAGGTCTTTTTCTTTTTTTGCTAGACTTGAGACATTATTTGCACGCCTACATTACAATTAATGAAATTGTTGTATCCTATATAATCACTTGCATTGATCAACAAATAATCTCTTGAAATAATTAATGTTCTGATTAATCGGTGTGAGAAAGTCAACTAATGCCCTCCCTATACACTTTTCTTACCTCACAAAGGCCTCCATCAAGCCATACACTTTCCAAATCATGTCCCCACCATCACCTTGACCAAGTCAACAACGGCGACAACATCAAGGAACAACAAAAAGTCACTCAGCATTGAAAGATTGACCCCATGTCGACAACAATCTAGGGGCTTGCCTTCGCCCCATGTGCATCAAAAAAGTTCAAGCAGGGGCTTGCCTTCGCCCTCATATACAACAACAACAACAAAGCCTTAGTCCCAAAATAATTTGGGGTCGGCTAACATGAATCCTCATATGTTATCGTGAAAACAAAATAATAAAAAATAAAAAATAAAAATCAACCCCCCACATGGATTTTTGCCCTCCACTCCAGCCTCTTCAACACCATACTTTCATCCATTCCAAGTAAATTCATATCATTTTCAATTACTCTAATCCAAGTTTGTTTGGGTCTTCCCCTACCCCTCGCCATTTTATCATTTTTCCACTGTTCCGGCCTCCTAACCGGTGCATCACTCGGTCTCCTTCTCACATGTCCAAACCATCGTAGACGATTTTCCCTCATTTTATCCTCAATGGGCGCAACTCCTACTTTACCTCTGATTATCTCATTCCCCAATCGATCTTTTCTTGTATGACCGCACATCCATCGAAGCATATGCATCTCCGCCACATTCATCTTATGCTCGTGACACTGTTTCACGGCCCAACATTCGGTGCCGTAAAGCAATGCCGGCCTAATTGCCGTGCGGTAGAATTTTCCCTTTAATCTATTGGGCATGCCGCGATCACATAGAAACCCTGTAGCACTCTTCCACTTCAACCAACCTGCTTTAATCCTATGAGCCACATCTCCATCTAATTCTCCATCCTTTTGGATAATGGACCCAAGATAGCAAAAAAAATCAGAAGTTTGGATAATATTTCCATCAAATGTGACTGCCCCTGCCTCCCTACTTCCAAGGAGGCAGGGGTGGTCACAATTAAAGCTTGAAGAATGAAAGTTGTCGATAACAATGGAGCAGTTAAAGCAAAGGCAAAAGCATATCATAAGCCCTTAAGTTGTATTCAAATTCCTTATCCCTTGATGAAAGACGACGATCAAGAAGCAATGGAATCATTGAAGTAGCCGTAAAAAAAATGACTTGTTAAGGAATCACCTCAAGGCCCGTGCCTCATCATCGAACCTTCCTATTCGAGCCTTTTCACCAAAGGGACCACAAATGTTCATACCCTTTTCCCAAAGCCAAACACAGTTAAGCCAGAACTACTGCGACCTGAGATCCTTACACTAAGGGGAACGTAGGCAACCAGAAATGGTCCGGTCATAAATAGATACTGTTGGTGTAATGTCCTAGGCTATAGTTATGTTTAACTTGAACCATTATGTATTATCTTTATCATTTATTATAGAGCGTGTTTATTCTGTTCATTATATGTTTGCATGTTTATTATATTGAACTGCGTCCCTAGTTGTTATGAACAACTAGTACAAGTTGGTAATGGATAATCATGGTGATGATTATATGCATGGACATGCACATTACACTTATGGATACTTGCTAGAGAACAAGTATTGGACATGACCTACTTATGAGATTTATGACATGGTCTGTTGTCATGATTAAATCTCAAGATAGTTGTGTTATTGAATCCTTTGTACCTGAGATTATCACCGTCTTTCACATGATGAAGATCGTGTTTGATATAGTCCAACACTATCTTTAATCGAATAGCAATAAGGGCTATGTTAGCGCGATTGGATTCATGTAGGGAAGAATGATAAGTCAAGATGGGATTTGTCCCTCTTATGAAGAGAGATGTTTGCTTGGGCCCCTCGATGAATAATGTTGATGAAATGTGTGGCCACACTCAAGTGATTTGATAGAGATCAAATGCATTTGGATAATCAACATATTCGGAATTGAGAAAGTATTCAATGAGATGGGTTCACCTAGACCATGACTCATGTTCAATTGGACATCGTTGACAAAAGGATTGTGACATTTGATCTATCGAGGAATCAAGCATTGATGTTATATTAATTGGGTGGATATAATGGTTTGCTAGAAACTACTTATGTCTTGTGAGATCATGTTTTGACTCACTACCAATATAATATAATTCCTTTTGGGTCACACATAAAGAAAGAATTTGATTCTTGCTGAAACTTGGATTTCTGGCTTGGTCTGTAGTGCAACATACCTTGCCTGGAAAATTGGTATTCTGGCTTGTTATACCGCGCGACAGACTTAGCCATGAGGGACGACTCGTCAAGTTCTGGCCAAATCGTGCCTCGTGAAGGGACGACAAAATAAGAGAGATGTCCATTGGGGACGACTCGTGCCATGTGGGACGAGTCGTGCTCACGACTCGTGCCCCATTGGTCTGGAAAACTGATTTAATGGCTCGAGGTACCGCGCGATAGAATTAGCCAATGGCATGATACGTAGCGCAACAAACTTAGCCAGTCCGTACGTGTTTCCTTGGCTGATGAGGTTTTTGTGTTTGACTAGGATTTAACCCTAAGTGTTAGGGATTTATACCAATGTATAATTAGAAATCCGTCAGCAGCCAAAAATTTACTCTCTCTCTCTCTCACATATATCATTGTTCTAGGTTTATGAAACTCTAGATTGTGATTTTGATATTCAATCAAAAGCTCCAAGTGTTTCGGCTTTGATTATTGAATATTTATTCAATAATCAAGAAGATCATCTAGCAATCCTACAAGAAGTGTTCTTGGTTCGTTTGCGTGTGGATCACCATTAGAGGGAGATTGCTTTATCTCCTAAGGCTTGAAGCTCCATTGTTGATTTCATCACCAAGTTCGAAGAAGGAAATTAGAAGATTCGATATCAAAGTTCAAGGCTTGAATTTTGAGATTTACTTTGACAAACTAAATCGTATTCAAGGTATGTAATTCTATTTCATGTTTTTCTAATCTTCTCATGCTAGACGGATCTAAGGGCTAGGGTTTTGTTGTTGTTTAAATAATTTTCCGCTGCGTTTGTAACCTTAAAACCCAACAGTGGTATCAGAGCCCTGTCTTGCCATGATTAGGATTGAAATTGCATGCTAGATTTAATTTGATTATTTGCTACCATGTTATATGAAATAGATTTAGTTTCCATGTGTTTTGTTTTTATGAAAAAACAAGTATATATGATATGCCATGTTCATGATTAATGATGAATTAATTTGATTAGTTTATCACATAGGTTATTGATCTATTAATATGATTATTTAGATTTGTAATTTCTCAAAATTAAAATCAAATTGTTTGTATGAAATTTTGTGAAGCCCTATATTCATGATTATGTTCACATGAGATCTATGTTACAACCATGCGATGTTTGTTACAATATGAAAACCTTCTAAATATTTAAGTCTTATGACATTCCTTGATTAGACACTTGTGAAATTTTAGGGTATTTTGATGTAGTTTCAGCTCAGTTGGGTGCATCATTATATCTTAATTTGTGATCAAGATGAGATTATTTTTGATGTAGTTTTGGCTCAGTCAGGTGCATCGTTCCATGTCTTATGCGTTTGAAAAAGGTATTGGACTTAATTGTTGCTTTCAAATGAGATTTGACCCAAGGCATAGATAAGATTTAAAACATGTTTTTGACATATGATGTCTAAGGAAATCTCATAAAAGATCTAAGAGTCATATAGAGATATGATTGATGTTTCTACCTAAATAGCTTGATTTCGGGTATTAGCTCAGTTAAACTGGAATTAAGTGAATTATGGATCTTAGCCTACTATGATTAAATGATACATGTTTGTATTTGAAGGTGTATAATTTAGTGGGAGTATTTATGAAATACATTATTTGCTCTTAGATGATAAATGTGTTGATATTGATATATGCTTATATTGTTTGCATATGTTATTGTAGAATGGCTAATCACAATAACCAACCCCTGTCACTGCGATCAGTCCTTGAGAAAGACAAGCTTGAGGAGAATGGTACAAAATATTCTGATTGGATCAGAAGCCTTAGAATTGTTCTAAAGCAAGAGAAGAAACTGCATGTTCTCAATGAACCCATTCCACCTCAACCTGCTGCAAATACTTCTAGTGCAGATAGCGATACACATAAGAAACATAATGATGATTCTACAGATGTTGCATGCCTTATGCTTGCCACTATGTCTAAGGCTCTTCAGAAGGACTTTGAGCACATAGATGCAGCATTTGATCTTGCTGAGCGCTTAAAGGAAATGTTCCAAGTGCAAGCAAGAAATGAGCGGTTTGATGTGGTTAAGGCCCTAACTGCATGCAAGATGCAAGAGGGGCAATCGGTGGGAGCTCATGTCCTTAAGATGAAGGGTCATATTGAGCGTCTCGAAAGGCTTGGAAATTCGATGAGTTTGGAACACGCCACAAATTCGATATTGAATTCATTGCCTGAAAGTTATGGTCATTTTATTATGCACTATCACATGACTAGCATGGATAAGAATCTCTCGAAATTGCATGCGATGCTTAAGACCGTAGAGAAGAATATCAAGAAGCCCCAAACCGATACTGTATTAATGGTTAATAAAGGCAAAGGGTTCAAGAAAGATGGCAAAGGCAAAGCAAGTGTTGCTAAACCTAAGGCAAAAGTTGCCGTTGCCGGAGAGGCTCCCAAGGCATCTCAAAAGGTTGCGGTTTGCTACCATTGCTAAGAGGTTGGTCATTGGAAGCGTAACTGCAAGGCTTACAAGGAAGGCCTAAAGGCGAAGAAGGGCAATGCGATTGCTTCTGATTCAGGTATCTATATGATAGATATTTTCCTTTCTGTTTCTAGTTCATGGGTATTAGATACCGGATGTGGATCTCACATATGTTTAAATGTGCAGGGACTAAGGAATAGAAACCTGCTCAAACAAGGTGAAGTTGACCTACGTGTGGGGAATGGAGCAAGAGTTGTTGCATTAGCCGTAGGGACATATGATGTAACTTTACCTAGTGGCTTAGTACTTGTTTTGAACAATTGTTACTATGTTCCAGATTTGAGTAGGAATATAATTTCTATTTCTTGTTTGGATAATGAAGGGTATAATTTTCTTATTAAGAATAAGAAGTTTTATATTTTTTTTAAATGATATGCTTTATGGTATTGCGAATTCATTTAATGGCCTTTATGTTCTTGATGTTGATGAGAAACAAAATAGTGTTGAAAATTTTTATCATGTGGACAAGAAATCTAAACCGAATGACGTGAACAACTCGTTCATGTGGCATTGCTGTCTTGGTCATATAAACGAGAAACGTATTTCTAAACTTCACAAAGATGGAATGTTAGACTCACATGATTATGAATCATATGAGATATGCGAATCTTGTTTATTGGGCAAAATGACCAAACCACCCTACACTAAGAGTAGTGAAAGGGCTAGTGACTTATTGGGCTTAATACATAATGATGTATGCGGACCAATGAGCAGCATTGCTAGGGGAGGATTTCGGTATTTCATTACATTCACCAATGAATTATCTAGATATGGCTATGTCTATCTAATGAAGTCAAAAAGTGAATCATTTGAGATGTTTAGAACATTTCAAAATGAAGTACAAAATCAACTTGGCAAAACAATTAAAGCACTTTGATCCGATCGTGGTGGTGAGTATTTGAGCCAATATTTTGACAATCATCTCAAAAACTGTGGAATTGTTTTAGAGTTGACTCCACCGGGAACGCCATAATGGAATGGTGTTTCCGAGAGGAGGAATAGAACCCTATTAGATATGGTTCATTTGATGATGAGTCATGTAGACCTTCCTATATCCTTTTAGGGACATGCATTAGAGACTGTTGCGTTCACACTGAACATAGTCCCTACTAAATCGGCTCCTAGGACCCCACATCAGATGTCGCATGGAAGAAAACCTAGTTTGTCTTTCATGAGGATTTGGGGTTGCGAAGCTTATGTGAAGAGACTTGTCTCTGATAAGTTAGAACCTAAATCTGACAAGGTTATTTTCGTTGGTTACCCTAAAGAAACCAAAGGGTATTATTTTTACAACCGCAATGAGAAAAAGTGTTTGTTGCTCGATATGGTACTTTTCTTGAGAACAGTTTCTCAATAAAGTATCTCGTGGGAGTAAAGTTGATCTTGAAGAAATTCAAGAACCCGAGAATAACATGGAACCGATAGTAGAGGCTAAACCAAGTCCACAAGAAGTTGTGGAACCGGTTCAAGATCCACAAGTCCATCGTAGATCGGATAGGTTATGATCCGCACCCGAGAAATATGGATTTCTCGTGTCAGAAAGTAATGAAGTGGAAGTCATTGAGAATGACGAACCTACTTCCTATACAGAGGCGATGTCCGATCCCGATTCGGATAAATGGTTAGAAGCCATGAAATCTGAATTGCAATCCATGTCGAATAATCAAGTTTGGAACTTGATTGAGCCACCCGAAGGTGTAAAAACCATAGGGTGCAAGTGGGTCTTCAAAAAGAAGACTGACATGGATGGGAAGGTGCATACTTACAAGGCTAGGCTTGTTGCAAAGGGATATAGGCAAACTCATGATGTAGACTATGATGAAACCTTCTCGCCTGTTGCCATGCTTAAGTCTGTTAGAATTTTGATTGCCATAGCTGTATATTATGACTATGAGATATGGCAAATGGATGTCAAAACCGCTTTCCTTAATGGAAAACTGCTAGAGGATGTGTATATGACACAACCCGAAGGTTTTGTAGATCCAAGAAATTCTAACAAGGTGTGCAAGCTGCAAAGATCCATTTATGGATTTAAGGAAGCTTCTAGGAGTTGGAATCTTCAGTTCGATGAGAAAATCAAAGAGTTTGGTTTTATCAAGAACGAAGATGAACCTTGTGTATACATGAAATTAAGTTGGAGCATTGTGTTATTTCTCTTATTGTATGTTGATGATATCTTACTTATTGGAAACGAACATTCCTGCACTTCAGACTGTCAAGTCTTGGTTAGGGAAATGTTTCTCAATGAAAGATATGGGTGAAGCCCTTACATCCTTGGTATCAAAATCTATAGAGATAGATCTAAGAGGATGATTGGTTTGAGTCAAAGTACTTACATTGACAAGGTTCTTAGAAGATTCAAAATGGAAAATTCTAAAGAGACAACTTGCCAATGTGTCATGGTGTTACTCTTAGCAAGATGCAGTGTCCTAAGACAATTGATGAGCGAAAGAGGATGAATGATATTCCATACTCTTCGGCTATTGGTTCTATCATGTACGTTATGATTTGTACTAGACCCGACGTCTCGTATGCTTTGAGCATGACGAGTCGATACCAATCTGATCCTGGTGAGAACCATTGGATAGCAGTCAAGACGATCCTTAAGTACTTAAGAAGGACTAAGGATGCATTCTTGGTATTTGGAGGGATGGAAGAAGATCTAGTTGTAAGAGGTTACACAGATGCTAGCTTCCAAACCGACAAGGATGATTTCCGATCGTAGTCGGGATTTGTGTTTATGCTTAACGGAGGTGCGATATGTTGGAAGAGTTCCAAGCAGAGTACTATTGTCGATTCTACTACTGAGGCTGAATATATAGCGGCATCCGATGCAGCTAAGGAGGCAGTTTGGATCAAGAAGTTCATTAGTGACTTGAAAGTTATTCCAAGTATCACTAATCCGGTGGAACTTTATTGTGACAATAATGGTGCCATTGCGCAAGCAAAGGAACCAAGGTTACATCAGCGATCCAAACATATACTTAGACGTTTCCATCTCATTCGAGAGTTCATTGATCGGGGAGACATTAAGATATGCAAAGTATCAACCGATGATAACATTGGGGATCCGCTTACAAAACCCCTCGCACAAGCAAAGCATGATGGTCATGTGAGGTCCATGGGTATTAGATACATAGATGGAGCCTAGTGCAAGTGGGAAATTGTTGGTGTACTGCCCTAGGCTATAGTTATGCTTAACTTGAACCGTTATGTATTATCTTTATCATTTATTATAGAGCGTGTTTATTCTGTTCTTTATATGTTTGCATGTTTATTATATTGAGCTACATCCCTAGTTGTTATGAATAACTAGTATAAGTTGGTAATGGATAATCATGGAGATGATTATATGCATGGAGATGCACATTACACTTATGGATACTTGCTAGAGAACAAGTATTGGACATGACCTACTTATGAGATTTATGACATGGTTTGTTGTCATGATTAAATCTTATGATAGTCGTGTTATTGAATCCTTTGTACCTGAGATTATCATCGTATTCCACATGATGAAGATCGTGTTTGATATAGTCTAACACTATCTTTAATCGGATAGCAATAAGGACTATATTAGCGCGGTTGGATTCATGTAGGGAAGAGTGATAAGTCAAGATGGGATTTGTCCCTCTTATGAAGAGAGATGTTTGCTTGGGCCCCTCGATGAATGATGTTGATGAAATGTGTGGCCATACTCAAGTGATTTGATAGAGATCAAATGCATTTGGATAATCAACATATTCGAAATCGAGAAAGAATTCAACAAGATGAGTTGACCTAGACCATGACTCATGTTCAATTGAACATCGTGGACAAAAGGATTGTGACATTTGATCTATTGAGGAATCAAGCTTTGATGTTATATTAATTGGGTGGATATAATGGTTTTCTAGAAACCATTTATGTCTTGTCAGATCATGTTTTGACTCACTACCAACATAATATAATTCCTTTTTGATCACACACAAAGAACGAATTTGATTATGGCTGAAACTTGGATTTCTGGCTTGGTTTGTAGTGCGACATACCTTGCCTGGAAAATTGGTATTTTGGCTTGTTATACCGCGCGAGAGACATAGCCATGAGGGACGACTCCTCACGTTCTGGCCAAGTCGTGACTTGTGAAGGGACGACATAATCAAAGAGCTGTCCATTGGGGACGACTCGTGCCCTGTGGGACGATTCTTGCTTATGACTCGTGCCCTCAGGCACGGCTCTTGCCCCATTGGTCTGGCAAACTGATTTAATGGCTCGAGGTACCGCGCGACAGAATTAGCCAATGGCATGATACGTAGCACGACAAACTTAGCCAGTCCGTACGTGTTTCCTTGGCTGATGAGGTTTTTTTGTTTGACTAGGATTTAACCCTAAGTGTTAGGGATTTATACCAATGTATAAATAGAAATCCGTGTGCAGCCAAAAATTTACTCTCTCCTCTCTCTCTCACATATATCATTGTTCTAGGTTTATGAAACTCTAGATTGTGATTTTGATTTTGAATCAAAAGCTCCCAAGTGTTTCGGCTTTGATTATTGAATATTTATTCAATAATCAAGAGGATCATCTAGCAATCCTACAAGAAGAGTTCTTGGTTCGTTCGCGTGTGGATCACCATTAGAGGGAGATTTCTTTATCTCCTAAGGCTTGAAGCTCCATTGTTGATTTCATCACCAAGTTTGAAGAAGGAAATTAGAAGATTCGATATCAAAGTTCAAGGCTTGAATTTTGAGATCTACTTTGACAAACTAAATCGCATTCAAGGTATGTAATTCTATTTCATGTTTTTCTAATCTTCTCATGCTAGACGGATCTAAGGGCTAGGGTTTTGTTGTTGTTTAAATAATTTTCCGCTGCATTTGTAACCCCAAAACCCAATAGATATAGATCCCATAAACCCGGTCTCATCAATGACCTCCCCTATACACAGACCTTTCTTTCACACATAACCAACTTTGATCCTCGACATCTGTTGATTTTCTCCTCATAATTAATCAAGACGTTTGTTCATATTTAGATTAGTGGTTGAGTAACCCGAACATTAACAAAGGATTTTAAGCAATATTGTGATCATTGTGAATAAAACAAGTTTTCAAATGTCTCGACAAGTCTTCTTTTTCTACGATAATAGGAAAAATAGAGCTAAACACTGTCTTTCTGTCAGTAAGGGCTTTCATATACTTTTTCGAACCTCTCTACGCTCATACTCTCTCAAAAGAGTCAAACCCAAAACAAGTTTTGGTGCTTGCATTAAACTAGGCATCCACATAAAATCGAGATTCGCTCCCACTTCTCTAAAATATGTCCTTGCAAGTGTACATTACGGGTCATTTCTTTTACATTTTGGTTGACTTATCGAAAAAGAAAAATCAAGGACGGTTGCCTTGTCTGGTCACATAAGGTTCAACTCAGATTGGGGATGCATCAGATTCACTCCAGGACCTTCACAAAAGACTGGCGCGTCCTCCAAAATGGGGCTTCACTAAGACATTTCTTCGGACTGGGGCTTTGCCACGCGAAGAGAATTTTTTCATCTTGGGAGTCTACTTTGAGTTCCGATTTCTGGGGCTTGTCAAAAGTATTTTTCGGCATTGCGGTTCTAATCAAAATTGGGGCTTATCAGATGCAACTTCGAAAGTAAGAATTTGAAAGAAAGATTTCGACCGAGATCCGAAGTTTAAATCCAAGATTGGAATTTGAATCCTCATGACACCTATGGGTAGCAGTAGCAGCATGGGTATTTTTCCCGGAACCAAGTGATATCGTCCCACCTACTCAAACAGCCACTAGGATACATTCAAATACATTCCCAGCACGTTTCCGTACATGCAATCCGACTCCCAGTCAACCCCTCACCGGATATCCACATTTGGTACAACGTATGTGACTGCTAAAAATGCCTTGATGATGAGTTCCAAGACATGATAAGAGGAGATTCCCCCAAAAAGAAGAAGAAACTTTCCTCTCAGCAAAAACATAAGGAGAGATTCGAAGCCGGAGACACTAACGTGGGTACACTCGGAGAACCCTCTGGAAAGTTTGATTACTACGTCCTCTACTCCAGCAAGTCTTCCCTTTCTTCAAGCAGCACAACTTCAGAATCTACAGGGGTGGGAAAGTCGAAATATCCTGCTGACACCAAAGTTCATGCCTCAGGACACAAGAAAGCCTTAAATCCCGGCAACCCGACTGCCAGCAAGAAGCATAATCCCCAGAAGGATCAGCCCAAGTTCAACTTGTCAAACTTCAGAGCACAGGCCGGCAAAGGAATGAAAAAACAAACCGGGTACTCGCACTAAATCAAAGTGCTAACGAAGGAAGGCCACCGCCACAAGCGACCTCAATATAATCCAGAGGCACCACCAAAACCTCCGCCTTTCAAAAAAAAAAGATGGGAAATGGATGGCTCGATGACTCCCCTTCTCCTGAAAGAGATCAAGTCTATGATCCTAGACTATATGGCAGCATGCTCACGTTTTGTGATGAAGACTTGCTAAAAGGGGTTACGAAACATAACGAGGCCTTGCACATCACCATTCGGCTCAACACTGTCTCCCTTCCTGGAGTCCTGGTAGACAACAGATCGTGCGTCAACGTCCTTCCCCTAAAAGCCTAAGATCCCATCTTCTCGAACCATCAAAGCCTATGATAACACGTCTTGTCCTATCCTGGGGACTGTAACTCTGGAACTGTGGTTCAAAGTTCAAATGGTGCCGGTGAAATTACAAGTGATGGACAACCCGTCTGAAGTCACAGCTCTGCTAGGATGCCCATGGCTCCACCACATGAAAGCCATAGCCTCCACCCTCCATCAGTGTGTAAAGTTCATAAACCGCCATGGAGACGTCGAGGTCATTAGAGGAGATAGCTTTCTCATAAGAAACAAAGCTGAAGTACCAACCAATCGTACCCGCAGCCGTGCACATGTGCCACCCCCCGCGAACCGACAAAAGGAGAATCGAGGAAAATCTCATCAGAATCCCTTCAAGTCCGAAGGTGCCAATTACGTCAACGCCCTCGAGCAAGAGGAGCTCGGAGAGATAAAATTCATCAAATTCAACTGCCGTTTCTGAGACTTGAATCCCGAACGGAAGGAAACATTGAAAATCGTGATGATACAAGGACATAAACCTCTCATCTCCGACCAAAAGTTCGTGAGCATCCTCCGAGCAAAGCCTCTGGCCTGACCTGACGAAGAAGTCTTCACGATAAAGGTCAACAGACACAGTCACACTTATGAAGAATGCATGGCAGTCGTCCACAAAATCTTAAACATGGAATTCCCTTTCGAGCCCCTCTGCTCAAGCAGAGGACACAAAGTCTTCCTCGCAGTACCAGCTTCACAGCAAGGCACCCGACGTCCTTTGGTCTAGGTCGAACCATCAAGCATAGATGAAACAGAACTCTCCGGAGTAGAAGACGCAACATATCAGCAGGAAGACTCTTACATAAACATGCTCAGATTCGAGGATGGCACCAGTTCAGATGAGGTCACCTATAACAAACGGTTGAATACAATGGAGATCGTGAAACTCAACGACCCATACATACAATTGTTCAGCGAGTGGAAACAGATGGTAGACATGACAAAGAACCCTTCTGACCACGTAACTGATGACGACTTCGTCAACATCATCTTCTCCAGATACCCTGACGAGACCAAGGATCCGGTCCTTATTATCAGATTTTGCAATAGGGAAGTTACCCTTGACGATTGCCTGATCATGGTAAATGAGGCCTTCGCTAAAAGAGCTCAAGGCTCGTCATCCCCGAGTATCCGCACCAGTGGCAGCGGGCCCACGCCGTCAGTCAAGATCATAGCCAAGAGTGCCGCCAAGGCCGAGTGTATCGTCAAAAGAGATGAAGCTCCTCATTCACAGATCAAACTCTAAGAGAAAGGGACGACCTCTCGAGTATCAATATGCTCAAGTTTGATCTTCTTCCCAACCATCACGGTAACGGATCCGGGCAGCCCACCGACAAGTTGCTAGCATTGATAGAATCAGCTCTTGACCGGGATTACGAGACCATGAACATTACAAAATTCAACACACCCGTCGATTTGATCGATCAGATGTGGGCAGATTTCCTTGTAGTCGAGATCAAAGAAGGCCACATGGAATATCCGACTATGACTTCCTTCGTGAACCTAATCTAAGTATTTCCACCATTTAGAGACTTGGATGTGATAACGGTTCTAGACAGCAGCAAGACAATGCATACGTACGGAGAATGCTTGACTCTCGCCAGAAAAGCCCTCATATAATTGGCTGTGCAAGAAGCTTACCTCTGGGATGAGGATAAAGCTTGGAAGACTCATAGGGACAAAGCCCTTAAAGCTCCTCAAGCTACCTCGAATAAACATTTAGAGGCCACTCTGGATCAGTTCAACCTCAAGAACTTCACCAATGGCAATTTCCTAGATTACCACCACTTCTCGGCAAACCCTCTCTGGAAAGGAAAGGCCGTCAACGGTCCCGATGACCTAGGAGATGGAATGGAACAACACAAGGAATACCTGGTCCAACAGCACAAAGAATACAAGCGCTTGCCTCATCAAGAAAAGCAAGCCCTTTGCGAAAGCGATGACGAAGACGATGAAGTTATACTCTTCCAAGCCGATCACGAAGCCAACAAAACTGGAATCCCAAGGGTCCTAGGAGGATGGGAAAGGATCATTTCCATTCTCAAGTTAAAAGGAAAATTGAAGAAAAAGAGTTTGTTCAAGAGGGAAAAAAAATGGAGATTGACCTCTAACGAATGCTAAAGGAGATTCCCCAAACTGCAACGTTCGTTTACAGAAATGATCAACTGAGACAAGAACCAGTTACTTGGGCAGACGTTCGGGAAGCCGTATACTTACCTTCCGACATACCCACTACTAAGTTAAAACAACAAAGAAATCTCTCCCTAATGGAGGTTTATCAAGATTGTCGTGTACGATTCAAAGAAGCACTGGCTATTCTGACTTGGGAAGAAATGCAAGCGCTAAATCTCAACGAAGGCTCGACCATAAGAGAGCAGATCTGGATTAAGAGCGGAGGAAAGCTAGCAAACCACAATTACTGCTTGTCCTAACTCAAGAACGCTATGAGCTTGCTTAGCTAGAAAGAGAAAAACGCCGTGTACCATGAAGAGATCAGAGAAATGGTTCGCATGAATCAAGAATCCTCTAGACTCACACAGAAGGTGAGACAACGCTCAGTCCTAGCAACCACTACTGCACACTGACATTCTAGCAACTGTGTTGAACCATAGGCTATCTCCCTGCTGAGGTACCTAAGCCCGTATCCTGGGACAGAATCCGAAAAGCGGTCGAGGCCCCTGGAAAGATATTAACAGTCAACGAATTGATAGAGGATGTATGGCCCTGTGCTTCGAAAATTCCTTCGCTGACTATGGCTTAACTCAAAGAAACATGCTCAAAAGAGGCCAAGCCTGACGTCAATGTTCTGACTCGATCTGGTCAAATTCATGTGCTACCGCCCAAGGCCAAAAAAAAGCCAACAGAGCCAGAGCCGTAACCCAGTCGACACGTACTCGAAGAAGTAAGTTCCAGAAAGGAAGACCCGATCCTTACCCAGATGAAGCAGACCCAGGCAAACATTTCCCTTTGGTCTCTACTCACCTCTTCCTACCCTCATAAGCTCAAGCTGGAGGAAAGTTTAGCCCGAACAATGGTCCCCGTGGACACAACTCCCAAAGAAGTAATCCAGATGATCGGCAGTATCCACTATGGAAACATCATCACCGTCACAGACTTGGACCTACCAAAGTTTGGGGCTGATCATAATGAGACGCTCTACATCACTGTGCAGTTGGATGAGCGTCGCCTTCCCCGCGTACTTGTTGATAGGGGCTCAGGAATGAATGTCTTGCCTGCCAGGATGATGGACCTGCTCGACATCAAGCCCACCGACTTAAAGCCTTCAGCTCACATTGTCAAAGCATATGATTCTACCTCCCACACAGTTCTCGAAGTTGCTACCTTAAACATTTGGTTTGGCAAACAGATGATGCCTACCGAATTTCAAGTCCTGGACATTCCTATCACTTTCACAGCTATCTTGGGAAGACCATGGCTGCACCAGATAAACGGCGTGGCATCCACTCTTCACCAATGTATCAAATTCATGCAAGGAAATGAACTGACAACTGTCTACGGGGATAGCGTCACCATCGAAGGGACCTGCACCAATGGCATTCCAGTGTTAAAAATCAAGCATGACGACGATATGGCATTAAACTGATTTACAATGGAAACTTCCAAGATCCAAGTATGCAGCGTAGACCTTCCGTTATTCTGGGAAAAGATCCCTCTCGCCATGAAAATGATGAAGCTCATGAACTTCATCCCAGGACTGGGGCTCGGCAAAAGGTTACAAGGCCAACACCAAGTCATCGAAGTCAAGGACCACAATACAGTCCAGGGGCTCAGTTATGTGCCTACATCTGCTGACGTCAGAGAAGACAAGAAGCTCGCAAGCACCAAAGTAGCAGCCCGCAAAAGGGGAACCTCCTACGTCACACCCAGCCTCCGACCTTACAGCTTTGACCTTGCTTGGTACTTCGTCAAAGGAACCAACAGAGAAACTGATAAAGATGAGAAAGGAACTGAGGGAACTGACAGGGGAACTGATGAAGATATGAAAGGAACTGAGGGAACTGACAGCGGAACTGATAAAGACAAAAAAGGAACGGGAAAAGTCAACATAAAGACTGCAGAAAGATGGAGAAGTTGGCACAGAACCTCAAATGTTTCAGAAGACTCAAGGCCAATCCGATAAGGGGAGCGTTCCTCGACGTAACTGCAACCCCTGGACCCATCGCCACCACCGTTCAGTATGAATACTCGCTCAAAGGGATCCCCAACATAGAAGAATAGCTCAAAACGCTCTTCTTGGGAGATAGACTGTTCGGTCCAGCATACGAAGCAACATTTGAAACATTGATCCCAAGGAAGAAGGAACCAGAATTTGTGGAGAATGCTCTGAGTGGGCCTGCTCTGCAAAACCTCTTTGAAGGAGTCATGAAAATTCTAAACCTAATCGATTAAGGTTTTGAAGACAGCATGATAGACACAATCGAAATAAAAAAAGCCAACTCAGGGCTCGTGTAGAATGCTCAAACCAAAATAGGAAATATTTCACCAAAATCTAGGCCCGTGCCTGCCCAAAAGCAAATGAAAAACGTCGTTCTAAGAGGTTTCATACTTGAAATGGAGCAATTTGTTTGTTTTTCTCTTGTCGCGCTAACATATCTGCGGCCACCTTCAAAATCTGTTTCATAATATCCAAATCAGCCAAATATCCGTGAACCATCCCCCATATAATGCCAAATCCATCCCGGGCTCGTGCGATGGTGAAAATAATAATAACAGTGCATAATAGCAGTAAATTTTACTTGTTTAAATATGTTATTGAGTGCATTTTCCATCATTATTTTTTTTGATTAATCTACTTGCTTATTTTGTTCCGTTGAATGCCAAAAGTAAAAACAATCATGATAAATAAAATGTACAAAGTTTCACCCCAGAACAAGGGCATCTCGAATACAATCAATGTCTAAGATAAGTAGTACATACATCTATCCAAGATATAATAGGACTACTCCGAATCCTGCTCGTCATCTGAGCACTCGACAAACTATGCCGCCTCGACCGGATCTATGGCGAACAGGTAATTCATGAAGTCATCCACTCCGTTGTACGAGGAATGACGGCCCTGCGCCTGTGTCCCCGAAGGTCGCCCATGCTCAAATCCAAAATACGATGAATGACGGGCCCGCGATCCAGAAGTCTCACCTTGCCAGTCAGGAGACCGACCAAAGCTCCGCTCCGCATCTATCCCGCCAGCCGTGGAAGCAGATGAGTCTCTAGCAACAGACGGCTTAGAGGGCATAGGCTCATGAACAACTGCACTTCTCCTAGAACTGCACCGTAATTAGTCAAGAAGCCGCCGGGTGAAACCTGTCACCCCTCTAGACGTCTGACAGTCAGATCATGGGTACATCCCGAAACTTGCAAATCAGGGAAGCGATCAAATGACAGAAAGAAAAGCACAGATCCACATATGCAGAAAATGAGTACAGTACATGAAATTAACAAGATACTCACAGTAGCGCCGGGATCGACTCGATATCGAGGTCTCGCCTGCTCAGGAATTTGAACCATCAACTGCCTACGGGAACAACCAATGCTGTCATACGCAAAGCGAGCGCAGGGGACAGAAGGATCTCTGGGATGTGAAGGATCTTCCTCCTCTCTAACCATCACCTGCGGGCTCCTCAGCCTCATCCTCCGGAAAATATCATAATCAGCATCCTCGAGGACATTCTCAGTAAAAGGCACTCCTAGCCTACACCGGTGTAACTCATCCCTATCCATAAGCAATGGTTGCAACATGAAGACATGAAATAAGAGCATACTCCTCCTTGATACCCCACCACTGTGAATGGAGCACCTCGTAGCACCACACCTGAAATATGACAGGAAAGATGTGTCAACTACAGAATAGATACAGATAAGTAAAAACGAGATAAGGAAGAGAAAAAGAGAGCTCATATCCAAAGCAAACTGGAAACAGCAAAGAGTGTTCTCCTCCCCTAGGGAATACTTATCCAAAGCAAAGAAGAGCTCGGCCAAGCCAGCCTCTCCCCAGGCGAATCCTCTTACCGCCTCCAAGTCAGTCAAGGAGCCGAGCAGGGTAAACTGCCACTTCGTATTAGCATTGGGAAAGATGGTTGCTGACAGAGCAAATGATAAGAATGCCCGAGCCAACCGATAGGATGTCATCCTCTCAGAGCCAACCAGATACGCGTCAATACCTCTTATCAAATGTCCCTCCATCGGACCGTACAAAATGCCGATGCCCCTGGCATCCGTGCTATCGAAACCCAGCAGATCCCTAAGCTTCTCCATAGTGAACTCTTCAAACCACTCTATGGGATTGCCCCAGAACGACAACCCAGTGATAGCTACGAAGTCCGTGGGAGTAATCGTTTCCTCCCCCCACCTGAAGTGAAAAGTGTTGGTCGTATCCCACCAGTACTCGCTCAAGGCCACGTGGATAGCCTTGACCCTCTGTGTCAACGCCACTACAGCCACGGCACTAATGAAGCCCCCCAGACCAGAATCTATTACCATCTATCGAGGGCTAATCTCCCCACCCCGAGTCACGTCTGGGAGCATCCCCCACAACTCGCCCACCGCCTAGACGTTCCCCCTACTCTTGGTAGTGGACAAGTCTATCGGCCCTCACCCCTGTAGGTAAGACACAGCAAAGGTATGTTAATACCAAAATAACGTACGCGAAATGTACGTGTCATGAAACAAAATCACATAAACATATCATTTCATAAAAATTCATTAAAACCGGAAATTTTTTCATATCATTTCAGAAAAATTCGTCAAAGCCGGAAACATTCTCATATCATCTCAAAAAAATCCGTCAAATTCGGAAACTTTTTCGTATCATTTTGAAAAAAATCGTCAAAGCGGAAAACTTTTTCATATCATTTCACAAAAATTCTTCAAAGCCGGAAACTTTCTCATATCATTTCAGAAAAATCCGTCAAAGCCGGAAACTTTCTCATATCATTTCGAAAAAATCCTTCAAATCCGGAAACTTTTCGTATCATTTTGAAAAAATCCGTCAAACCCGGACACTTTTTCATATCATTTCAGAAAAATCTGTCAAAGCCAGAAACTTTCTCATATCATTTCAAAAAAATCCGTCAAATCCGAAAACTTTTCATAACATTTCGAAAAATTCTTCAAATCCAGAAACTTTTCGTATCATATCAGAAAAATCCATCAAAGTCGGAAACTTTCTCATATCATTTCGAAAAAATCCGTCAAATCCAGAAACTTTTCATATCATTTCGAAAAAAATCCGTCAAATCCGGAAACTTTTCATATCATTTTGAAAAAATTCATCAAATCCGGAAACTTTTCGTATCATTTCGAAAAAATCCGTCGAAACCGAAAAACTTTCTCATATCATTTCAAAAAAATCCGTCAAATCCGGAAACTTTTTCATATCATTCCATTAGATCCCCAGTGTAAGATCTCGTGACCTAAAATCAGTCTGTTAAGTCTTTTATACTTAACGGACGTGAACTATGATCGGCTTGATTCCCGATCGGGATACGTAGGAATCCTTTTTCTAAGGGTCCAGCCATTTGACCGTTCAGGTCACTCCATAAGGCTTTTCCCTGATTTGGGATCCTTATCTTTCTTTTTTTTTCGATAACCCTACTTCCTCCGTAAGTAACTTCGCCGAGGGGCTATGTAAGTACCTAAATCCGGATCGTTATAATCCGTTAACTTATACTTTCTGAGTTAACGAGACTTTCCAGGACTGCCCTGATCATTCATAATTTAAAGTGTATTAAAAACACGTTAAGAACACGTGAAAGATATCACTTTTCCAAGAATACGCAATTTCCGGGACTTTTCGGGACTGTTTCGACATTTATTCGGATAAATATTTAAAAAACAGTCAAAACACGGCCCAACGGAGCTAAATGCCCTTCCTTAATGACTAAGGAAGGCACGTGTCACACATGCACAAACCCAAAGGTCAAATCAATCAAATCAATCCCATCAAAAACCAAAAAAAGACCAAAATACCCCAAGGTGTACGACTGACTGGCCGGCCTGATTTTCACCATGAAGTTGGCTATAAAAAGCAGCCTCCGCCTTCATTTTGATAATCAATATTTCTTACCCCCAAGACCCCATTCGACATCCCAGCCCTTTTCATGCCCCAAAACCCTCCTGAAACGCTGCCGAAATGCCGTCGAATTGACGGAAACTCGAGTGCGAACGAGAGTTAACTAGGGGAGGTTCTGCCTACGTGAGGGCATAATTTCTCTCCTCTTTAAACACCTTTTCAAACACGTACCCTAGGAAGATAGAACCAAAACCTAGCCATTGGTAAACTCTCCTTCCTAATCTTCCGTTTCATCTCTTTTTACGCATTTTACGCTACTTCTGATCCGATCAAAATCTTCAAAATGTAGACACTACGTTGTCTACGGGTCTCAAAGTGATCCTCTCTCCATCATTTTTCTCCTTTGAAAAGAGTGATTTAGGGTTAAAACGGAGATCTTGACCCGTTTTATCTATTACGTCATTTACCGTCCGAACCGTTAGGTTCATTGATCGTTATTTCTATCATCCGAACCATTTGGTTATTTGATTTTCATTTCTACCGTCCAAATCGTTCGATTCGTTGATTGCCATTTCAATAACGCTCTTTACCATCCGAACCGTTTGGTTCGTTGATCACATCTTTACCGTCCGAACCGTTTGGTTCGTTGATACCATCAATTCAATATTTTCATCTACCGTCCAAACCGTTTGGTTTGTTGATCGTATTTAGTTTAACGTCCGATTCAAGAAATTGACTTGTCGATCGTCTTTTCTTTACTATCATCTTTATCAAAAAAGGGTAACGTTATAATGTTCGATTCAAAATCAAACTCTTTCCTTTACTGTCGTTTTGTCAAAAAAGGGTAACGTTATAATGCCCGACTCATTTTAAAAACCTCCCATTCAAAAAATCCTTTTCAATCCAATGTTTGCCATTCAAACTCATTTTCAAGTTTGCCATTCAAACTCATTTTCAAGTTACACACAAACACACACACACACACAATTTTCGAGAAAGGTAGAAAGACTCGTTAATACGAGGCATTTCGGGTGATCTCAAATTTTCCTCTTCCCAAGATGTAACGTGACTTCCAAACCTAACAATCTCTGTTCAAATAGCCTTTTCCTATGTTTTTGGTCTTACTAAAAACGATCCTCTTTCAAAAGCCTTTTCCTAAGTTTTGGCTCCTAATCAAACGATCCTCTTTCAAAATCCTTTTCCTAGGTTTTGGCTCCTAATCAAAACGATCCTCTTTCAAAAGACTTTTCAAAGTTTTGGCTCATAATCAAAATGGCGTGGCGACTCCTCTTTTTTCCCGCGAAATTCAAGTCGTTCGCCGCCCTCGCGATCCGGGTAATTTCACTCGGGATACTATGATGTCATAGCGCTCATCACTGTTCTTGAAGGCCTCCACAGCAGCCTTCTCTCTAACCTGGGCCTCCTCCTCCCATTTGAGTCGAGCAGCTCGCTGGTCTTCGCTCATCTTTATCACTCGAGCATTACGCTCTTGGACCAATGCAGTCATCTTACTGTGAGTACGCTAATCCAATTCGCAACCCTTTTAAATGCATTTTAATGTAATAAAATTGCATTGAGGGGCGTTTTGGTAAATTCCCGGTCCATTCCGAGACTTCCGAAAACATTTTATAAGTTTCTCGCGAAGGAAGTATGTTTTAATATTTTTCCCGGACAAAAGGACCTAAAAGGAATTAATCAGTTTGGACCTCTTGGGAATTAACCCGAAATGTTCCAGAATCTGGTTTTGGCGCCAGAATCAGTTACGGGCGTTCCCAGTCGTGCGACAACTTGAGGCATAGAAAAGCGGAGCGTTGGGTCGTGCGACCAATGAACCCTTTTCCCAATATACGTATAAATAAAAAATGCTTTCATTTTGTCAAGAGGAGAACACACACAGTTCACACACAGATAACACACACAACTCACACAGATCTCCTCTCTTTCTCTCTCAAGACGTAAACAGCTTCTCTCTCTCTCCTCTCTCTCTAAATGCCATCTTCGTCCTCACTAAGCCTCCCTCACCAAATCCCTCACCGGCGACTTCATCCAAACCAATTCCCTCTCCCTGCATCATTTTCTTCACCTCCAACCTCAATCTCCACCACCTCTACACCTCCAAATCAACCGTTGACCTTCTCTACCATGTTCTCTGGCCAAATCCACAATTGCCTCCACCGTTCCTCTCAATTCCCCTCAAGTTCGATGACAACACCTCTCCCGTCTTCCAGATCCTGAGCCGCCAACTACCGCCGCTCCTCAACGCCAATCCCAGTCCCAAGCCGTTAACCACCAACGCCGCCCTATTCCAATCCCCTTGCGTCTCTCTTCCCAATCGATACCGAATTAGAGACAAGCGTCCCAGTTCTCTCTCAATTTTCTCTCTATTTCTCCTATACCAGTTCAACGCACTCAAGCACGTACGTCTGAAAGTTCAAAGCAGCTATCAGTTTGAAGTCTAGATCTGATTCCGAAGCTGAATTGAAGAATTTGATACCTAACGTGGTATCGAATTTGAGGATACTACAAGGGTAACAAATCCTAAACCGCAATCTCTCTGTTTAAATATAAGCTTTTGTGATCTGTTGGTTTTCGTTGTCTGTTGGTTTGTGTTAGTTGTTTGGTGCTGAATGCCTGGTGTATGATGTTTGTTGTTTAAATTTCAAATTGGGTGTGGATCATTCATATCCACACTCATTTGAAGTATTTCGTGTGGATCTCCATGTTTATGTTCAGGCTGTAGTGTGATATTTGGATAATTTGGTGTTGCTGATGTCCTGTAGTCATTTGATGTTGCTGGTATTCTGTAGTCATTTGGTTTTATTGATATTCTAGTCATTTGGGTGATTGCTGTAGTGTGAACTTTGTAAAACCCCTACAAGGACCTTGTTGTGTCACGCGACATAACTGATACCTCAGATCCTGTGTCACGCGACATAACTGATCCCTCAGATCCTGTGTCACGCGACACAATGAGTCCTCTGCAGCAGGTTCAGGTTCAGTTTCAGTTGTAAGTTTTATTCTTCCCAGTTGTAAATGTGATGTGGCCTCCCATGGCAAACGGTTCACAAGTTGTAATCCCCTTTTTTGAGTAATAAAACAAAGCGTTGATTTGCATTCTGATACATATTTTGTCACATACTTTGCACACACTCTTGAATGGTTTGAATGTTGAACAATAGAAAGACTCGTCTACGGATGAGGCGTGTTGGGTGAACTCTCGGTTCTTCCCAATACGTAACTTGACCCCCGAACCCATTTTCTCTCTATAAAAGGTTTTCAATGTTTCCTCTAAAACGGCGTGGCGACTCCTATTTTTTTCGGCGAGCGCACATTCAGTGGCGACTCTGCTGGAGACAATTGAAACTTGATTTTCAAAAGTGGGTCAGACTTTCGTTATTGTTCAACATTCATTTCATTCATTTGTGTGTGCTTTGTTGTGTGACATTTTATGTGTTTAAATGCATTTTACATGCTTTGCTTTATTCCTTTTCCCCTTGTGTCCCATCTTTGTTATTTGTGTTGCTGGCGCTGGGGCTTGAGCTATTGCATCGTGCTTGGAGGCTGGGGCTGGTTTGACTCTTGTTCAGATTCTGGCAATGTGATTTCTTCTGTCACGTGACACAATGTGTTTTGGTTGTCCTGTGTAGCGCGACAGAAGTGGCCTACCTGCAGTTTGTGAGTTCCAGTTCAGTTCTGATGTGGGGCAGTCCCCCATAATTAAATTCTTGATCCCTGATTATTGTATCTCTGTGGGGTGTGTGAGTGTGTGTTATTTTCTTTTATCACCCCTTTTCAAAATAATAATAATAATAATAATAATAATAATAATAATAAAAAATCATTTTTTTTTCGCAAATAAAGGAACATAGCCATCCCGCACACTACTTCACGTAGATCTAGAGCCCTCGGGTGCGATTGACGGCATCGCGGACGGTGATGTATGTCGCCTACGCTTGAGCGCCTAATATCAAACCTATCCCCCTAGCGCGTTATAGGTGGCACCACACTTTTAAACCTCACCTAAACGGTTGGTTTTGACACGACATTTTCAAATACACTAAAATGAGTTATTTCGAAATTTTTAATGAGCTTTCGTACCTCCCTCAAACCCTAGCACGTGTGGGCATGTTGCCAAATGCAACATGGTTTCATGAGAGGAAATGTCGTTCCCACGGCATGTTCTAACGAGAGATCATGTCACTTTGTCAACATGCACCGACGAGAGGTCATGCCGGATTTTTCCTTGAAATTTTTCAGGTATACCCGTTATGCTGCCCAAATTTCTCCAGAAATTGGGGCTGCTCGTTCGTCCCATAAATGCTTTGATTTTATTTAGGTATTATCACCTATTATTAATTTTGAAACAACACATTTGGTGTATTTTTGAATGATGTGTCCCTAGGTTCCCCCCGAGGTCTAGATTGCGTGAAATAAAGGATTAGCCTTTCCCAATCGTTCATAGGACTTAAAAACCACCAATTTCTACTTGAACATTAATAAGTGTTGCACGAGTCCGTCTCCTTTCCCGTTCTTCCCTCTCCCATACCTTCTCAAAATTCTCTACCCTCCGTCTATACACGCTCTTACCTCTTCACCTCTGCAAGGCTATGGCAAGTTGGGTGTGTGCTCCCGTTCCCGGCGCTCATTGGTCTATATTCCCGAGACGAAAGCAGTTCAAGTGCCCGAGTGATCGTCCATATGATTCTGAATCCAAAACGCTCGGTGCAGAGAAGATTATGGCCCACCAGCATAGAAGTTCATATCCCATGGGTCAGCAGAGTGCAAATGGTGTGTCCATCGAAGAGCAGCGAGCTACCCTCGAAGCTGTTTTTCCTCGCGGGCGGGAGGCCCAGTTGCTTGCTCAGATTGTTAAAACTAAGGAGGACGACTTGCGAATGACAAAGAGATCGAGAAGGGTCCTCACCGCACTGATGGCAACGATGCTCTTCCTCCCATCCGAAGTTGATGCAGTCGATCAGTCCTCGTAGGTTCTAGAATGTCCACTGTTGGACATGAGTCTGTCGAGTCCAAGTTGGACCAATTTTGCTTTGCAGTGATAAAAATCTTTGTTTCTCTTCTTGCTAGACTCGATACATTACTAGCACACCTATGTTACACTCAATTGAAATGGTCTTATTCCAAATGATCACTTGTGCTGCTCACCGACTAATGCTTTGAAATGACTAATGTTTAAATTGATCGGAGTGAGAAAATTGACTGATATCATTCCCAAACTGGGACTCACCAACTCCCCACCTCGCGTCCCATATGCTCACATACCTTCCATTGTCCTCACCATCTCGTTGTTCGATGAATTTGCATGAATTTTCCCCAGTAAGCTTAAAGTAAGCAAATGAAGACTCAATCTCGTTCGAGTCATCCGGTAGAGACTGCGGTTGAAAACCTTCACCCATAGGAAAATCCATTACCTTACCCTCACCTAAACAATACCCCTTCAGTTCAAGATCGGCACATTTTGAAACCCATTTAGCCATAGCCAGAAGAAGAGGGACTATCCTTGAGGCTCCTGTGATTCAAAAGAAGATCGACCTGTTCCAAGCGTAAGAACGACAGAAGGCAATGATCCATCCTGGGGACTAGCTGAGATTCTCCTCTCAAAAACAAAATTGAAAAAAAGAAGAGAGACAAAAGTAAAAAATAAATAAAAATAAATAAAAAGAAGAAGAAGAAAGAAAGAGAGTCTAGTCCCTAGCGATACTCGTAAAAGGCAAAAGTCAAAGGATCCGGACGTTACTCAAAAGGAGTCTCAGAACGAATAAAGAGATAGCATGGGTGTCCCCTCACCTCCCAAAACCAATTCCAAGCCGTCCTCTCGATTTTAGAGGACATTCCCATTACCATGACCCTTGCCCTTGCCAAAGCCAAGACCGACCTCTCAATTCTTAGAGGCAGCAAAGATGCAATCACAAGATATCCTCACCTTAGAAATCCTAAACACATGCCTAAAAGCCAACCTCTCATCTTTAGAGGTCCAGCCAGCAAAAAGCCTAGCCGACCTCTCGTTTTAAGAGGTCATGATATCCTGAATCACCCGAAGACCGATCGAAACCCTGAGACCCAGTCGCAGATTCCTACCGGATAGCAGTTTCATTCCAATATCGTCGAGATCTAAAACAGATTATTGCTTAAAGAGGTGCCAAGTCCATCCCGGCTCAAAAGATTATCAAGCGAAGATTGTGCAAATTCCCTCCGTTCGTTCGATGTTTCATGTGAGCATATTTCGTGTCTCCTCCGCAAACACCTGCCATGAATGTCTTACTGGGGCTTCACATCCGTGTCTCCCATTGACACTCCAAGAGGACATGTTTTCAATTCTCCAAATCCTCAAAGGTCCTCAGATCCTCGAATTCCAACGTTCATTCTCTTTATTCGGGATAAACCCGAACTACGGCGACCTGAGCTCCTCCCAAGGAGGGGAACGTAGGCAACTATAACTGGTCCGGTCGAAATCACAAACAGATCTCAAAAAAATCCGGTCTCCCCAAGGACCATGCCTATACATTGTTCATCTTTCCGAGTTTGATTCTCGATATCAGTGGGCTTTCTCCTTAGGATTGATAAAAATATTCGCTCATATCGGCTTTGGTGGTTGACTAACCCGAACATCAATAAAGGGTTTTAAGCAGCTTTGTGATCATCACGAATAAGGCAAGTTTTCAAGTGTCTCGACAAGTCTTCTCTTTCTACATCATAGGAAGATAGAGCTAAACACTATTTCGGTCAGTAGGGGCTTCCATACACTTTTCCACACCTTGCGATGCTTATACTCTCTCAAAAGAGTCAAACCTAAAGCGAGAGTGTCATACAGAAAATCAGGATACATTCCCACCCTCAAAAGATATGCCCCTGCACGTAAAACATTTCCGAGTCTTGTCCAGCGACTGATTGACTGCGATTTGAAATGATGGGTTGCCTCTTTGGCCATAAGATGACTCTGCCTGCGATGAAGCTGCATGGAACTTCCTCAAGCTGGGGCTTTGGTTAAGGTATCCCTCAGGCTCTCCTTACCAGATTCCCCTCCAGGTTTGCTTTGCACTGTCAACTGGGGCTTCGCCAAGCCGGAATCGTTCTCTGTACATTCTCTACTGCTTGCTGCCTCAGACGCGCGATGCACTTTGTCCTCACTAGCAATGGACCCGCTGCAATCTGTACTCTCGAGAGCGTCCCCGACTTGCCTAGCCGCGCCATATCATTTTTCCAACTAACGGGAGAGGGTCCACCTCATTATAAGAACTTTCGTCCTATACACAATCCCTCATAGCATAATGGCTACCTACACATCTGCTCATCAAGCCGTGCAAAACCCTCCCTACTTCCTATTCTCCCCAGCTGAGATGGACTTGTGCAATAAAAGATTAATAATGCATAAGCAAGAGTCTAATAAATTTCTAAGTGTCTAGAGTGTTGTGTCTCCCCCCACAGAGTACAATAATCGGGTGATCAGAATTTGATCGTGAGGACTGCCCCTCGAATCACAATCTTGGACGAAGATTTCAAATCCTGCAGGTAGCATACCCCGCCTTTATTATCTTCATAAGGCCCAGAACTACGATTTGGCTTGATTCCCTTTTTAAGGGATACGTAGGAATCCTTTCTCCAAAGGTCCAACCATCTGATCTCACCAGCATCATCTGAAAGAGCTCCAGCTGCCCCAGTCTCCAAGCAATGATTGTCAAGGAAAAGAGCTCCAGCTGCCCCAGTATCCAAGCAACAAGGCTCACCAGTCTCGGCGACTTCAAAAGCCTATTCTGCATGATAAACTGAGACAAAGAGTCCGCATCTGTCAATCTCCCCAGCAAGCGTCGACAAATGGTAGCCTCAGCCCCCAAACAATGCTTGTCAAAGAGAAAAGAGCCCCAGCTGCCACAGAATCTAGGCAATAATGCTCACCGGTCTCGACGACTTCAAAAACCTATTGTGCAAAGACCGTCCCGTGAATGGCCACCCAGCAAGCATCGACAAGTGGTAGAGGTCCCTCCGACAGCCACAACCTTCCCAGCAGAATCAATGGTAGCATGAGACCCTAGACAGCTACCTCCCAACAAGCAGTTATAGCCTAAGACCCTCCGGCAGCCACATACACCCTCGCAGGTACAATAGCCAACTAAGCATCACCGAACCTCGAAGACTGGCCCTCAAACAGAACCGAGACAAAGAAGTCGTACCTATGTTAGTCTCCCCAGCAGTGCGCTACGAGACTAGTGGCCCCAAAGCACCAAGAGGAACCTGCTCCCTGGCAAGCAAAGTTCCCAGATCAGTAGCCCTAAAACACCAAGAAGAACCTTCTCCCTGGCAAGCAAAGTTCCCAGATCAGTGACCCCAAAGCACCACCCGGAACCTGCTCCCTAGCACGCAAAGTTCCCAGATCAAGTGACCCTAAAGCATCACCCGGAACCTGCTCCCTAGCAAGCAAAGTTCCCGTCCCACCAAGCAACGGCCCCGACATCAAAGCACAAACAAAAGCCCGTTCCCCAGCAAGCAGAGTCCCCAGCCTACGAAGCGAAGCTCAGGGCACAAAAATCAAAAATCAACAAAGACCGTCCAGCATTTGACAAAATCGGTAGAATACAAAAAAAAAGGGAAAGCAGTAGCGTGAGACCCCTGGCAGCTGTACTTATCCCGAAAGAGCAGGAAAGCAGTAGCGTGAGACCCCTGGCAGCTACACTTATCCCCAGTAGAGCAGAAGCAGCAATGGTAGTCTAAGACCCTTCGGCAGCTACAGGTGAGCACAACACAGGTATGAACACATATTTCTTTCAAGTGTCGAATCATCATATCGCGTTATTTTCATAATAGGTTTGAGACACCGTAGGTCTCGCAATACTTTCAAAATCGGCCCGAGACACCGTAGGTCTTATGACATTTTCAAAAGTGGTTCGAGATGCCGTAGATCTCACAACATCTTCAAAAGTGGTTCGAGACACCGTAAGTCTCACTTCATTTTCAAAAGTGGTTCGAGACGCCATAGATCTCACAATATTTTCAAAAGTGGTTCGAGACGCCGTAGATCTCACAATATTTTCAAAAGTGGTTCGAGACACTGTAGGTCTCATGTCGTTTTCAAAATCGGTCTGAGACGTCGTAGATCTCATGTCATTTTCAAAATCGGTTTGAGGCACCATACATTCTCACTTCTTTGGTTTGAGGCACCATACAATCTCACTTCTCGGTTTGAGGCACCATACATTCTCACTTCTCGGTTTGAGGCACCATACGTTCTCACTACTCGGCTTGAGGCACCATACGTTCTCAATTCTTCGGTTTGAGGCACCATACGTTCTCACTCCTTCGGTTTGAGGCACCATACGTTCTCACTTCTCGGTTTGAGGCACCATACGTTCTCACTTCTTCGGTTTGAGGCACCATACGTTCTCACTTCTCAGTTTAAGGCACCATACGTTCTCACTTCTCGTTTTGAGGCACCATACGTTCTCACTTCTCGGTTTGAGGCACCATACATTCTCACTTCTTTGGTTTGAGGCACCATACGTTCTCACTTCTTCGGTTTGAGGCACCATACGTTCTCACTTCTAGGTTTGAGGCACCATACGTTCTCACTTCTTCGGTTTGAGGCACCATACGTTCTCACTTCTCGATTTGAGGCACCATACGTTCTCACTTCTCGGTTTGAGGCACCATACGTTCTCACTTCTTCAGTTTGAGGCACCATACATTCTCACTTCTTCAGTTTGAGGCACCATACGTTCTCACTTCTCGGTTTAAGACACCATACGTTCTCATTTCTTTTGGGTACAAAGTCCGTGGCCTCTCATTAGCGCCACCTCTTTGTTGAACTACGATTTGGCTTGATTCCCTTTTTAAGGGATATGTAGGAATCCTTTCTCAGAAAGGTCCAGCCACCCGATTTCCCTAGTTCACCTTCTAGCCCGTCGCCTTATCCCCCTGCTGCTCATTGAGATTGGGTCCTTTTTATCGACAACCTCACTTCTTCCAAAAGTGACGTTGCCAAGGGGCTCTGTGAGTACGCCAATCCAATTCGCAACCCTTTTAGATGCATTTTAATGTAATAAAATTGCATTTAGGGGCGTTTTGGTAAATTCTTGGTCCGTTTCGAGACTTTCGAAAACATTTTATAAGTTTCTCGCGAAGGAAGTGTGTTTTAGTATTTTTCCCGGACAAAAGGACCTAAAAGGAATTAATCAGTTTGGACCTCTTGGGAATTAACCCGGAATGTTCCAGAATCTGGTTTTGGTGCCAGAATCAGTTACGGGTGTTCCCAGTCGTGCGACAACTTGAGGCATGGAAAAGCGAAGCGTTGGGTCATGCGACCAATTAACCCTTTTCCCAATATACGTATAAATACAAAATGCTTTCATTTTGTCAAGAGGAGAACACACACAGTTCACACACAGATAACACACACAACTACATAGACCTCCTCTCTTTCTCTCTCAAGACGTAAACAGCTTCTCTCTCTCTCTCCTCTCTCTCTCTAAATGCCATCTTCGTCCTCACCAAGCCCCCCTTACCAAATCCCTCACCGGCGACTTCATCCAAGCCAATTCCCTCTCCCTGCATCATTTTCTTCACCTCCAACCTCAATCTCCACCACCTCTGCACCTCCAAATCAACCGGTGACCTTCTCCACCATCTTCTCTGGCCAAATCCACAATTGCCTCCACCTTTCCTCTCAATTCCCCTCAAGTACGACGACAACACCTCTCCCGTCTTCCAGATCCTCAACGCCAATCCCAGTCCAAAGCCGTTAACCACCGACGCTGCCCTATTCCAATCCCCTTGCGTCTCTCTTCCCAATCGATACCGAATTAGAGACAAGCGTCCCAGTTCTCTCTCAATTTTCTCTCTATTTCTCCTATACCAGTTCAACGCACTCAAGCACGTACGTCTGAAAGTTTAAAGCAACTATCAGTTTGAAGTCTAGATTCGATTCTGAAGCTGAATTGAAGAATTTGACACCTAACATGGTATCGAATTTGAGGATACTACAAGGGTAACAAATCCTAAACCGCAATCTCTTTGTTTAAATATTAGCTTCTGTGATCTGTTGGTTTTCGTTATCTGCCTGTTGGTTTGTGTTAATTGTTTGGTACTGAATCACTTACGTGGTGTATGATGTTTGTTGCTTAAACTTCTAGTTGGGTGTGGATCATTCATATCCACACTCATTTGAAGTATTTCGTGTGGATTTCCATGTTCATGTTCATGCTGTAGTGTGATATTTGGATGATTTGGTGTTACTGATGTTCTATGGTCATTTTATGTTGCTGGTATTTCTGTAGTCATTTGGTTTTATTGATATTCTGGTCATTTGGGTGATTGCTGTAGTATGAACTTTGTAAAACCCCTGCAAAGGACCTTGTTGTGTCACGCTTGAAATTACCCAGATCCGAGGGGCAGCGCGTTCGCGCCCCGGCATCTGGCATCATTTCGCGTTGGAGCGGTGTCTCGCCGTTTTGTTTTCGCATTTGTAGAGTCGCCACGCCGTTTTTATTAAGCCCAAAACATTGAAAAAGGGCATCAGTTTAAAGATAATTTTAAACTGTTTTTTGTGTGATGAGATTTTGAGTTCGGAGGTCAGATGACTCCTCGGGAAGAGAATATTAGAATATTAGAGCTCACCCGAGTCGCCTCATAAAATGAGTCTTTCGGATACCCCTAATATCCTTTAAATGTTGTGTGTGTGTGTGCTTTTTAAAAATGCATGCTGTGTCAGATGTCTACATTGTACACTACGTATTGAAATGTATTAAAATAGTAATGGAAGGAAGCCTTACCAATGTTGGTTCATGTCTGTCTTCCGCTGAGGAATAGTGTTTGAGGTCAGAGTAGCATTCTGGTACGGATCGGGATTGCTTCGGGAGGGGCCGGTTGTCTGCAGACAGAGTTTCGGCGTGAGTTGATGTTGCAGACTACGTGCGGGCAGAGGTTCAGCGTGCGTGGGGATCGTCGGGATCACTCGGGCAGAGGTTCGGCGTGCGTTGGGGTGGCAGGAGTCACTCGGGCAGAGTTTCGGCGTGGTTTGGGATCGCCGGTTTGACTCGGAAAGAGCCGGGACACCGTGGAAAGACCAGGCAAGGCCTCGGAGTACCACGAGGGGCCTCAGAGTACCTCGAGAGTGCCTCGGGGCAGCGCGGGAGCGTCGCGGGAGCGCTCGGAGAGGCTTCGGAGCACCACAAGGGAGCTCGGAAGGCCTCGGAAGGATCCGAAAGGGGCCGGGAGTGCCTCGGAAGGACTTAGAGGGGAAGCCAGAAGGCCTAGGGAGGAAGAGAGAAGTGGGAGGTGTGTGAAAATGAGGAGGGGGAGCCCTCTATTTATAGTGCCAGATTTGGTGCAAGAAGGTCCGTACGGACCTCCCTGGTAATCCAGACTTTTGGTTTTCCTCGATTTGAGGGAATCTGTGATGATGGTGAATATTCTGCAATTATGATGTTCCCTGTGCAATAAGGTCCGTACGGACCAACTTGACATGCAAAGAGGTCCGTACGGACCAACTCTGCAGGAGGGTAATCATTTTTCCCGGGATTTGAGGGAATATTGTGGACTTTAAGAGGATTCAGTAATTATTAAAGCAAAGAGGTCCGTACGGACCATTATTGCTTTTCCAATTTCCTAAAAATTCCCAAAAGGTCCTTTTGTCCCTTTTTATCCCAGAAAGGCTCCTCCCTTGGTTTGGCTGGGGGTTTTGAGAGGGTTTTGAGTGCCAGAGGTCGTCGAGACTGCGTTGATGAGTCTGCGGTGTTTCCCGTGTGCTTGAAAGGGGGTGATCCAGATTGGGGTACTTACAGAAGCCCCTCGACGACGTCACTTATGAAAGAAGTGGGGTCGCCGATAAGATAAGGGTCAGAATCTGGATCGCGTCTTTGGGAGATAAAGTGGACCGGGAGGTCGGTGTGAGGACGTGGTGGTGTCCTATTGTGTGACCGCATAGGTCGGTAAGAGGACCCTGTGATAGGATTCCTACGTATCCCTGGCGGGAATCAAGCCTGGTCGTAGTTCGGGTGTGGGGTGAGTGTTTTGTGAATGCGGGCGTGGTGGTGCCCTGAAGTGTAGTGTGACTGCCGAGGTCAGTTGTGAGGATGTGGTGGTGTCCTGGGTGACCGCATAGGTCGATGGCTGGACCCTGTGATAGGATTCCTACGTATCCCTGGCGGGAATCAAGCCTGGTCGTAGTTCAGAGGTCGTGAAATTGTGAGTGCGGGCGTGGTGGTGCCCTGAAGTGTTGTGTGACCGCCGAGGTCAGTGGTAAGGACGTGGTGGTGTCCTAAGATATGGTGACAACCGAGGTCAAATTGTGAGGACGTGGTGGTGTCCTGGGATGGAAACTTTACGATTTTCCTAATCGGGTGGTTTAAGGCCTTCCGGGCCGGAGATAGTGATTTGGGAGGTTTATACGGTCTTCCGGACCGAGTGGTTTAAAGCCTTCCGGGCTGGAGGTAGTGTGAGGACTTGAATCGTCTTCTGAATGTGGTTGCGCCACGCGTGAGGACTTTGAATCGTCTTCTGGCGGCGGTTGGTGCCACGCGGGAGGACTTTGAATCGTCTTCTGGCGGCGGTTGGTGCCACGCGGGAGGACTTTGAATCGTCTTCTGGCGGCGGTTGGTGCCACGCGGGAGGACTTTGAATCGTCTTCTGGCGGCGGTTGGTGCCACGCGGGAGGACTTTGAATCGTCTTCCGGCGGCGGTTGGTGCCACGCGGGAGGACTTTGAATCGTCTTCTGGCGGCGGTTGGTGCCACGCGGGAGGACTTTGAATCGTCTTCTGGCGGCGGTTGGTGCCACGCGGGAGGACTTTGAATCGTCTTCTGGCGGCGGTTGGTGCCACGCGGGAGGACTTTGAATCATCCTCTGGCGGCGGTTGGTGCCACGCGGGAGGACTTTGAATCGTCTTCTGGCGGCGGTTGGTGCCACGCGGGAGGACTTTGAATCGTCTTCTGGCGGCGGTTGTGGAGGCATGACTGCCTTGAGCTTTGATTGCGAGAGGCCTAGCTGCCTCGTGCTTCGTCAGTTTGATGGCCGGTGCTTGCGTTGCCGTTGGAGTGGGCGAGGATGATGGCCGGTGATTGCTTCACCATTTGGCGTTTTGGAGGCGTTTCGTGCCTTGGGATTTGTACTCGGAGGTGTTGGCTCCTTCTTGCGCTTGTTTTGCCGTTGAGTGGGCGAAGTTCGGGCTTACATTGACGGCCGATGCTGGGGATATGTAGTCTTGTACGACTTCCCTTTGACTTGTTGGGGAGGAGCTCGGGCTTACTTTGATGGCCGGTGCTTGAATTGCTGGGCATGCGTGACCTTGTAGGGGCCTTTTTCTGCTGGGAAAGTGTCTTCGGACCTGTTTTGAGGGCCGGTGCTTGAGTTGCCGTTGAGCGTTTTGGAGGCGTCTCGTGCCTTGATATTCGTGCTGGGAGGTGTTGGCTCCTTCTTGAATTGCCGTTGAGTGGGCGAGGACCGGTCTTACATTGACGGTCGGTGGTTGAATTGCCGTTGGAGTGGGCGAGGTCCGGGCTTACGCTGACGGCCGGTGGTTGAATTGCCGTTGAAGTGGGCGAGGACCGGTCTTACATTGACGGCCGGTGGTTGAATTGCCGTTGAAGTGGGCGAGGACCGGTCTTACATTGACGGCCGGTGGTTGAATTGCCGTTGAAGTGGGCGAGGCTCGGGCTTACACTGACTGCCGGTGGTTGAATTGCCGTTGAAGTGGGCGAGGACCGGTCTTACATTGACGGCCGGTGGTTGAATTGCCGTTGAAGTGGGTGAGGACCGGTCTTACATTGACGGCCGGTGGTTGAATTGCCGTTGAAGTGGGCGAGGCTCGAGCTTACACTGACTTCCGGTGGTTGAATTGCCGTTGGAGTGGGCGAGGATCACGGCCAGTATCAGGGCATATGTTCGGGGTACCGGCCAGGTGACGGCGGAGCAGCTGGCGCGCTCCTTTTTGTGGTTTGCACTTTCCAAGACTTTGTTCTCGAACCACGCGACTGCGGCTCCCTTTGCTCTGTTGGAGAGCTTGATTGATCTGGATAGAGTTTGTGACATTGCTTGGGGCGAGGCAGGCTTGGCCGAGCTCTACTTTTCTTTGGACCGGTTTAGCCGGGGTGTGGCCAGTTCTTTGGCCTGTTTTGACATTGCTCTGGAGGTATGAGTTTATTGTTGTTTTTGATTTAGAAACTTGTCGTTTCTCCGCTTTCTTTTGCACTAAGCCTTTTCTGTTTTTGTCACAGGTGTGGTTTTATGAGATTTTTCAGTGCTTCCCGTGGGATAGAGATCCGGGGGCTGTAGCTGCGTATCCTGCTATGCTGGGCTGGGCTCGTACGGCGAGGAAGAGGAGGACCAGCAGAGGGAAGCTCACCATCGCCTACGAGGATGTGCAGGAGCGTCTGGAGAGAGGTAGCCCGGAGGGGTTTATTTTGTTCCCGTGGGCTCGGTATGAGGCTGATGAGTTCGAGGGGGCTCCTGAGGTGACAGCGCAGCGGAAGATGCTGCGGGGCCTGACTTGCGACGTCATGTACCTGGGGGAGCGGGTCTTCTGGCAGCATGGCCCAGGTGTGCTTCCCGTGGCTCTGAGGGAACCTCCTTTTGGGATGCTTGATTCCCGAGACATGGATGTGCTGGATTTTTAGAGGTACCTTGGCGGTGTGGGTGCCGAGGAGTTTATTTTGTATGGAGAGGAGTATGGGGCGTTCGTGAGGAGGAAGTTGAGGACGCCGCAGTATCGGGGCGAGGAGAGAGGGCGGCCCGCGGGTTCCCCAGCAGGTTCCGATGCCGGGGCCGGATTTTACGTATGTCCGTGGGGACGGATCGAGGAGGAGGGTGTCTGTACCCGTTTCGAGCAGTGCTCTGCTGCGTCTGAGTGGATCCTGATAGATCGGTGAGTGTGCTGACTCTTTTCCATCTTGGCATCCTTTCTGTATTTTTCTCTTTTTGTTGTTGAGTATAACTGTATTAGTCACGCTCGTTTCCTTGGCTGCTTGCTTGTGCAGGTCCCGGGGAGAGCCTATGATATGCTGACTCGCCGTTATGTGGCGATGAGGTCGTTTGCGAAGAAGATGGCGTCGAAGCTGTCTTTCCGATCTTCCCGACGCGTGTCGGCGTACGAGCCTATGCCTTCGAGGCATTCTGTAGACGTTCCTCCACCGAGAGCCGAGCCGGAGCCACAGCAGGAGGGACCTTCGATGGGGCGGCATAGCATGGATGTCGGGACATCTTGGGGAGCCCGAGGCAGCAGCCCTTTTATCAGTTCTTCCCTTAGCAGGATGCACATGGTGAGGGTTCGTCAGAGCCTTCTTTCTTTGATCCTTTCGCCGGATTTGATCCTTCTGAGTACTTTGAGTACCAGCCTCCGGAGGGGGCTCGGTATTCTGATGACGAGGACGTGACGGGCGAGTTCACCGGGATGCCCGACTTCTCTCTGGAGGACCTTGGCGAGGATGATGATGCTGAGGAGTCTGATTAGTATTCATTTGATTTCCCTCTTTCCATATCTTCTCTCTTTTTTTCTTTTTTTTTTTTTTTTGTTTAGCAACAGACATTTGATGTACCTGTAATAAAACACTCGTATTTGCATGGCAAACAGCATTTTGTTTTAAGATGTAATGTCATTTTTGGGATTCCTGGGAATTGTCCTAGAAATTGTTGCTAGTATTTTTTTTATTTTGTGCATGCCACGTGAGCTGAGAGTGCGTTTGTGGGTAGTGTATGTTTGCCGGGAATGGCTTTGGCCAGTGTTTGGGCAGTTTGGAGCAAGGTCCTGCTGAGGACAGTGGTTGTTATGCTTGTTCTTTGGGGAAATGGGTTCTGTTTGCAAGGAGGTCCGTACGGACATACTTAGCATGCAAAGAGGTCCGTACGGACCAACCTTGCTTTTGGGAAGGAGATAAATGCTTTCCAGTGTCTGGTTCTTCCCCATTTCCCCATTTGCAGCCATTTTAGAGCTTTCTCCCCCATTTTCTCTAGGAACCTCCATTTTTGCCATGGATTCTTCGTACGTTCCTAGAATTTTGCCAAGGCTTTCGCAGGAGAGGCAAGCACACTTCCTTGAGCAGCTGAAAATGTGGATGCGGCGCCGTATGAGGCATCAGAGACGGGCTTTCGAGGTAAGGTTTCGTCTTTGCTCGATTTGGTCTTTTAAGGAGTTGGTTCCTGATTGGGATTTGTTGCGGGCTGTCGCGAAGTTCTGGGATGTTAGGAGGCATGTGTACTGTTTCTCCTACAACGAACTGGTGCCCACTTTTGAGGATTTTCGGGCTTTGATTGGAGGACCGGTGGTGGAGGCCATCTCGCTTCCTTTGATTGGTGGTGCTGCGGTGAGCGTGAAGCTTGCAGGCTTTCTTCGGACTTCGTTAGGAGAAGTGCAGGGCATGATCCTTGATTCGGGTCATATTGACATTTCTGAGCTGCCGGAGCGGTTCATGGCTGATGATGAGAGTGATGTCTCTTGGGACGCATTTGCCTTGTGCGTGATGGCGACGCTTTTCATGGTCAGCTCCCTTGGCATTTGCGATGGTGCTTTACTAGATGTGGTAGGGCACTGCAGGGCTGGAGAGGATATTGTCCCGTTGGTGCTGGGGGAGACTCTTCATGGTATCGACCGTCTGGCGACTGGGGATCGGTTCATGAGAGGGGGAAGCCCCGCTTTGCTCACCTTGTGGCTGCGAGAGAGACTTCAGGCCATGCCCGAGGCTCCGACGTCGTTTAGCCCGTGGTCATTTGCTCAGCGACCTCTTGTGTTGGATATGGATCAGTCCGCCTAGGAGAGATGGATGGCATAGCTTGGTACGCATCAGATCCGCTGGTGGGTTCCGCACCGGAGGATTGAGACTAGGAGGATTTTGCAGAAGGGTCCTACGTTGTTAGAGTTCCAGTTTGTCTTGGTCCTCCTTCTATATTCCGTCGCTTGTTTCCCGACAGTTTGGGATGAAGCAGGAGCCTTTGTTGGGCTGGGATGACCTTGCTACTACAGAGATAGCTCCTCTTCGTATGGCAGCTCCAGGTGCTTTCTTGTATTTTCTGAGGGTATGGAAGTATTCCGCTTTCCCTCCTGTGGTACTCCTTAGACGTCGGGGGAGTGTCGTATTGATGACTCAGTACCTGGCCTGGTATGAGCAGCGTGTTGGGCAGTCCCAAGTGGCCTTGGAGAGCAGGCGTGTAGCGATTCTGGGACCCGGTTGCCGTAGTAGCTATTGCCTTAGGAGTGCCGAAGCCTGGTCTGACCCTCAGGATGTGATGGGAGACACTTTGTTTGACAACGAGACTAGAGTTGACCGACTGACAGGGAGAGGTCCTCATTTCCAGACTCGCAGGGAGGAGATCCGAGCCGAAGCACGGGCGAATGAAGCCCTGAGAGCTGCTGGATTGTTTGACTCTATGGGGGGGACCCCAGATCTCGGACTGAGAGATGCAGAGTTGGTTCACGTGGAGCGAAAGAAGACTCGCCGGGGACGAGGGAAGAAAGGGAAGAATGGCGAGGGGACAAGCGCAGATGGCGCGGAATGACCTCCTAGGTATCCATTCATTGCATTGCAAACACATTATTTGTTAAATGTATTAAGCTGTCTTTTAGCATGTTGTGAACTTGAGAGTAGACCGTGCTTGAACTCATCAAGAAATGTTGTAACCGTTAGTGATTTGTGATTTACTTTTAAAGCTTTATCGAGACGCAAGATCTCTTGTTTGCCTTTGTGTCTTTTGTGAACCTTGTCGGCGTCCATCTTTGGACTTTTCTGTTGCATTTGTGGGCTGAAGCGGCCTGGGCCATGACGGCAATCCCCTTTGCTTAGGCTTTATGCTGGACTGAGAGGTTGAATGATCCCCTGACAAGTCATTTTGACGGTCTTTTTTGCAGCTTCCTTGCCTCTTGTTGGCGTCGGACTCTTGACCTCTTTTTGTAGCTTCTGCTTGAGCTTCTTTTATTTTTTGTTTTTTTTTTGTGAGCCCTTGCTGTGAATGTGGTGCCCAAATTCTGTGTTGGATTCACGCGAGTTTGAAGACATCCGAGTTATTTGAAAAACGGAGTCGCCACGCCATTTTGATTACCTCAAAACTTTGAAAAAAAGGTTGTTTTATGGGTTCGGAGGTTAAGTTACCCCTTGGGAAGAACGTTTGGCGTTCACCCAAAGTGCCTTGCCGGAGCAAGTCTCCCGAGATTTCATTAATCGTGCTTGCTTGCGTGCTTTCTTGTGTGCATGTGTTTGAAAATAAGGGGGGAATGTCCCAAGTTGTCTTCCGGACGTACAAAACCATTTGTTGGTTGTCGCCGGGATTCCTTGGAATTTTATGTATTCGGATTATGATCCCGTCCTCATCTTATGACTTGTGATCATCGCATTTTAAACCTCGGGACCCTCGGGACTTGCGTGATCGAGAGAATGACTCTCTTTTGGTCAAAGATGAGGTTCTTTAGAAAAGGAGGGTCCTTAGCCCATCAATCCTACGCTTTAAGACGGTCGAGCTCGTATAGAGGCTTCATACTCTTTCTTAAGCGATAATCGGAGATATAGGGTTCAAGGTGTCCCTTTCTAAAGAAATCGTGAACCTTTAATGGAAGGAACGATGTAAAGATAGGATCTTTTTACACCGGTCCGTTCCAAGGTTGGGGGAAAGGGGAAATGCATGATGAAAAATGACTCTTTAATGAAAAGATGACATTTTTGGTTTTAGCAAATGATGCTTTTTTGATTGAAAGAAATGATCTTTATGCAAGTGATGCGTAAAGATAGGATTTTTATGCAAATGATGCATTAGAAAAGGTTTTTGAATGCAAAGGATGCATTTTTATTGAAAAGATTGGATTTTTATGTGCAAATGATGCATAAAAATGACATTTTTATTTGAAAATGGGGGTTTTAGGTGCAAAGGATGCACCTTTATGAAAAAGACTACATTTTTATGACAAATGAGGACTTAATGCAAGCAAAAGGGAAAGGGGGTGATAAAGATGTGATCTTTATGAATAAATGCCAAGTCCCAAGCAAGATATATGAATGCAATGAGCAAGTATATCAATTAAAATGCAAGGTTAGGGCGTGCGAGGTTACCAATTGCTTCCTTTGCTTCTTTGGTCGGAGCTAGGAGGAGAGATTGGTCTTGGATCTTCAAGGAGGAGGGAGGGAGCTTCTTGGCCTTCTTCTTCACCTTCTTGAGCCTTCACCAATATTCTTCACGTCTTGGGAGTGACTGATTGTATTGCTATGGATTGTATGTATTGTTGTTGTTTTGAAATGGGTAGAGGAGGGCTCTATTTATAGGCAGTCTGGATAAGGCTAATGAAGCCGTGCGGTCAGAGGCAGCGAGCTAATGCAGCCGTGCGGGCTTATCCATTGTGACTCAGCATTCTAGAACCATGCAAGGTGGCATTATTCTAGAACCTTCCCTCCTAATTAAAAAAACGTGTTTCTTAATTAGGAAGGATTCCCTTCAGCCTTTATTTAATTAAAAACAGTTCCCGAATGTTTCCGAACACTAGGAAGGTTCTGGGAATTACCGAAAACTTACCGAAATTGCCGGGAAATTTAACCTAAGGCATGAGCCGATTTGGGTACTTACAAGCCCTCGGCAACGCCACTTGCAAGGCGAGTGGGGTTGTCGATAGAAAAGGATCCGATCTCGCGAATGCCGAGACGGATTGGGTGACCAAGACGGCCGAGTGGCCGAACCTTTTGGAAGGCTACCTACGTATCCCTGAGGAATCAAGCCAGCCGTAGTTCGGAATTAGGATCCGCCTGGGAAGGAAGAAGAGAAACCGGTCTCTTGGCCGGGGAAAAAGAAGAGAAAATGACCTAGGAGGTCAAGCAATTGATCCTACCGGGGATATGCTAGAGTGACCTGTGGTCGGATATCCGAACTTCTATGAGGGGGCGCTTTATCACCGAGGAGTGACAAAGAAACAGGTGACCAAAGTGGTCGAATGGCTGACCTTTTATAAAAGGCTACCTACGTATCCCTGAGGAATCAAGCCTTGATCGTAGTTCAAGCATCACTAGATAGTTAGGAACGATGTCTAGGATTCTTGAGATTTTGACAATTAATGGAGGCCGCCACCGATTGACAATTACCGGAGGATGTCACCTCGATTGACAATTACCGGAGGATGTCACCTAATTGAAACTAGAGCTTACGTCACTATCGAGTGGATAGAGGTAGCTAGAGTTTGGTGAAGTTGAGCATACGTCTCAATCTCTTTCGAATCGTAGATATGGGTTGCTAAAGTTTGAAAACTTGAGCATACGTCTCAATCTCTTTCGAACCGTAGATATGGGTTGCCAATGACTTGAGCATACGTCTCAATCTCTTTCGAATCGTAGATATGGGTTGCCAATGACTTGAGCATACGTCTCAATCTCTTTCGAATCGTAGATATGGGTTGCCAATGACTTGAGCATACGTCTCAATCTCTTTCGAATCAGAGATATGGGTTGCCAATGACTTGAGCATACGTCTCAATCTCTTTCGAATCAGAGATATGGGTTGTCAATGCATACGTCACTATTCATGACAGAGGTAACTTAAGTTGAGAGAAACTTGAGCGTACGTCACTATTCGGGATAGAGGTAGCTTAAGTTGAGAGAAACTTGAGCGTACATCACTATTCGGGATAGAGGTAGCTTAAGTTGAGAGAAACTTGAGCGTACGTCACTATTCGGGATAGAGGTAGCTTAAGTTGAGAGAAACTTGAGCGTACGTCACTATTCGGGATAGAGGTAGCTTAAGTTGATAGAAACTTGAGCGTACGTCACTATTCGGGATAGAGGTAGCTTAAATTGATAGAAACTTAGCATACGTCACTATTCTGGATAGAGGTAACTTAAGTTGAGAGAAACTTGAGCGTACGTCACTATTCGGGATAGAGGTAGCTTAAGTTGAGAGAAACTTGAGCGTACGTCACTATTCGGGATAGAGGTAGCTTAAGTTGAGAGAAACTTGAGCGTACGTCACTATTCGGGATAGAGGTAGCTTAAGTTGAGAGAAACTTGAGCGTACGTCACTATTCGGGATAGAGGTAGCTTAAGTTGAGAGAAACTTGAGCGTACGTCACTATTCGGGATAGAGGTAGCTTAAGTTGATAGAAACTTGAGCGTACGTCACTATTCGGGATAGAGGTAGCTTAAATTGATAGAAACTTAGCATACGTCACTATTCCGGGATAGAGGTAGGCTCGCTTTAGAGTTTTGACAATTCTGAGGTTGTCACCTAGCGTTATCCCGTTATAACGGAATTAACGGAGGCGACCGGGAATAAAGCTTGATTGCTAAAGAGATAAGGGATATTTTCAAAAGATGTTATCTTGGTTAAAAGATAACGGAAATTGCATGCCCAAGTGGAAGGTCCAGGGCAGATTGTAATTTCGCTCGTAGCGAATGAAGCCGCCCGGCATGAGATGGAGAAAAAGGAGCCGTACGGCTAGAGACCTGTTTTTTCCAGATTATTTAAAACAGGTTTGAACGGGCATTGGGCATTATTGCCGCCCAAGAACTGCCGAGGAAGAGAGAGAGAAAGGAGAGAATTTCTTCAAAATTCTTCAATTCCCTTTGCTTCTATCGATTGGAATGGATCCGGAGGGCAATCCCATACCGAGGCAAGCAAGAAGGAACATCTCCGCGGCTGCGAGAACGAGGAGAAAGGAGCTCGTTCGGACGGAGAGGAAGTATGACTTCCTTACGCCTCCATCGGAGCTTTATCCGGGGAGAAGGGAGCATAAATCAACGAACCCGCGATCGGTTGGGGTAAGCATTCTCATTTTGCTCAAATCCGATGATTTTGCTTGAATTTTGAATGATTTAGGGCTTGACCCGAATTTTAGGATTTTTGAATGATTTTTTGAATGATTTTGAGATGCACGAACAACCTATGAGGCTAAGAATAGGCATGTGCAACTTATTTGATGAAAATTATGAGAATGACTCACTTTTTTTCTCGCAAAATGAAGTAAGAATGAGAATTTTCAAAATATGAGACGGAGTTCTTGCCTTGTGCTAGAACTAGGTCAAAATTCTGATTTTCAATGAGAAAACATGATTTTGGAAGATGAAAATGATTCATGCATGCCATTTCTGAAAGAATAATGCTTATGTGCAAAAAATTGTGAAAATTGTGATTTTGTGCCTTAGGAAAGCAACGGGACTTGACATGACGCGTTTCAAGTGATGAAAGACGCTTTTTTGATGCAAATAATGCTAGAAAAACTTTTGTGAATGATTTTCTTTTGAAAACATGTGCATTTTTTGTGAATATATGCATGCTTTTGAAAATGATGAAGGACTGACACTTCTTATTTTTTTGTGCTTGTCTACAGGAGAACAAGTCTAGAGGACCATCGGAGATAGCGGTTAAGCTTTGGCAGAGGATGCCGGATTTTGAGAAGAATGGGGTGAACCCCAAGAATTTGGTGAGGGCTACCGGCCCGGATGCGTTTGTAGAGGCCATCGGCAGGGTGTTCACATCACCTCTAATAGCAAGGGCTTGGTCCAGCCCTTTCGAGTTCCTCGTGGATAGTACTCATAGCTTTCACCGGGCCGGGAGAGCCGATGCTGACTCCCGCCGATTTCACAGCCTATTACCGGCCTACGCTCACCGGGAGGCCCGTGACTTGAGAGACCACATTACGCCCGAGGAGTTCCGTGCTTTGGTAGGGTTTGAGCCGATTCCCAAGGGGCCGGGATGGAGACGCGGAACGCCGAGGTAGCAGCTCGTACTTGCATGCGTAACTTTGTCGCTAATGATGTGATCGCCTGCCAGCTGCTAGAGCATTCATATGGTTGATGCTATCACTCACTATCTTTGCTAATTCTCGGGACGCCGGCCATGACTTGCCTCCTCGACTCTTGGAGGATGTGGATGGGATAGGGACGGTCTCGGGCGAGGCCGGATTGGCGGAGTTGTACTTCTCGTTGGACATGTACAAATAAACAAAGCCGCTTCCATGGATCGCTTCTCATTTGCCCTTGAGGTAGTCTCCTTTCTTTTCTTTTTCTCTTTTCCCGTCTTGAGACTTTTATAAGAGAGAGAATGACCTTTTGATGTTTTGAACATGCAGGCCTGGTTTTGTGAGGTGATCGGGTTCTTCCCTTGGAACCAGCAGAGTGATGTCACCATCTTCCCCGCTATGGTTCGCTGGAGGGGAGATGCGAGAGATAAATTCACGGGGAAGACCCGGATTACCTTCGATTACAAAATGGTGAGGCCACCATCAACGTGGATGGGCACGACGGAGTGGACTTCTACCCCTGGGGCAGGTATCCTGAGATCTTGCCGGGAGATACCATTGAGGTGACGAGGCGCAGGAGGTGGCTCACCTGGCCGACATGTGATGTCATTTACTTGGGGGACCGTTTCTCGAGGCAAAGATGGCTATGTCCCTCCATTGGACGCCATTACTCCTCAGATCCTCCAAAGACGGATGCCGCAGCCTGTGGATTGGCCGCAGAGGATGAGATAGCGAGGTACTGTGCAAAGCGTGGCTGCAGAGGAATACTTTGACATGGACACCCCTACGCCGTGTTTGTGGAGCAGCCGCCCGAGGACGCCACAAAAGCTAGTGAAGCTAGCGGTCACTCGTGGATACGGGGAGGATGAGCCTACCGACCCGCCGATCCCTCCCCGCGCATCCGTCCTATGTGGTCCATGGAGTGCCGAGGAGGATGAGGATACCTGTCCCCGATGCTAGGGAGCCCCAAGACACCTTGCCGCCCGATAGCACCGTAAGTATACTCTAGGGTCTTATTCCCTTTTAGCTTTCGCATTTTCTCGCTTTTGCAATTTTCTCGAGATTTTCCGAGATTTTCGAGATTTTTCTCTTCTTTTCTCAGTTCCATCTCGCACTTACGATAGGGCCGGTCGTGCATTAGGGGCCGGAAGGACATGTGCCGGTCTCTTCGAGGAAGCCGGCTCGCGCTTCGAAGGCGGCAGCCGGATGCACAGAGCTCGGGCGCAAGAGACGGCACGTCTGGGGCACAAATGCCTACCTCATCGGCCTCTGAGTACTCTTCCAAAGGCCATGCCTCGGGGGCGGGGACCCAACGCTAACATTCTCGGGAGCAAACTGGCCGAGTACGGGCACGATAATGTCCATTTGTCCGACGTGAGCGACTGTGAGGACTTGATGAGGGAGGCTAGCATTTATGAGTTGAGTAGCGATGAGGAGGAAGAAGAATCGGAGGCCTAGGAGGTCTCTAGAATAGATTTGGAACGAAAACAAACAATGAACAATTTTTATGCACACTTCGTTTATTTTTTGCTTTATTTGGGCGCCGATGGGGCGAAAATATTGTATTTACATTTTATTTACTTTTCTAATTTATGCTTTTTCAATTTGCATATTATTTGAGCCTTGGGGCGATTTTTTGCTTGGAATTGGGGCTGAAATCGGGCCAAAATGATTTATAATGGTATATAAATGCTTGAATGGCTTCGGATATGTTTTTGTACAGTGTTTTGGTTGAGAAAGTGGGGTGAAAACTCCTTGGGCAGCAACTTTGGTTGCCGCAGAATTTTTTTTTCCGCAGAGGGCTAATGTAGCCGTGCGGCATGGCCTCGAGGGCAAATGAAGCCGTGCGGCTCACGCCCGTCTCGAACCGGTTATTTTCTCGAATAAAAGCAAGGCTTGGCCATTTCATTTTCATTTTCACTCTAGACTTGTCCCAATTGTTCCTGCAGCATATTTTGGAACGAAAAGCACCATCTTTGAACACTTTGCGATGGAGAAGCCCGTCGATTGCAAAGGGGGAAGCGAGACCATTTTCTATCCGGTCTTCAATCTTGGGCGAGACATAACTTCCAAAATCACAAGGGACTCGCTTGATTCTTCCTTCAAGATCAAGTCTTTATGGCATTTGAGGGATCTCCCGCCCGATTGGGAACCGTTGAGAGCCGCAAAGAAAGTTCTGGGACGTTCGGAGACATGTTTATCGCTTCTCTTACAACGAAATTGTCCCAACGCACGAAGACTTCGTGAGCCTTGATTGGGGGTCCCGAGACCGAGGCTATATCTATTCCGCTGATCGGAGACGTGCCGGTGACGGTAAAGCTTGCATCTTTTCTCGTGCATTCCTTTGGGAGAGGCCGAGAGGATGATGGTAGCCCCTGATAGGATTGACCTTTCGATATCCCGGCAGTGTTTGGGTCTCCAGATATGGCCGCGACCACGGTGGCTATGGATGCTTTCATTCTCTCGCGTATTCTCTCGTTTTGTTCACCGCCGAGTCCGTGGGGATCTCGTCATAGTGGCCTCTTGGACATGGTCGAGACTCCAGTGGCCGGGAAGGATATTGTCCCGCCGGTTTTGGGAGAGACATTTCATGGGATCGACGGGATGGCTCGGGAGACCGCTTTCATGAGGTCCGGAGTCCGGCTATGTTGACTCGCGGCTGCAGGAGAGGCTCGGGCTTTGCTCGGGGCTTTGCCGACCTGCCCCTCGGGTGATTTCTGAGAGGTGCGCCTAGGCAAGCAGAACAGTGGTAGCCGAGCCGATGATGGCTAGGTTATCCACTTCGGACATCCGTTGGTGGATACCACATTGGAGGTTGCGCACTCAGAGGATATTTCAGAGTCTTATGTTGTGAGGGTTCTAGGATTCTGCCGGTCGTCCTTCTACATACCCCGCTTGGTATCCAGGCAGCTTGGGGCTTTACAGAGCCATTGAGTGATCGGGAGGACATCCGGACCATGGAGGTGGTGTCATTGGACATGAGAGATCCACCAGCCTTCTCTTTCTTCTCGAGGGCTTGGACATATACCGCTTTCCCACCTGTGGCTATCTTCAGAGCAGGAAAAGCACCATCTTGACCACCGTCTACTTGACCGGTACGAGAGGGAGACGGGAGCGACTCAAAGTTATCTTGGAGGATAGACGTCGAGCTTTATTGGGAGCCGATCGCGACTCGAGTAGGACTCGAGGGAGACCGAGGCTAAGGCGAGTTGCCATAACCAACAGTGATTTGGTCCGAGATATGGAGGCTCTGTACAAGAGGTTGTCCGAGGTCGCTCCTTCGACCGAGGCTCGCAGGGAGGAGGTGCGGACTCGTGCTTGGATAGAGAGAGCACTCATTGACACGGGGTTGGTAGAGGCTCCAGCTGAGGATACCGTGAGGTCGGGATGAGGGATACCGACATCATAGACAAAAAGAGGAAGAAGACTCGACGGGGCCGAGGAAAAGGGAAGAAGACCAAAGAAGACTCAAATAATGACGACCGACGCATCTTTTCTTAGGATTCCCTTATTGCCATTTTGCAAACACATTAGTTTATTTAGGCATTTTATTGTATTTTAGATCTTTTTTAGCAGGTTAGCAGAGTCAAGAGGTAGACCGTGCTTGAACTCATCAAGAAGTTTTTAACTTGTAATGAACAAGAAATATTATTTTAGAAATTAGTCAAGACACATTTCATGGAAATTCAAATGTCTTTTTTATTGATCGTGACATATTTCATGGAAACTTAATCGTCCTTTTTATTGTTTAGACCGAACCATATATGGCCGCCTACGTTCCCCTTTTACAAGAAAGGCTAAGGGGCTCAGTCTACGTAGTTCATTCCGTGAACCAATTTTTTTTCGTGTGCACTCGTTTTTGCCTAGACCGCCCTTTTTGGGGTTTTCACTTAGCCGGGCATTACTCTTTTTGCACTAAGATTTTTTTTTTTTTTTTTTTTTTTTTTATATGTGCAACCCCGTCTTTTGCCTAGACCGCCCTTTTTGAGGTTTCTTTCAAATTTAGCCGGGTATTACTCTTTTTGCACCTTTTTTTTTTTTTTTTTTTTTTATACATAGTATCTTCGGAGTTTATCACCGCTGACCGGGTGGACAAAGGGATTGCCATCCAAGTCTCGCAAGCTTCATGGCTCCTCCCGATAATATCTTCTCGCACCACATAAGGGCCGATCCAGACGGGTTCCCATTTTCCTGTGGGGTTGTCTCTCGGTAGGGGGCTTTACTTTCAAAGACTAAGTCACCCTCTTTGATGTCTCCGGCCTTGACTTTTTATCAAACGCTCGCCATTCGCCTCTCGGTAGGCTCGGTGTGTTCCATGGCTTTTAGCCTTCTCTCGTCAATCGTGGCTAACTCATCATGCCGGCCGCGCAACCATTCCACTTCATTGACACTGTTTTCCAGAGGACCCTTAATGACGGGATTTCCAACTCCACCGGTAACACCGCTTCCATCCCGTAAGTTAGGGCAAAAGGAGTTTCTCCCGTGGGTCGTTCGGACAGACGTTCGTAGCCCCGTGCAGTGCTAGGTGCAGCTTTTGGGCCAATCACGACCACGGGTGGCCATCTTCCTGATGATCCGCTCGAGTGTCTTATTAGCAGCCTTCCACAACTCCATTGGTCCGAGGTCCAGACGGGGACGACTTGTGGCGAGTAACTCGAATTCTCGACAAAAGCCTATCGCAGCCTCCTTCGAAGTGTGACCCATTATCGTAAATGATCTCGTTGGGCACCCCATATCTCGCACATTATGTTTTCTTTGATGAACTCGGTCCACTTTTCTCGAAGTGAGGACCTTGTAGGACTTGGCCTCTACCCACTCGGGTGAAGTAGTCGATGGCTACCAACACGAACTCGTGCCCATTGCTTCCGTCAGGGTTATTTTCCCTATCACGTCAATGCCCCAAGTTGCAAACGGCCAAGGAGTCGTCATGCGCAGATGTGTCATGAGGTGGGAGATGGTTGAGGTTGGCAAACCGCCGGCATTTGTCGCAGTTCGGACGTGCCGAACGCAAATGCCTCCATGGAGATCCAAAGAGTAACCCATTCTCGAGGATCACTTGCATCGTGGCTCGCATTCATGTGAGGACCGCAAGGACCATTGTGGACTTCGGTCATCAACTCTCTCGGCTCTTTCTTGAGTGACACATAAGAGGAGTGGTCCTTGATAGCGTTTCTTGTACAAAGTTGCCTCCTAGAATGACATAATGGGAAGCCAACCTTTTCGTGGCTCGCAAGCTTTTGGCTCGACACCTTCTTTTGGTCTACCTTCTTTGTCTCTCGAAAGTCGACTCTCCATCTTTGAGGAACTCGGTAAATTTGATTGTACCAGTGGTTCCTTTATAGGCTCGGGTCCCGTGTCTACTTCACAACAAGGTCAGCTTCTTTTCTACCCACTCGGAAGGGTTTTATGGCTTTTCCTCGGTGTGGTGAAGGCCGTCTTTTCCTGGTCTTCCTCGGCCATCTTGATCCGGTTGTAGCCTGCAAAACCATCAACGAAGGATTTGACTTCGTAGTTGGCAAAGTGGAGTCCACCAGGATGTCTATGTTTGGCGAGGGTAGTCATCTTTGGGCCTGGCCTTGTTCGCATCTCGGAAATCCACACAAGCAGCGCACCTTCCCATCGGGCCTTGGCTACGGTCACGATGTTGGACAACCATGCCGGTATTCAATGACTCGATGAACCCTACCCGCGTAGCTTCTCAATTTCTTCTTTGACCCGTAGAGACCATTCCGGCTTAATCTTTCTCGGCTCGCATCGCTTAGCATCCGGTGCTAGAGGGATTCTCGTGTTCTACTATCGAACCTGTCTAGCCCCGGCATATCTTTGTATGACCATGCAAACACGTCGACGTATTCTCTCGAGCCGATCAATCTATCCCTTTCAACCCCCCGGAAGAAGCTTCCAATCTGTGTCTCTTTAGGTTCCTCAATAGTACCCAAGTTCACACTTATCAAAACCTCCTCGGCCTTGGGCCCGGTTTTCCTCTTTTTCCGAAACCCGCTTAAAGATTTCTTTAATGTATTGTTCGTTTAGTGTGTTTGCAGATCTTGTTCAAATGATGCATTATTAACTGTTGTTAAGTTTTGAGTTAATTTATCATTTGTTAAGTTGGCAATAAGAGGATAATCAGAAAGATTTGTCATTTCATTCAAAATAAGGGGAAAGATGACATCGATTACATTTTCATAATCCTCAGGCGTGAGGCCTTCGGATGACTCTCGAGGACTGGAATTCAAAGATTCCCGACTCGACCGAATATACAACACCGACTGACCCTACGCCGCTATTGACTCGAGGGGGACTTGACAAGGGTTGACCGGGATCTCACTCCTTCTTGCCGTTGCCCGGGAGTAGCAGTCTTGTCGGCGTTGTCATTTGATTGTGCACTCTGCGGATCATTATTGCCTTTGTCGACACCAATTCCATAGGAAGTACTCGGCTGATCTGGCGGAATCTCCTTTCTGAACTTAACTTCATCCATTTGTACCTCTTCATTGAGTGGGGTCATCATTTCACTGAGCTTCCAATTCCATCTCTTGTAGAATTCACTTACTGGCTCATCTGAACGTTGTAGGGTACCCTGTAGGTCATTCCGGCTGGTTTCCCAATTCAAATTGGCCTTATACTTTTCTAGGAACGCTTCCTTGATCTGGTCCCAAGTAGCTCGGGCCTCTGGTTTCACATGCAGGAACCACCTAAGAGCTGAACCTTTTAATGATAACTGAAAATGATCGGCCATTTGTTGCTGTGTACAATCTTTGGCTCTCATGGCAAGAATGTAGCTTTCAATGTGAGTCCTGGGACAATCAAGGCCGTTGAACTTTTCAATTTTCTCTCGGCATTCGGAATTTTGGAGGAGAGGGACAACTTTAGTGGGATCGCAGATCCGGTATGCCGTCCTTCTTGGTGTCTATTTCCCCAAACTTCTCTTGCATGGACCTAACTTGTTCCATTAGCCAAGCCATGCCTGAGTCGGGAAATGGTTTAGGATTGCTCGATTCCTGAGAAGGCTTATCCGATTTGGGTGGAAGGACAAGAGGTGGCACAAGTGGTAGCTAGTACCAAGGCTTGGGGATCTTCGAGGGGAAGTAAGTGTAAACTTGACCAGGTCCCGTGTTCCCATGAGATCGGCCGAGGCATAGGAATTAGGCTCATAATTTCCGAAGTAGGAAAAAGGATACGGAACCTCCCGGGGTCCTGTGGGCAAAGTTGGAGGTGGAAGATCTGCCGTGGCAGGACATGAATTGTAAGGATCATTGAGCTGATTTTGAGGCCTAGGTGGAATGCCAGGATGGCCCATACCGAGGAGAGGGAGTGAATCCCATGGGGTAATGCAGAGGCCGCAGAACCGGGATAGCCGAGGCGTTTGCTTTCCGTTGATAGGGAACAAAGCTAGGTCTCATTTGAGGAGGTGAGGGTGTCGGGACCCTGATGGCTTCGAGATGTTGGAAAGGATCAAGAGGGGTAATCCTGGATAAGGGATCGTATGAGGATGGAGGAGGGCATTGGTTATAGGTTGATGGAGTCGAGATGGCCGCTTCTGGAGGCTCATCTTCTATCATCACCAAGGAACCGTTGGGCTCGACCACTATTTGAACTCCATGACGACGAAGCGCTTCAATGAGCGTGGCTTGCTGTTCCTCATGGGCCTTACGACTGTTTTCCGTGGCTAAGGTTAGCTCTTCTTCCCTAGTCATCTCGGTTACCCAAACCAAGATCGTTTCCTCTCACAAATCGCCATTCTCGACTCTCGAAACCGAGGATTCTCGCGAACTATCTCGAGGATTCTGCGCTAACAAGTTGCCGACCCGGTGTTCTCACCCACTTCTTTCTCACGCCGGGAAAGGGATAGGAAAGGTTTAGACTCGGGGTAGGTGTTTAGTCAAGGCTCAAGCAATATGCAAATTAGAATCTTCAAGTTTACTTAAAACAGTGTCTTTTATTAATATCTATTTGGTTGGAAAAGGGATTCTCGCCTTCTTTTTTTCACAACTACTCTAGATCCCGGATCAGGGTTCCGTCACTACGTCTATAAGCCCCTCGTATTCCACCCGTATTTCGACCTCCTGGGGTGGACAAATTGCGAGGGTCCTATGTGGCACGCGAATCCCACCGACCGAGAGTAAAGAACGCTCCTATCGGGTCTAGCGGGTCATAGGACCTTTCAACGCACGAGCGATGCGGATTACAGCCAAGGCAATACCGGGAAAGTCTCGTCTCTCTCGCCTTGACGGATCTTTGACAGAGTTTCGCTTGAGCGAATGACGGGTTCTCGACCTTCGGTAATGTCCGAGAGAATAATAGGCATTGGGTCGGGCGGCAAAAGCCGGATGACACGGTCACATTGAACTTCGTTGCATACGCAAAGCGGCGTGAGTCGAAATCGAAGTCAATGCCGGTCAAGATCTTGCCAATTTTTCCTTGTCGGAATTTTGGCAGAGCTTCGCTTGAGCGAAAGATCTTTTTATTTTTTTTGGCAAAGACTCGGTCTTGACTCTTACGCATTCCGTGCGGGTCAAGGTCAATAGTCAATGTCGGAGTCAAGATCCCACCGATTTTTCCTTGTCGGAATTTCGGCAGAATTTCGCTTGAGCGACAATCTTGGCTTCCGTTATGAGCTAAGGCTTGACCTTTACGTGGGTATGCAATCGGGCTATATGACACTGACTAGACCAAAAACCAACCAAAAGTCACGGTTTTGAAACGTGTGACACGGATCGTGCATTCGTCGACACCGGCCGCCATGGGGAGGTTGGGATGATTCCGTGCGCGCCCGGAGCATCGTAAGGTCAGTCCGTGATCGGCACTCGAACCACCCTCGGGTTTGAAGGACGTGCGTGCAAAAGTGTACAGATATATCAGGTGCGCGTAGTGTGCGGTCTCCTAAAAATGTTCCTTTTTGAGTTAAAACAGAGATTTTCAGAAATGTGTTTTAAAGGAATGATTTTCGGGACGGGAAGAATGCAACACATAAGCACGTAAATTTTCTGGAAGCCCCAGCCACCATGGAGCCGAGTAGCCCCAAGCCGCTAGGACTCGCGTATTAACCATGATTTTTCCCGGTGGAATTGCCACCGAGGTCGCCCGGCCGAATCCAAGGAGGATTGAGCCGTACGACTGCATGGATCAATTTTCCAGGTTCCACTCCTTTTGCTATTTTTTCGGGTTGTTTCCCGTTCAAAGTATGCACAGATTCCAAGATGCAAATGATGCAATGCATGGTAAAGAAAGCAAGCATGATTAATGAAATCGGCGATGGGAGTCTAACCCGCTCAAAGGGAAAAGCTTTATTTTTTTCAAAATTGTTTTTTTTTTCGAAAAGGGATAATGGTACGTGGATTGTTAAACCACCGGTTATCCCAACTCCCACGTCAGGGAGTGTACAGGAAGGGTAAGTGGTTTCCACCTATATACCGAGTATCGATTTTTTTTTTTGTTTTGAAAATAGAAGCTTTTCTCCTTTGGGATATCCCCAGCAGAGTCGCCAAACTGTGAATGTGGTGCCCAAATTCTGTGTTGGATTCACGCGAGTTTGAAGACATCCGAGTTATTTGAAAAACGGAGTCGCCACGCCATTTTGATTACCTCAAAACTTTGAAAAAAAGGTTGTTTTATGGGTTCGGAGGTTAAGTTACCCTCGGGAAGAACGTTTGGCGTTCACCCAAAGTGCCTTGCCGGAGCAAGTCTCCCGAGATTTCATTAATCGTGCTTGCTTGCGTGCTTTCTTGTGTGCATGTGTTTGAAAATAAGGGGGGAATGTCCCAAGTTGTCTTCCGGACGTACAAACCATTTGTTGGTTGTCGCTCGGGATTCCTTGGAATTTTATGTATTCGGGATTATGATCCCGTCCTCATCTTATGACTTGTGATCATCGCATTTTAAACCTCGGGACCCTCGGGACTTTGCGTGATCAAGAGAATGACTCTCTTTTGGTCAAAGATGAGGTTCTTTAGAAAAGGAGGGTCCTTAGCCCATCAATCCTACGCTTTAAGACGGTCGAGCTCGTATAGAGGCTTCATACTCTTTCTTAAGCGATAATCGGAGATATAGGGTTCAAGGTGTCCCTTTCTAAAGAAATCGTGAACCTTTAATGGAAGGAACGATGTAAAGATAGGATCTTTTTACACCGGTCCGTTCCAAGGTTGGGGGAAAGGGGAAATGCATGATGAAAAATGACTCTTTAATGAAAAGATGACATTTTTGGTTTTAGCAAATGATGCTTTTTTGATTGAAAGAAATGATCTTTATGCAAGTGATGCGTAAAGATAGGATTTTTATGCAAATGATGCATTAGAAAAGGTTTTTGAATGCAAAGGATGCATTTTTATTGAAAAGATTGGATTTTATGTGCAAATGATGCATAAAAATGACATTTTTATTTGAAAATGGGGGTTTTAGGTGCAAAGGATGCACCTTTATGAAAAAGACTACATTTTTATGACAAATGAGGTCTTAATGCATGCAAAAGGGAAAGGGGGTGATAAAGATGTGATCTTTATGAATAAATGCCAAGTCCCAAGCAAGATATATGAATGCAATGAGCAAGTATATCAATTAAAATGCAAGGTTAGGGCGTGCGAGGTTACCAATTGCTTCCTTTGCTTCTTTGGTCGGAGCTAGGAGGAGAGATTGGTCTTGGATCTTCAAGGAGGAGGGAGGGAGCTTCTTGGCCTTCTTCTTCACCTTCTTGAGCCTTCACCAATATTCTTCACGTCTTGGGAGTGACTGATTGTATTGCTATGGATTGTATGTATTGTTGTTGTTTTGAAATGGGTAGAGGAGGGCTCTATTTATAGGCAGTCTGGATAAGGCTAATGAAGCCGTGCGGTCAGAGGCAGCGAGCTAATGCAGCCGTGCGGGCTTATCCATTGTGACTCAGCATTCTAGAACCATGCAAGGTGGCATTATTCTAGAACCTTCCCTCCTAATTAAGAAAAACGTGTTTCTTAATTAGGAAGGATTCCCTTCAGCCTTTATTTAATTAAAAACAGTTCCGGAATGTTTCCGGAACACTAGGAAGGTCTGGGGAATTACCGGAAAACTTACCGAAATTGCCGGGAAATTTAACCGGAAGGCATGAGCCAGATTTGGGTACTTACACTTGCTCGAGCTCTTTTTTTTTTGTGAGCCCTTGCTCGAGCTCTTTTTTGTGTTTTTTTTTTTTTTTTGAAGCGCCTGAAGGCAAAGACAAGCCCCTGGCTTGGAAGCAGACATGAGTCATTCGTTTGATGCTGAGTGACCCTCGGATGTCCTTTGATGTTGCCGCCGTCATTTGACTTGGTCAAGGTGACTGTTGGGGCGTGTTCTTGAAAAGTGCGTAGCTTGATGGAGGTCTTGATTGACATTCAAACTTTTGACTTTTTTGTGTATTTTTAGACCGGACCAATTAAGGTTGCCTACGTTCCCCTGACTAGAGGGCTCAGTCCGCGTAGTTCGACACTACATGGAGTGCCAAGAGATGCACAGCTTGTTCTTCTTTAGGCGAAGTATCTCGCGAAGTTTGCTTCCGTTGACCGGATTCATGAAGGGATTGCCGTCTAGGTCTGTCCGCCTTCATGGCACCTCCGGAGAAGATCTTTTGAACCACGAAAGGGCCAATCCATGTGGGTTCCCATTTTCCCGGGTTGGTTCGAGTGGGAGGATTTTCTTTGAGTACAAGGTCGCCTTCCCTGATGTCTCGGGATTTGACTTTCTTGTCGAAAGATCTAGCCATCCTGCTTTGATAGGCTCGGACGTGTTCCATGGCCTTTAGTCGTCGCTCGTCTAGCAGAGCCAATTCGTCATGTCGGCTTCGGAGCCATTCGACTTCATTGATGTCATTTTCCAAAGAAGACTCTGAGTGAGGGAATTTCCAATTCAACGGGAAGGACTGCTTCCATCCCGTATGTCGTGGCGAATGGGGTTTCTCCCGTGGCCGTTTCCGATCGATGTGCGGTAGCCCCAAAGTGCAAAGTGCAGCTTCTCGGGCCAATCTCTTCCTCGGGTGGTCATTTTTCGGATGATCCGTTCGAGGGTTTTGTTTGCTGCTTCCACGGCGCCGTTTGTTTGTGGCCGGTAGGGAGAAGATTTGTGGCGTGTGATCTTGAATTCAGCCAGCAGTTTGTCGAATTCCCCTTCGAAGTGTGATCCATTGTCTGATACGACCTCATTTGGGATGCCGTATCGGCAGATGATGTTTTCCTTGAGGAAATGCGCGACCTTCTTGGAGGTGATTACCTTGTAGGACTTGGCTTCGACCTATTTGGTGAAGTAGTCGATGGCTACTAAGATGAACTCGTGACCGTTGCTGCCTGACGGAGCGATTTTCCCGATGACGTCAATTCCCCAAGTGGCAAATGGCCAGGGTGTAGTCATGCAGTAGAGATCGTGGGGAGGTAGATGATTGAGGTTGGAGAACCGTTGACACTTGTCGCAGCTTCGGACAAAGTGGATGCAATCCGCCTCCACGGAGATCCAAGAGTAGCCCATCCCGAGAATGATTTGCATCGTGGCTCGGGCGTTCATGTGGGGACCGCAAGCCCCATTGTGGACTTCGTTCATGAACTTGTTTGCTTCTTCCTGGCTGATGCAGCGTAGGAGTGGCCCATGGTAGCGTTTCTTGTATAGCATGTCCCCGAGGATGACGAAGTGACAGGCGAGGCATTTTAGGGCCATGATGCTTTTGGTTTTGACCCCCTCTGTGTGTGGGTCTTCCTTGTTCATGAAGGTGGTTTCCCCGTTCTTGAGGTATTGGAAGATCTGGTCTGTGCTGGAAATGGCGTAGGACTTGCGTCTCTTTGGCTCTTCAGCAATCTTGCAAATCGTTGTGATTAAAACCTTCTCGGCAGCTTGGGCCCGGTTTTTCTCTCGTTTGACAACATGCTTAAATGTTTTGCTTGATGCATTTATTCAATTAATGTGTTTGCCTTTTGAATTGATGAATTGTTATTAACTGTTTTGATTAGTTAACATCATTATTTGCAATGAAATGATTTTTTAGGAAGGTCGGACCTTTTATTGAAAGCGTGAAGACTGTACATTGTTGATCAAAGACTCACAATCGTTGGGCGTAAAGCCGTCAACAGACTCAAAAGATGTGAATACACAGACCACAAGACTCGAGGCTAGACTATAGGAGACGAGGGATTGGACCAGGCTTCATTACTCTCGGATGGTTGTAGCTCTAGAGGGAGTGGTGCTGGTTCAGGTGGCCAATCTTCCTTGGCATGAGTCCCGGAAAGTAGCTTGCATGTGGTTCGATTTCAAACCAGATCGCGGAGGTTTTTAGCTGCTCCCCTGATGATGTCCCTCCATTAGTGTTGCCACCAGTCCTTGGGGTTTTTGATGATAGAAGTCACTGAGGGCTACTTCTAGGAGGGCGAAGCATTCGCTGATTCGGAGTTGATTCTTGCTGATGTTGATCACTTTCATAGAATCTGCCTCTTTATCTGGATCTTTACTTGGACGACATTTACAATGTCCGATTCGAGGGGGCATGCTATATCTCCTTCCCCGATTAAGCCTTGGAGGAGGTTGCGCCACTGCTCATCTAGGTCGGACACCGGAATGTTGAATTGAACTAAGCCGTGATGGCCGTCCCCGTAAGATCCGAGAGTGTCGGCTAGAGGGTTGTCCTATACCGGGGATCGGTGATGAGCCGCTTGCAAGAGGGTTTTCGGCGAAGTAAGGGTCTACTCCTCGATCAATCTCCATTAGGGCATCCATCTCTTGATCCTCTCTCAAGCATTCTTCACAGCCGCATATATCGTAGTTGTCATCCCGACCCATGAGTTCTTCGATTTCCAAACTCGTCGCGGCTTAGAGCGTGGATGTAAGGATCCACTTTGTAGCGGGACAGGTAGAAGAATTATCTCGGGAAGAGTATTCGGTCATGTCGGGACCTTCTTCGGGTCATAGCTTGCTGGCCAAGCACTTGCCATTGCACCGCTTCCGCGGATCACTTCGATCGCTCCATTGGCATTGATGAATTTCACGCATTGGTGAAGAGTAGATGATACCGCTTTCATCCGATGTATCCAAGGTCATCCCAACAAAGCAGAAGGTTGGTTTGATTTCCACGACTTGGAACTCTACCGACTCCAATTGTACGTCGAATTGGATCCTCAAATTGATGACTCCTACGATTGGTCGTGGGCAAAGGGAATCGTAGGCTCGGATTACCCGAGGTGAAGGCCTTATCGAGAACTGCCGATGCGGAGTCGCTTCAATGTGCTCAAAGCGATGATGTTGATCGCGGAGCCGTTATCAATCAAGACGTTCGGGAGGAAGAACATCTCTATTTTTATGAGGATGAGGAGGGCTTCGTTGTGCCGATTCTCACATATTGGCAAGTCATCGTCCGTGGAAGGCTAAACCGCTTCTCGTGCTACCGTTTGACTCGCCCTTCGGGGAACGTTCGATCCATCCATTTGTATGCCTTGGTTGGGGAAAAGATCGTAGGGAGACAAGCTTGCCCTTGGGCGTTCTTGTCTGAATTCCCGGTCACGAGACCTTTTGACTCGGTTTCACGCTCCCAAATATAGCGGGACAAGATGCCGACGGTTTCGGAAATTGCAGGGTCCGCTCTCGCTTGGAATTTCGTCAAAGGCTATTAGTTTACCCCGTCATTCCGGGAATGGATTTCCGATGGTATTGGGACCACGAGGGCGTTCCAATTTTCCCTCCTCAATGAGCCCCTGGACCACCCGCTTGAGCACGAAGCAATTGTCGGTGGTGTGGTCGGGGTAGTTGTGGAAGGCGCAAAGGCTTGCTCATATCCATGTTGGGTTTGGGAGTCTTCGGTTGGAAATTCTCGAGCGGCTTGAGAAGATTTCGTTTCACCAAAGCTTCAAATACTTGACCCAAGGGCATTTCAAGGTTGTCTAAATGCCGGAACTGGGAAGCGAGGGGATTGTTATTCTTTGGGGCTACTTGATCGCAGTTTACTTGAGCTCCGTTCCGAATGTAGTGTCGTTCCTGGCCGCTTCCTTTCCTTTGGTCGGCAGAGTTGAAGTTGCCAGGTTTGTTCGATAGCGGTAAGATGAGGCAGGGTTGCCGTTGCCTTTTGAAGACTCGTAGTCTTTTCAAACTTTGTCCCTGTTGACCATGGCACGGAGATCCTGATAGAAATGGTGGCCGATCAAGGTCCTCAAAGATGGCTTGAGGCAGGAATGGAAGATGTCCATCTCGCTTCTTCTGGAAAGTGGATCCATTATCTCGCTTAGCTTCCGCCCATCTTTTGTAGAACTCGCCCACCGGTTCGTCATCCTTTTGTTCGGTGGCTTGCGGTGTCATGACGGTTTGTCTCCCATTCAAGGTTGGCGCGGTACTTCTCCAGAAGATTTCACCGATTTGGTCCCACGTGGAGCGGTTTTCTCGCCTTCACATTGAGGAACCACCTTAGTGCCGTGGATTTGAGGGAATGCCGAAAGTGATCTCGCCATCTCGTCGAGGGGTTGCCTCTTTGGCTCTCATACCTGTGACGTAGGTGTCGATGTGGGTTTTGGGCATTCTCGTCCCGTCAAACTTTTCCATTTCCGCATCCCGAACTTTCGAGGGAGAGGGACCACTTTGTTCGGATTAGTAGGCGTGAGGGAGTCCTTCCGAGAACTAGCTAGCTTGCCTTGCATGTCTTTCATTTGTTCGATCGCCCAAGCCATGTGAGGATCACTGTCTCGAGGTGGGTTACCATTTTCTGGACGGAAACCGAAGATGGGGGTGGATCGGGTCACGGGATTACCATTCGGGAGTCTTGGGGAGGTAGTTGAGTGTATACCAACCCATACCCCGGGGTGTTGAAGTTGAGGGCGTGATTGCCAGGTCCGCTAAGGGTTGTGGCTTTGGGAACCTGGGAAATGATTCATTAGCCCCAATCGCGTACTAGCAGTGGCAAGCTTGAGATGCCTGGATATCCGCCGGGATGCCTGTCCCTGGTAAGCATGGGGACTTTTGATTGTGATTGCGAGGCTCGTATAGAGGCAAAGGATTGAATCCTGGGGGATACCGAGATGCATTGGGATCTGGCGGAGCGGGCACGTATGTGTGCTGTTGGTACTGAGCTTGATGTGCGAGCCGGAAACCGACTGTGGCCGAGGCGGGCATGCCTGAGCCGCTTGACCGACGCCCGAGGGGAGCTGAGCGAGAGCCGCTTTGCGTTGCCGGGATCTCGTAGCTTGGCGGAGGCCGGACTTGCCGATAGCTTTGAGAAACCTGGGAGCCGGTATGTCTTTGTCCTCTATGAGAACAAAGGTTCCATCAGGTTGGGGAACTGCGACTGTTCCTCGAAGACGCAAGGTGTCTACGATCCAGGCTTGTTGTTCTTCTTGGCGCTTCTTGATGGTTACGAAGGCTCGCAGCACCTCCTCCATTGTCTGGAGGTTCCATAGTGGCGGGGTTCCGTTTCCTCACCGTTATCCGTTGATCCCACATGGGAGAGTAAGCGGACGTGCAGACCGTTGAACCGGAAGCGGCTATCGGACCTTGTGACCTCGACATCGAAAAGGCGGCTTCCCGGTATTCTCAACCACTCTCGGTTCGCCTGAGGGGGTGACGGGCAAGGTTTAGACACGTGAATGGCCTTACGGGATAAAAGGGGGAAAGCTCACGTGGCATGCGGTTTCCGTTTCTTTTATTTATGATTTTTTTGTTGTTTTAATTTACTTAAAACATGTTTTCTCGTAGTCCTAGGTAGGTTGGAAAAGATTGCTCTTCTTTTTCGCAACTATGCTAGATCCCGGGTCCAGCGGAGACCATCCGTGCGGCTATAAGCCCCTCGTTTTGCACCCGTATTTCGACATCCCAGGGTGGCAGCCCCGTGCGAGGGTCCTATAGTGCAAGCGGTTTCCACCGGCCTAAAAGAAAAATCGAACCTAAGGACCTAGCCATGTTCGTTTTGATGCGTTAGCCATGTGAATAGTGAACCGAGCCGCCACTAAGTCAAGATCGTGTCAAGAGTTCGGCATGACCTTCTCTTGCTTGCTTGCGCAAGGGATCCGTGACGTTAGGCGTTGGCCGGGTCATATTGTCATGGCCGACGTATCAAAGGCTTGATGACATGGTGTCATGTGAGCATGGATGTATATCCTGGACTTAACATCGTTCGAGTGTAGCTTCGAAATCAAGATCAGTCAAGATTTTAGCATGACCTTTCATCGCTTTGCTTGCGCAAGGGATCTTGAGTTCCGAGCCTTGACTCGTAAAATGGCCGGCATGGTATATGTATCCAGCCGTATGACACGGACCGGGTAAAACCAACCGAGTCCGGGACAGAGTGTGACTCAAGACTCAAACGTGCAGTGGTTGACGCTGGCTAGGATGGGATGTTTGGAATGATCCCGCGCGCGTCCAAGAGGCCTAGGAAGACCAAACGGATCGCAACCGAGACCACCCCGGCCGAGGGTTGTAGTGTGCGGTGTATCCGAGGCGAAGGCGCGTAGCGTGCGGTGTAACCGAGGCAGTGCGAGTGTAGTGTGCGGTCTCTAAAATTCTTTTTCCGAGTAAAACAGAAGTTTTTGAAGAATTTTAAATGTATGCACGTATGTATATTGATGCATTTTTTTTGTATTTTTATTTTTTTGTAAAATAAAAAGTAAAGCACGTGCATACACACACAACAGCTTAAAGGAAGGGGTAAAATGAAAGTTTGACCCTCATCATCGTTTTAAAAATCTTTTGTTTTGTTTAAAAGATTTTAAAACAAAAAGTTCCTCAACCAGTCGCCAACCGAAATTACCCGGATCCGAGAGGCAGCGATCGCGCCCGACATCCGGCATCATTTCGCTGGAGCGGTGTCTCGCCGTTTTGTTTTCGCATTTGTAGAGTCGCCACGCCGTTTTTATTAAGCCCAAAACATTGAAAAGGGCATCGCTTAAAGATAATTTTAAACTCGTTTTTGTGTGATGAGATTTTGAGTTCGGAGGTCGATGACTCCTCGGAAGAGAATATTAGAATATTAGAGCTCACCCGAGTCGCCTCGTAAAACGAGTCTTTCTGGATACCCCTAATATCCTTTAAATGTTGTGTGTGTGTGTGTGTGTGCTTTTAAAAATGCATGTCAGGTCGGATGTCTACATTGTACACTACGTATTGAAATGTATTGAAATAGTAATGGAAGGAAGCCTTACCAATGTTGGTTCGTGTCTGTCTTCCGCCGAGGAATAGTGTTTGAGGTCGGAGTAGCGTTCCCGGTACGGATCGGGATTGCTTCGGGAGGGGTCGGTTGTCTCGCGGACAGAGTTTCGGCGTGAGTTGATGTTGCGGCTGCGTGCGCGGCGGCGCAGGTTCGCGTGCGTGGGGATCGTCGGGATCACTCGGCGCAGGTTCGGCGTGCGTTGGGGGTGGCAGGAGTCACTCGGGCAGTTTCGGCGTGGTTTGGGATCGTCGGTTTGACTCGAAAAGAGCCGGACACCGTGGAAAGACCAGGCAAGGCCTCTGAGTACCACGAGGGGCCTCAGAGTACCTCGAGAGTGCCTCGGCACAAGGAGCGCCGCGGAGCGGAGGCTTCTGAGCACCACAAGGGAGCTGGCGCCTCTAAGGATCCAAAAGGGGCCGGGAGTGCCTCTAAGGACTTAGAGGGGAAGCCGAAGGCCTAGGGAGGAAGAGAGAAGTGGGAGGTGTGTGAAAATGAGGAGGGGAGCCCTCTATTTATAGTGCCGTATTTGGTGCAAAGAGGTCCGTACGGACCTCCCCGGTAATCCAGACTTTTGGTTTTCCTCGATTTGAGGGAATCTGTGATGATGGTGAATATTTTGCAATTATGATGTTCCCTCAGGCAATAAGGTCCTTACGGACCAACTTGACATGCAAAGAGGTCCGTACGGACCAACTCTGCAGGAGGGTAATCATTTTTCCCGGGATTTGAGGGAATATTGTGGACTTTAAGAGGATTCAGTAATTATTAAAGCAAAGAGGTCCGTACGGACCATTATTGCTTTTCCAATTTCCTGAAAATTCCCAAAAGGTCCTTTTGTCCCTTTTTATCCCAGAAAGGCTCCTCCCTTGGTTTGGCTGGGGGTTTTGAGAGGGTTTTGAGTGCCAGAGGTCGTCGAGACTGCGTTGATGAGTCTGCGGTGTTTCCCGTGTGCTTGAAAGGGGATGATCCAGATTGGGGTACTTACAACGCTACATAACTGATCCCTCAGATCCTGTGTCGCGCAACACAATGAGTCCTCTGCAGCAGGTTCAGGTTCAGGTTCAGTTTCAGTTGTAAGTTTTATTCTTCCCAGCTGTAAATGGGATGTGGCCTCCCATGGCAAACGGTTCACAAGTTGTAATCCCCTTTGTTGAGTAATAAAACAAAGCGTTGATTTGCATTCTGATACATATTTTGTCACATACTTTGCACACACTCTTGAATGGTTTGAATGTTGAACAATAGAAAGACTCGTCTACGGACGAGGCATGTTGGGTGAACTCTCGGTTCTTTCCAATACGTAACTTGACCCCCGGACCCATTTTCTCTCTATAAAAGGTTTTCAATGTTTCCTCTAAAATGGTGTGGCGACTCCTATTTTTTTCGGCGAGCGCACATTCACTTACCCAGATCCCCCTCCAACATAGCCTTCTCGTGCTTGGTTGCTGCAGCTTACTCCTCCGGCTTAGCTCTTATAGGAGAAAAAGACTCCACCTGCCCTTGAAAGGGAGCCAGTTGCTCCCTTTCCACTCGAAGGTCGACTAAGGCTGCATCATGCTCTTGCTCGGCGTTGAAGTGTGCAGCCCGAACAGCACGGAGTTGGGAGTCAGAATCCACAAGCTTCTCCCTAATCTTGACGGCCTCCCTGGCTTTCCTTGAGTCCTTTGTGGAAGCTATTTGCTCCTTCTCAATAGCAGCTCTCCATCTACTCTTGGCTTGTTCAATTATAGGAAGAGACAACACAACAAAAAGAGGAGAGTCAATACAACAGTCATACGAAGAAAAGCGACCAAAAGTACAGCGATCAAACAGAAGGAAAGTAGAAAGTGTGAAAAACGTAAGTGTTACCTCGGAATGAAGGAGGCCCAATCTGTCACTAAACTCTTCAGGAGTGAGCCCCTTCTCAGTAAATTGGGCTAGCATATCCCTATCTGCAGCCATTCTCACCACAGCTTGCCCCAATTCCAGATCAGGATAATGGTGGCTAAAGGTACTTAACCACCATAATGAAACACATTTTTGCACTGGCCCGACTTCTTTTTGCAGTAATGGCATTGGGACTCAAATCTCTCTCTCTCTCTCTCTCATGTATCACCCAGTCTGGATACCTAAGACTACGAATGATCATTACTAAGGGGGCTACCTCCCCATCTCCACCTAACATCATGTTGTCTTGGATAAAAAAGTCTTTATCCGACCCAAGTCCGGCCCAACTAATGATGCTCAATGTACTCGAGCCCTATAATTGTTGATGATGTCCAGTGTGCCTGAACCCTGAGGCCAACCCAGAGAAGATCAAAGCCTTAATTGAAATGCAGGAGCCAACGTGCATCAAGGAGGTCCAACGCCTGAACGGTCGAGTGGCTGCTTTAGATCGTTTTATAGCCAAGTCGGCTGAGAGGTCCCTCCCCTTCTTCAAAACTTTGAGGGGGACGAAAGTCTTTGAATGGACGACTGAATGGTCCTCGTCGTTCCAACAACTAAAAGAGTACCTCGTCACTCCTCCTTTGCATAGTATCCCGATTCAAGGAGAAAGCTTATATGTGTACCTGTCAGCTGGAGATCGAACTCTGGCTGCAGTTCTGGTTCGAGAAGAGAATGGTATCCAAAAGCCCGTCTATTATGTCAGTAAGGCCTTGTCCAATATAGAGGGGAGGTATTTTAATGTAGAAAAGGTGGCCTATGCCTTGGTGATAGCCACAAGGAAAATACAAGCTTACTTTTCCGCTCACCCCATAGATATTCTGACCAATGCTCCTTTGAAGAAGATCCTACACAAGCCAAAAAGTTCAGGTCTATTAATAATCAACATGTCAAAGAATTAACAGAATTTGACATTTGAGTACAGACCTCGAAAGACACTACAAGCACAGCCTCTGGTAGACTTTTTGGTCGAGCTTATGTTCACCAAAGAGGATAAAGCAAATGCACCTCAAAGGAATTTCTCAAAAGGGAAGGAACCATCGAGTCAACAATCATTCAGCTTGCCCGACAATTACTGGAAAGTTAATTCGGATGGATTGGCCGCAAAGAATATTAGTAGGGCTGGGATTGTTTTGATTAAACCAGAGAGTGATAGGGTGTTCGAAGAAGCGTTGAGGTTCAAATTTCAAGCTTCCAACAACCAAGCCGAGTATGAGGCCTTGATTGCAACTATTGAGTATGCCAAATGTTTTGGGGAAACCAAGATAATGGCTTACTGCGACTCACAGTTGATTTTACACCAAATAAAAGGAGAGTATGAGGTACTTGATTCGATTCTAGTCAAATACTGCAAGGTGGTAAGAAGATTGATACGAGACTTAGAGTTTTGGGAAATTCAAAGGGTAGGTCGTGAAGATAATGAGTTGGCCGACCTACTTACAAAACTGGCCACTTCAGATGAGGAAAATTACCAACCAATATCATACTTATAGCAACCAGCATACAAAAGAGTGCAGGTTCTATGGTCGGTCAACAACCCTAAGTGTTAGATTGATAAAATGAAGGCCTACATCGAGGCAAGTGAGCTTCCAGAAGATGAGAATAAATCTAGAGTGATAAGGAAGAAATCTCATAGGTTTATTATACACAGGGAAGCTTTGTTCAGAAGGTCCTTCATCAAGCCATTGCTGAGGTGCGTCCATCCTCAGGAAGTTCCTCACCTTTTGTTCGAAGTAAACAGTTGGATATGTGGAGGACACCCGGGGTCCAGGATATTGGTAGACAAGATAATAACATTGGGGTATTACTGGCCTCACCTAAGGGAGGATGCACGTGAGTTTGTACAGAAGTGTGACAAATGCCAAAGATATGTCAACCTACCAAAGCTGCCAACTACCGAGCAAACTTGTAGTTGTTAATTAGCTGTTTGACATGTTGGGGTAGATTTGATCGGACCCTTCCCACCCGCTCATAGAAATTGCAAGTACGTAATTGTAGCTATTGACTACTTTACCAAGTGTATTGAAGCAAAGCCTTTGGCCAAGATAGCATAGGAAAACGCCATCAACTTCATCTACGATTACATTTGATGTCGATTTGGGGTGCCACATTCAATCGTATCAGACTACAGACATCAGTTCTCTACAGCTTTCGAGACAGAGATAAACAGGTTGGGAGTCAAACACTAGAAATTGTCGGTCGTATATCCCCAAGGTAACGGGCAAGCAGAGGCAGCCAACAAGCTAGTATTGACAGCCCTATGTAAGAACCTATTTGGACGAGCAGGCAGATGGTTTGACGAACTTCCCCTTGCTCTATAGGCAGTCCGCACAACCACCCGAGGGCCTATTGGGAAACTCCATTTGCTCTTACTTTTGGGTTGGAGACCATGGCACCGGTCGAGCTACAGATTCATATAGCAAGGGTTGCTTTGTTTGATCAAAATCAAAATGACTCTAACAGGTTGATCGACTTTGACTTGCTAGAGGAATAACGGATGATTGCCCAACTCATAATGGTCAACTACAAGCATAAAATAAAGGTGTATCACGACAAGAAGGTCGAAAAGAGGTTGTTCAATGTTGGAGACTATGTCTTGAGGAAAATTGAAGTAACAGGGCGCAAAGCCGAGCAAAAAAAAATTGTCTCCAAATTGGAAAGGTCCTTACGTTATCACAAGGGTAGTCAAGGAGGGGACCTATATGATTAGTCATCCGGGGGCAATGAGCTCAAGGATCCTTGGCATGCTAGCCACTTAATTAGATATTATTTCTGAAAGAATTCTCTATGTAACGATCTACTTCATCAATAAAAAGGAGTTACCCCCAAGAAGTTTTGTTCACATTATTCCGTTATGTTTACAACATGTTCAATACAGGTCCGACTCTTAGTCGATCTCAAAATCTCAAGGAGGCTCGACTAAAGCCTTAAGTCAACCTCAATTTTAAACAGGTTCGATTGAAGCCTTGAGCTAGTCTCGTTTTTAAACAGGTTCGACTGAATCCTTGAGTCAGCCTCATTTTTAAACAGGTTCGACTAAAGCCTTAAGCCAATCTCGTTCTCAAAACAGGTTCGAATGAAGCCTTAAGTCAACCTCGTTCTCAAACAAGTTCAACTAAAGCCTTAAGTCAACCTCGTTCTCAAACAAGCTCGACTAAAACCATGGTTAGCTTTATTCTCAAATAGGTTCAACTAAAGCCTTAAGTCAACCTCATTTTTAAACATGTTCGACTAAAGCCTTAAGTCAATCTCATTCTCAAACAGGTTCAACTAAAGCCTTAAGTCAACCTCGTTCTCAAACAGTTTCGATTAAAGCCTTAAGTCAATCTCGTTCTCAAACAGTTTTGACAAAAGCATTAAGGCAACCTCATTTTTTAAAACAGGTTCGACTAAAGCCTTAAGTCAACCTCGTTTTCAAACAAGTTCGACTAAAACCTTAGTCAACTTTGTTCTTAAACAAGTTCGACCAAAACCTTGGTCAATCTCGTTAGTTAAAAGACGATATGACTGAGACTTTGGTCGATCTCCTTCTCATGCTAGTTCGACAATAAAGTAACAACCATTGGACAAAACAAAAAAGGTTCAAAGTCAACTGGCATAAAGTAGTTAGTCCCCAAAAGCGGGCTAGGACTAACTCAAGTACAAAATATCATAAATCAAAATGCCTCTCAAACTTGGCCAAGGCATGAATAAACTAAAAACAATAAATGGCAGATTGTTTGGAACTTGTTCATTACAAAACAGCCAAAGATAAACAAATCAGTCTTCTTAGTCTCCTCCCTGCTGCTCGTGATGCTCAATGTCTTCAAACACCGGGTCCTGAGTGACCTCCTCATCCTCATCAGCTTCATCAGCATCATTGAGCTCTTATAATATGGATTTGAAGCTCCTTGGCTCTACAACAGGGGTAACCCAAGGCTTTAGCCCTTTCTCAACATATTGCTTGGCTATGACGGCCAAGACGTTGGCAGTATAAGGGACAAGGGAGTGGCCAGAGAGAGCTAGCTCATTATACTTATTTTCATAAGCCCACTGGCCAGTTTATCAATGCTGAGCTCGACAGAAGGATCGACCAAGGCCCGTCGAGCCATGTGTTGGCGTCCAACATCAAAGAAATCCCTAGCTCGGGACACGATTATATTGTAGCACTCATCACTATTCTTAAACTGCTCGACGACAGCCTTCTCCCTAGATTAGGCCTCCTCCTCCCACCTCAGTCGAGATGCCTGATGGTCATTGTACATTAGCTCAATCATGTACCAGATCAGACAGCTGACTGAGCTGCCTCACAGCCTTCTCCTTCTCTTGCCTGACTAGAGCTACCTCTTCCTCCTGCTGTAAGTACCCCAATCTGGATCACTCTATTCCAAGCCCACGGGAAACACCGCAGACTCACACGAACGCAGTCTCAAACACCCGTAGCCCTCAAAAACCCAAAAAACCACCAACCAAACTAAGGGGGGCCTTTCTGGGATAAAAAAAACTCAAAAGGACTTTTTGGGAATTTCGAAAAATTTGGAAAAGCAGAGGACATCCGTACGGACCTCTTTGCTCCCAGGCATAATTATTACGAAATCCTCTTAAAGTCCACAATATTCCCTCAAATCTGGGAAAACTAAAATTTTGGTTTTCATGGGAGGTCCGTACGGACCTCCTTGCATATTTTCCTACACTATAAATAGAGGGCTCCCCCTCTCATTTTTCACACAAAATCCTCTTCTCCTCTCTCCCCCAGGCCTTCAGGCACCCCTCTAAGACCCTTTGGGGCAATCCCGGTCCTTTTCGATTCCTTCCGGAGGATTCCGAGGCCCCTCGTGGTACTCCAAAGCTCTACCGAGCACTCTCGAGATGCTCCCGCGCTGCCCTGAGGCACTCTCGAGGTATTCTGAGGCCCCTCGTGGTACTCCGAAGCCTTGCCAGGTCTATCCCGAGGCATCCTGGCCCTTTCCGAGTTCAACCGACAATCCCGACGCACGCCGAAACTCTGCCCGAGCACAACCGACGATCCCAACGCACGACGAACCTCTGCCCGAATCAAGCCAACGATCCCTGCGATCCCAATGCACGCCAAAACTCTGCTCAAGTGCACACCTGACAATCCCGAGGCATGCCGAAGCTCTGTTCGCAGACAACTGGCACATCCAGAAGCAATCCCGGTCTATCCCGGAACACTATTCCATCTTCAAACACTATTCCCCAACAGAAGACAGACACGAACCAACATTGGTAAGGCTTCCTTCATACACTATTTCAATACATTTCAATACGTAGTGTACAATGTAGACATCCGATACAGCATGCATTCTTAAAAAAATACATACACACACACACACACAACATTTAAAGAAAGAAGGGGTACCGAACGAGGCAACTCGGGTGAGCTCTAATATTCTAATATTCTCTTCTCGAGGAGTAACCTGACCTCCGAACTCAAAAATCTCATCACACAACAGCAATTTTTAAACTGATGCCTTTTCTAAATGTTTTGGGCTAAATCAAAATGGCGTGGCGACTCAACAAGCAACAAAAATGCAGCTAGACACCTCCCGACAATGCGAGATGCCAGGGCTCCGCGCGCGACCCGGATCCGAGTAATTTTAGTTGGCGACTCTGCTGGGGAAAATTTTGTTTTAAAAACTTTTAAACAAAAAACAAAAGTTTTTTAAAACGATGATGAGGGTCAAACTTTCATTTTACCCCTTTCTTTAATTGTTGTGTGTGTGCATGTGCTTTACTTTTTATTTACAAAAGAAAAATAAAAATACAAAAAATGCTTTCTAATACATCTACATACATACATTAAAATTCTTCAAAAAACTCCTGTTTTACTCAGAAAAAAAGAATTTTAGCGACCGCATACTACTCGCACTGCTGCCTCAGTACACCGCATGCTATGTGCACCTACTTTACAGAAATAGGAGAGACAAGCAAAGCAGTAATGCCAGAGGTTAACGTACTGACACATTCTGGTCAAGTCCCGACGAATCCTCCAAAAACAGATAAAAGGCCAGCCATGCCTGAGCCTCGAACTGAAAAGGGTCCCTACGCCAAGGAAGTCGAAACTCTTGACCCGAAGGCTGAAGATCCTATCTTAACTCAGCTCAAGCGTACTCAGGCTAACATCTCCCTTGGGTCCTTGCTCACTTCCTCTTATTCGAAAAAACTCAAGCTGGAGGAAAGCCTGGCCCAGACCATAGTACCTATCACCGTGACACCAGATGAAGCGGTTCAGATGATCGACAATGTTCATTACAGCAACATCATCACTTTCACGGAGCTCGACCTCCCAAAATTTGGGGCTGACCACAACGAGCCTCTCTACATAACAGTTCAACTTGACGAGCGCCGCCTCCCTCGGGTCTTGGTAGATGGAGGATCAGCCATGAACGTCCTTCCATCCAAAATGATGGACTTGCTAGGGATCAAGCCAACTGATCTGAAGTCCTCAACTCAGACAATCAAAGCATACGACTCAACGTCTCGCTCAGTCCTGGGAATTGCCACTCTGAACCTGTGGTTCGAAAAGCAGATGGTCCCGACCGACTTCCAAGTCATCGACATCCCAATCACATTCACTGCCATCTCGGGACGCCCTTGGCTACACCAGATCAATAGGGTGGCATCCACCCTCCACCAGTGCATAAAGTTTGTCTAAGGGATAGATCTCACCATCATATATGGTGACAACATAACCATTGAGGGGACCGACACAAACGACGTCCCAGTCCTGGAAATCTAATACGACAATGACGGCATGATGCTGACAGGGTTCTATAGCGATGCACGAGTTTTTAACATCTTTTTGATTCGCCACCTATATTATTCGTTTGGAAACATAGAAAAACTATTTTGAAAATAGATTTTGGGTTCAGGGCTTAGGTTATGTAATGGGAAGGTCAAGGAGCACCCATTCCACCCAATTCGGAGATCGGTCTTGCTAGAAAAAAAGAGATGTTTTCTAAGAAAAGAGATATTTTAAATAATAAATAAAATAAAGATCTATTTAACAAGGTTAAATGGAATATAGGATCGATTGCTTCGAGACCATCCCCATGATTTTGGGAGGCTCTAGGCTGATCCTAGATTCAATGTATTTATACCACTCTAACAATCAATTAGAAAGGGAAAGGAAGATTACCTTGCGTGAAGAGATTTGGACAGATTTTTGACTCAAGTTTAGAGTTGAATCTTGACTCGGACAGAGCTTTGCCTCAGTCCTTGATTTGAGCTACGATGTTTGTTTATCAATAAGGTTGACAAACAAACTTTAGGGTATTTTAGGGGTGATTTACAGGAATCTTTCAGGGAAAGAAACCAGTAAATGTGGGGGTTTTGACTTGAAAAGTCTGGGATCCAAAATACTGAAAGTCTTTAGGTATTTATAGGTGTTGGAGAGGTGTTGAAGATGAGATCAATCACTTTAGGAAGGTTCCAGAATCCAAACTTCATTGGCTGGCCGGATGGATAAAGTTTTATTCCGAAAGAGGTTGAAATCGACGAGGAAACTGTTATCTGCAGGTCTGCAGAACTCCTTTATCTCGCGCGAGACACGCTATTCCGCTCGAGATAAGGCAGTATGTGGACAATTCTGCACTTCCCTCGTTATCTCGTATGCAGTTTAGTCCCAAACTAATGATCGTTAGTCAAAACTTAACGAAACTTGACGAAATGGTGGATTTCTACTTCTTGACTCAAGGCGAGACTTAGAGCAGTATAAATGTGCTTCGATGGGTTTAGAAAGGGGTGTCTACAGAGCCCCTCGTCGACAAGTCTTATGGAAGAAGTCATGTCGATGATAGAAAAGATATCATTCTGAACATCGGGATGGTCGAGCCGCACGGCTTCCTACATATCTCTATCGGAGAATCAGACCATAACGTAGTTTGAATCCAAAATACAAAAAGGCTGCTTTAGGTATTTTTAAAATCATTTTGAAAATCGAGGAGATTTTGTCTATGAAAAGGTAAATTCATACTGAGGAATCAAATCAAGACCCAATTACGAATATACATACGTGCGAAGATTCGCCTGTTTGGGCTCCGAACCTGCAGGGAAATATGTTAGAAAACAAAGGCTTGCCTATCCGGTCCTTTGAATCCTATCGGTTTTGTGACGATTCGCCTGTCTGGGCTCCGAATTGGGGTTTTTCTTGTTGAGGATGACGATTCACCTGTTTGGGCATTGAATCGGGCTTTTGTGATGATGGTTCACCTGTCTGGGTATTGAACCAGGCTTTTGATTTGACGATTCACCTGTCTGGGCATTGAATCGGGCTTTTGTGATGATGATCCACCAGTCTGGGTGTTGAATCGGGCTTTTGATTTGACGATCCACCTGTCTGGGCTCTGAATCGGGCTTTTGCGATGATAATTCACCTGTCTGAGCATCGAATCATGTGGAATGAGTTGATCTCTGGATCAATCATTTTCGGGCGACTGGTGCCGTATTGGGCGATTGTGCGGGTGTCACGTTCGGCTCGTTCCGTGACTTGCGGTGCCAATTTTTCCACGTTTCCTTGCTAGTGTATTACTTCCAAGGGTAAATGTGTCAAAATTTTGAATTTTGACATTGCGTAGACGCTTATTGTCGGGACAATTTCGTACATTTCTAGAAGGTATCACTCGCGCGAGATAGCTTGTCTCGTGCGATACATCTACTGTCAGGGCAATATAACAGCAGCTGCTGTCTATTTTGAAAAACACTTAGTTTCAAATTTTCTTTCCCAGCTTGAGCCAAGGCAATTTTTCTTTGCAATTTTTTGCTCATTGTTGAACATACCCCGATCCGCATGCCGAAAAATGCATGGGAAGTTTGAAAAAGGTTTTAGTTGATTATTTTGAAAAGGAGCAGGAATACGAGCACGGCTTTAATAAAATGGGAGTCGCCACTCCATTTTAAGGAAAACGTTGAGAAACCATAAACACTTAGTTGGGTTCGGGGGTCAAGTTACGACGTGGGAAGAGAATATAGAGCTCACCCACGTCGTCTCTTTCGAGACTTTCAATCAAACAAGGACAATGTAAATCATTCTAAGTGTGTGCAAATCATGTCGACAAAAACGCATATGAAATTTGGATTTTATTAATGATAATAAAATGAGATACAACATGTGAGCCATTAAAAAGGAGGCCACACCCTTACAATTGATAACTTGAATTACAAGGAAGGGGTGAGACAGTCTGTCCAGTGACCTTAAATGTCGTACGACACAGGCCCTCCTCAGAAGAGGGTCTCTCATACAACACAGGACAACTTGGTCAGATTGTCTCTTATAAAGGGGGGTAAACAAGCCACCAAAGCTGATCTAAAGCTAATTGAACCACAGAATTACACTAAACAAAGCTTAAAACTACAAAGGGAATCAATCTGGATTTGACTGAAATCACTGAAGTCAAAATGACTTTCTGGGATCCTTATGTCGTATGACACAGGACGCCTTAAGGTTGTCCTGTGTCGGACGACATGTTCATCCTCTGTCAGTGAGCTTCATCAGATTGATCCCACACTAGTAGAATAACAGTAACAAATGAGTATTATGGGAGGATCACATGGCTTTGATGGCCAAATGTGAATGATCACATATTTTGGGCCATGATCATGGGGCCATCACCTCCTAACTCAAGCAAGATCAACAAAGATGCAAACTTTAATAAATCTAAAGCAACTAAGTGTCCAGATCTGAGATGAGGAGATGTGAATATTGAAGATTCACATCTCCACCATCTTTATCATGCAAAATCCCAAATAAATCACATGTGATCACATAGTATAAGAAAGCAAGGCAATGATTTGAATAAGCAAGATATAAACAGAGATAGGAGGGGTTTAGGGTCTACCTATTGTAGTCCACAAGACAAAACACCAATAGTATGGTGTTTGCCCCTTCAAATCTCCAACAAAGATGGTTTCCCTTCTCCTTGTTTTGGATGTGTGTGTGTTTTAGGAGGGAGGTGAGTGTGTGTGTATGTTTCTCTCTCTTCTCTCAAATTTGGCAGAGTGACCTTACTTCAGAAAAATCCTCCCTAAAATGATCAGCAAAGCCCTGTATTTATAGGCATGCTGAGAGGAGCTTCCATGTCGTACGACATGGGGCATTAATCACCTTAGGGTCGTCCTGTGTCGGACGACACCGGTCATTCCATAGGCAGAATGGGCCGAAGGGAGGCAGGCCCAAAACTAAATGACTATAAATAATTAAATAAGCCCAAAACTAATGCATATAATTAAATAAGCAAGCCCAAAACACGAGTTCGGGTCGGGGTACTCACAGAGCCCCTCGGCGACGTCGCTTCCACGAGAAGTGGGGTCGTCAACATAATGAGAATTCCAAGCCGGACAAAGACTGGTGGGAAAGAAGAGATGACCAAGATGGTTGAGCGGCTGGACCCTTATGAAAAGGATTCCTACGTATCCCATGAGGGAATCAAGCCAAATCGTAGTTCAGAAGAATGGACGTTTGTGTCCGGGGAAAAGCGACCATAATGGTCATACGGCTGGACCCTTATGAAAAGGATTCCTACGTATCCCATGAGGGAATCAAGCCGAATCGTAGTTCATCAAAGAGGTGGCGATAACAAGAGGCCACAGGCGTTTGTACCCAAGAGTGAGATGATGGGCGTTCGTATACCCAAAGAGTGACTGTTTAGGGGAGTCACCCCAAGACTGACTGTTTAAGGGAGTCACCCGAGGATTGACTGTTTAGGGGAGTCACCCGAAGAATGACTGTTTAGGGGAGTCAACCAGAGATTTCTGTTTAGGGGAGTCACCCGAGGTTGACTGTTTAGGGGAGTCACCCCAAGATTGACTGTTTAGGGGGAGTCACCCGAGGATTGACTGTTTAGGGGAGTCACCCAAGGATTGACAGTTTAGGGGAGTCACCTGAGGATTGACTGTTTAGGGGAGTCACCTGAGGATTGACTTTTTAGGGGAGTCACCCGAGGATTGACTGTTTAGGGGACTTTTTAATTAAAACCTTCCAGTTACGCGAAAAAGAGAAGAGGAATAGAAGGCGCCGTCGAGCAGGAGAGAAAAGAGAAGAGAAAAACGAGATTTTCTTCCACAATCCTCAATCCAAACTCTCGAATCAACAAATTACTGTCAAGAACAATGCCTCCAAGAGCGGAAGCAAGGAGACAAGTGGAGCGGGCTTTGTCCGCGAAGAGAAAGCTTGTGGAGCGAAACAAGCGCAAGAAATTCCCGGAGGGGAATGGGTTTTATCCGAGCCTAGATTTCCATACTTCTACTGCGGAGCAAACGGGGGTAAGGATTTTAAACCGTCAATCCCTCCCCTTTAATTTTCGAAATTGGATTTCTAGGGCTCATGATAGCATTTGGGGAAAATCGCACCAAAAAGGAATTGCATGTTTAAAATAAATTGCATAAACACTAAATTGAAATCATAAAAGAGGATAATGATAAGATTTTGTTGAAAAAAGAACAAAAGGAATCATGAGATTCAAAATATAAAGCGAAAAAGGTTTTTATTGATAAAGACGGGACGGACCCGAAAAATTGTAAACTGCTAAAAATCTTGAAAAGAGATGGGATGACCCAAAGTAGTAAGAAAGATGCATGTAGAAGCTTTGTTTTGATTTGTAAATATGATGCAAAAATGCACACAAATGATAGAATGCAAAAATTATCATGATTATGTTCTGATACCTGTGCTGTGCTTACCTGCAGGTTCTGCGGACCAAGGGGTCCCCCGACATGATTGCTACCATCTGGGACATTCTTCCCGGCTCCGCTGACATCCCGGATAGTCCCAAGGGCCTGATTTATGCTGCGGGCCTCGGTCCCTTTTTTACAGCTGTGGGTGAGATTAGAGACACGCCCAGGAGCGTGGAGCTGGTGAAGGCGTTTAGGCAGTACTGGTGGGACAGCACCCACACATTTCACCTTTCTTGGGGGGAGTCCACGATCACCCCGTATGACTTTACCGCTATCACAGGGCTGCGGTTCACTGGCAGGCCCATTTTTTCTGAGGATCCCGGGGTCTTGAGCCCAGACACGATCAGGGATTTGATTTGCTTGACCCTTTTCCTGAAGGGTAACGGGGTTCCACTGGGGGACCTGCACGCGGCGTTGATGCAGCAGTGCCACCTCTACTCTCGGGGTGAGGCCGCGATTACAGCTGAGCAGCTCGCTAGAGCGTTTGCCTAGGCTGGTTTTTCTGATACCTTATTCTGCAATGCCTCTACCACGGCATTGACTCTTCTGCTGGAGCCTCTCCGAGATTGGAGCCAGGTCTCTACCTTTTCATGGGGTGAGGCTGGTTTGGCTCAGATGTATCGGGCTTTGGATGAGGTGAGTAGAGGCACAGTGACCTCTTTTGATTGTTATCAGACGGTCCTCGAGGTATGCTCCTTTATTATTCACATGTTGACTGCTGCACTGTATTTTCTGTCATCAATCTATCACCGCCTCTATATACTAAAAGATTCTTGTCTTTTATTTCAGGTGTGGGCCTACGAGGTATTTGGCTGCTATGCCTGGATCGTGGCTGATGAGATTGCTGCAGACTTGTTTCCTACCCTCCGCAGGTGGACCTTTGGGGCTCGGAAGAGCAAGAAGGTGGACGGGGTGAAGCCCAGGAGGACCGCCTACTATGGGGACACCATAGTACCCATTCTGCTGGCAGAGACATACCATGGGATGGACTGATTGACTGATTGGCTGGAGGTATACCACCGCAGATATTCAGTATTGGGTTCCCAGATGGACGCTTGAGACTATGAGCGACAGACAGGATGATTCTTTTATCGTGAGGCTACCGGACTTCATTTCTCATCATTTAGCATCCCATCACTCGTTCTGAGCCAATACGGGTACCCACAACAGGTAATTGGCAGATTCAGAGAGCAGATTGCCTGAGATACCGTTCCCCTTGACATGACTAATGGCCAGACTACCAGATTCTTTGTTAGGGCCTTTTCGGGAGCAGCCTTTCCCGCTCGCACACTGATACGGCAGACCCGGGGCATCACATATCTGTCCACATTATATCTTATTTGGTACGGGGAGCAGATGGGGCCGGTTCAGCACACTATTGAGGCATATTGCCAAGGGACCCGAGGAGGGAATCAGACTAGCCGGGAGTTACGGGATGCTGAGGCATTGAATGACCCAGACAATGTGACTGACGATCCGGCAGCGGATTACGAGAGACTAGTAGAGAGGAGGGCCAAGATGAGGGATGACCCCAAAGTTATGGCACGAAGGATAGCTTTGAGGGAGGAGAGGGCTGCCTACGCGGCGCTGAGAGCTGCCGGATTGGTTGACTCACCGGCTCGTAGCATTCCTGAGCCGGGACGACGAGAGACAGACTTGTTTGAGATAGCTAGGCCAAAGACCTCCCGAGGACCAAGAAAGAGGAAGAATAAGAGTGCTAGTTCGGGATCGGGAACGAGTGACTAGGATTAGGTGACCGGTCCTTGTATCCCTTTATTGCCGACACAGACAGACTAGATGTACTTTTCAAAATGGTACCTTTGCTAATGTTAGTGAGTCGAGAGTAGATCGTGCTTGAACTCATCAAAGAATGTATTAATGTAGTGAAAGTTGAAATTACTTCAAAGCTTAATCAAGACACATCTTGGTATTTACAAATATAATTGCTGACAGGATTTGGTATTTTTGTTGATTTTTAGACCGAACCGCAAGCGGTTGCCTACGTTCCCCTTTTACAAAAGGAGGACTAAGGGGCTCAGGTCTCTATAGTTCGACTCAATCAACTTTGTGTTTAAGAAAGGGATAGTAGAAGGGGGATGAGTGGTGCAACCCTGTTTTTTACCTAGACCGCCCGTTTTTAGGGTTTTCAATCTAGTTGGGTATATTCTTTAGCACCGAGCGCGCCCTTTGTTTTGCACGGACTGCCTTTTGGGAGGTTTTCAGTCTCGTCTGGGTACATTATTTTCGTGCTTTTATTATTATTTCTTTTATATCTATCTATATATATATATATATATATATATATATACATATATATATATATATATATATATATATATATATATATATATACATATATATATATATATATATATATATATATATATATATATATATATATATATATATATATATATATATATATATATATATACATATATATATATATATATATACATATATATATATATATATATACATATACATATATATATATATATATATACATATATATATACATACATATATATATATATATATATATACATATATATATATATATATATATATATACATATATATATATATACATATATATATATATACATATATATATATATATATATATATATATATATATGTATATATATATATACATATATATATATATACATATATATATATATATATACTCCCTCCGTCCCACGTGAATACAAACTTATTTCCTTTTTGGTCCGTCCCACGTGAATACAAACTGCCCAAAATGGAAATAAATTTATTATTTTATATTCACCCTACCCCACCCACTCATTCTCTCTCTTCATTTCCTACCACACAATTTATTCAACCAACTCCACTCATTCTCTCTCTTCATTTCCTACCACACATTTTCATTATCTTAATAATATTTCTTAATTAATGTGCCCGGAAAAATGGTTTGTAATCACATGGGACGGAGGGAGTATATATATATATATATATATATAGAGAGAGAGAGAGAGGGGGGAGACTCGATTCAAACATAATAGCGGGGCAGCTTGTCGTCGTTCACCGGGTGCATAAAGGGGTTACCATCCAAATCTGTCAACCTCATTGCTCCACCAGAAAAGATTTCTTTCACCAAGTACGGGCCAACCCACACTGGCGCCCACTTGCCCAACAGACTGAATTGGTTCAGCGGCTTCTCCTTCAAGACCAAATCTCCCACTTTAATGTCACGGGGATGCACCTTCTTGTCAAAGGCCCTAGCCATACGCTTTTGATAAGCCTGGATGTTCTCCATCGCCTTGAGCCTTCGTTCATCGAGAAGAGCTAATTTGTCATGCCGACTTTGAAGCCAGTCTATCTCTTTGACCTCATTTTCAAGTAGAACCTGAAGAGAGGGAATTTCTAACTCAATGGACAAGACAACATCCATTCCATATGTCAAAGTGAACGAGGTTTCATCGGTGGCTGTCCTTACTGAAGTAAGATAGCCCCATAATGCCAGATGGAGCTTCTCAGGCCAATCCCGGTTCCGCTTGGCCATTTTTCGGATGATCCTTTCTAAGTTCTTATTTGCGGCTTCGACAGCACCATTGGTCTGAGGGCGGTACGGAGATGACTTATGGCGCTTGATCCTAAATTCTGCAAGCAGTCTATCGGCATCTCCCTCGAAGTGCGACCCATTATCGGAAATAATCTCATTCGGAACTCCATACCGGCACAAAATGTTCTCCTTTATATAACGGGCCACCTTTTTGGAACTGAGGACCTTGTAGGATGCTGCTTCAACCCACGTGGTGAAATAATCAACAGCGACCAACACAAATTCGTGCCCATTACAGCCTGCAGGAGTGATCTTCCCAATGACATCAATCCCCTAAGTCGCAAACGGCCAAGGAGTGCTCATACAATAGAGATCATGGGGAGGTATATGGCTGAGATTGGAGAACCGCTGACACTTATCACAAGTCCACACAAACTGTATACAGTCAGTCTCCATGGAGATCCAATAATATCCCATCCTGATTATGCTCAACATCAAAGCTCTGGCGTTCATATGTGGTCCACATGAACCACCATGAACTTCCTCCATGACCTTGTTGGCTTTAGACTTGCTGATACAGAGCAAAAGTGGTCCTCGGTGTCTTTTCTTCCATAAGTCATCTCCCAGAATAACATACTGCGCAAACAATCTCTTCAAAGCTTGCATGCTCTTGGCGCGAAGACCCTCTTTCAGTTTACCATCCTCATCTGTCGGGAACGAGGCTTCACCATGTTTGAGATACTGGAAAATCTGGATGTACCATAAGTCATCGACTTTTTCCAGTTCAATCTGATAATAGTAGGCAGGGTTCTCACGTCTTCCAATTCTGAATGGCTTTACTAACATACCCTTCGTAATTTCTACCAAAGAGGCTAAGGTGGCTAGGGCATCTGCGAACCTGTTCTTGTCCTAAGGAAAATAATGGAACGTGACCTCCTTAAATTGGTTGATCAAATCCTCCATATAAGCATAGTACAATTGTAAGTACGGGTCCATAGTTTTCCACTTATTAGACACCTGATTGATTATTAGCTGAGAGTCTCCATATACCTCCTACTCTTCGACATTTCTTTCTAGAGCTGCTTCGAGGCCGGCTATGAAAGCTTTATATTCTGTGGCGTTGTTAGTAGCCGGGAAATTCAACTTGATAGCGATGGGGGTGTGCACATCTTTTGGGTCAACCAACACCATACCGATACCATTGCCTTTCTTATTGGCGGCACCATCGAAAAATAATTGCCAACAGTATGTACCCTCTGCCATAAAAATCCCATCATCTGGAAACTGGGGTTTGAGTCCGCGTGCCTCTGAGCTGGGAAAATCTGCCAAGTGGTCTGACAAGGCCTGGCCTTTGATTGCTTTGCGGGTCATAAATTTGATATCAAACTCGGCTTAGAAGAAGGACCACTTCGGGAGCCTCGACGACAGAGAAGGCTTATCAAATAGGCACTTGATGGGGTCCATCTTTGACACTAGATACACCGTATGCGACAACAGATAATGCCTCAATTTATCGACCACCCATACCAAAGCTGCACAGGTTTTTTCTAAAGCTGAATAGTTCAATTCACTGCCCTGAAGCTTTCGGCTGACGAAATAGATAGAATTTTCCACTTTCGCGTCTGGCTTCTCTTGTGCAAGCATGGCTCCGATGGCCGTATCTGTAACCGTTAAATATAACAACAAGGGTTTGTCCTTATACGGGGGGTAAAGGATTGGGGGATGGACCAAGTAGGCCTTGATTGTCTCAAAGGCGATCTGACACTCCTCATTCCATTCAACCTCCTGGTTTTTCTTGAGCAGCTTAAAAATCGGCTCACAAATAGAGGTTAACTGATGGATGAATCAGCTGATATACTGAAGACGGCCCATGAAAGCCTTCACCTCCGTGACTGTCCTTGGTGGCTTCATCTCAATGATGGCCTTAATCTTTCTCAGATCGGCCTCAATGCCCCGCTCTGTGACCATATATCCCAGAACCTTACCTCGGACCACGCCAAAAGTACATTTCGCCGGGTTCAATCTCATATCATGCTCCCGCAGTCGATTAAAGAACTTCCTCAAGTCGACCAAGTGTTGACCATCTGATCCCTTAGAATGGATAATCATATCATCAACATAAACCTCAATCTCCTTATGGATCATATCATGAAAAAGTGCGGTGACTGCTCGCTGATAAGTAGCGCCAGCATTCTTCAAACCAAATGGCATAACCGTATAACAAAAGGTTCCCCATCGGCCACCTTAATCTGATTGTAACCTGCAAAGCCATCTATGAATGACTTGACTTCGTATCTGGCAGTAGTATCCACCAGTAGGTCGATATTGGGCAAATGAAAATCATCTTTCGGGCTAGCCTTATTGAGGTCCCTGAAGTCTACACAAACCCTGACTTTTTCATTCAACTTGGTCACTGTCACTATGTTAGCCAACCACTTTGGGTACTCGACTAATCTAATGAAACCCACCCTGAGCAGCTTCTCTATTTCCTCTTTAACCTGAAGAGACCATTTGGGTTTAATCCGATAAAGCTTCTGTTTGACGGGCTTGGCATCTGGGTCAAGGGGTATTCGGTTCTCAACAGTCGAAGTATCCAACCCTGGCATGTCCTTATAGGACCAGGCAAACACATCCACGTACTCCTTGAGCAGATCAATGAGGGCTTCTCGCTCTTCCCCGGTGAAGAAACTGCCAATTTGTGTCTCTTTAGGCTCTTCCGTAGTTCCCAAGTTCACCGTGGTCAATACTTTATCGGCAGCTTGGGCCCGATTTTCCTCTCGCTCAAAAACCTGCTTTAGATTATCATTTAAAAAGTTTTCGTCTAAAAAGTCTGTGTCCTCTTCAAATGAATCATTATTAACCACTTTTAAATCATTAAGATTTGCTTTAGTTAACTTATCATTCGTTAAGGTGGAAATTAAGGGATACGTAGAAAGGTCAACCATTTTATTGAGAGCAAAAGGGAACACAGAGTCAAGGACACGGCGATGATCATCAGCCGTGAGAGTATCAGACCTATCTAGAGACTCTAACTAGATAACAAGATACTCTGAGGACTGACTCAAGACTACAGGAACGAACTTAGACTCAGACACACCAGGACGGGGGGTCAACCCGAGCTTCTCGATCATTACTTCCCGGCTAGCAATCGGTCCCTTGAAAGAAGTCCAGTTCCGGAGCGGCATCTCTGAAGTGCTAACGAAGGTGCACAGATCAATCACTTTGCCCCCATCGAACTCGATCACTGATACATAATCATCCCCAGTCAGAAGGTCAATCATACCAAAAGGATCTTTAGTTACAGCCCCAACCGTCAGCGGTGCCTCCTCGCATAGCTCGATCAACGGTGCTTCAATCAACGGATCAGCCCCGACAGTTTCTGATAAATCTGCCTCCCCAAACAAGGCTGCGACATCTTCGCCCACAGCGAACTCAGTAGCTTCATCGACTTCCCCAATCATAGGCTCAACCACAGACAACTTCTCGAACTGACTGGTGAAATCAGGACTCCCCCAGAAATGATACTGACTTTCAAAAGTGGTAACAGCCCCTGAGACATTAGGCTTGTTGATGATAAACTCCTTGACAGGATCGTCCTTCAAAGTAAGGTCCTTGATAACTGCCAACCTCTCTTCCATATTCTCGAACTGAACTTCGAGGCACACAAAATCATCCCCCTTTTCTCTAACAAAGTATTTCTCCAAGGAGAGGCTGTAAGGACGGAGATTCGATTTGACATACGGCTTTCCAGCAGCAATAGCCTTTCTCTTTTCTGTGGCTTCGATCCTTTCAGCCTCTCTTTCCTTGGGGGTCTCAACATATCCCAAACCCTTCCTATCTTTCTTCGGCTGCAGCTCTTCAAACTTGGGGGAACCTTGCTGACATTTACCCAGGCCAAGCCCCGAAATATAATTCATGCGTCTCATCATCACCATAACTGGAGGAATCCTATCAGAGGAGGTTGTTTAGTCAATTGTACATATCTGGGCTTTTGGGCTCTCGACCCTGAAACCGCTCAACATTAAATTGGCTTCGTCGTGCTTAATCTCCATGACTGGCCTCCCCTCATCATCGGTGCCATCAATAGTAACACTATCCCCATAAATGATGGTTAACTCGCCGTCTTGGACAAACTTGACACACTGATGCAGGGTTGAAGCGACCCCTCCAATTTGATGAAGCCACGGCCTTCCTAGCAAGGCGGAGAAATTGACAGGAATGTCAATCACCTGAAACTCGACTACCATGGGTTTCTTGCCGAACCACAGATTCAACGGTATCACACCTAAAACCTTCCTAGACGTGGAGTCATACGCCTTTGTAGTCTGATTGGATGGTTTCAAATCGGTGGCCTTAATATCCAACAAACTTAACATTCTGGCAGGTAATACGTTCATAGCCGAGCCATTGTCTACCATCACGTGGGGAAGCCGACGCCCATCTAATTGAACAGTGATGTGCAGAGACTCGTTGTGGTTGGTTCCAAACTTTGGCAAATCCAATTCCGTGAAGGTGATGATATTTCCATACTGAGCAGTACCTATCAGTTGGCAAGCTTCGTCCGGGTTAGAATTTACAGACACCATTGTCTTAGATAGGGCTTCCTCCAACTTCAACTTGAGAGGATAAGAAGAATTCAGTAGGGACCAGAGAGAAATGTTGGCCTGGGTTCGCTTCAACTGCGTGAGAATCGAATCTTCCACCATCAAGTCCTCCTCAACTACCCCTTTGGTGTACGGATTTCTATTACCTCTAACCTCTGGAATGGCTGCTTCTTTGTCTTTTCCTGATGACCCGGCAACATCGGTCCCCAACATTTTACCCGACCTAGTGAGCAAATTGACCTCAGCCTCCTGGTTCCCGTCATGATCCGCATCGGCCGCCTTTAACTCGAACCAGCTAAACGGAGGTGCCTGCCTACCATAAGGCCAAGCCGCCTGTCTCAATTGATTAACAGTAATCGTCGAGCTTGAATTAGCAGCACATTTAATCTCTTCCCAAGTGAGGGGAGTAGATCGAGAATCGGGAGAAATAACATTAATTGCAAGCTCACTATCACGCTCGACCTCACATGCAGATCTTGCTGCGGCCCGAATATCATCCCAAGACAACATATAACAGAAATCAGCATTCATTTTACTAGCAAACTTGGTTACATCATTGTTCACAGGCACAACCGCCTCAAATTCATTCACACCTTCATTAAGACTAGCCTCACCTACAACAAGCTTACTATCATCACAAACTTCCTCACTAAACTCTATGACATTGACAAACTCATTCTTATCAAACTCGATCATGTTGACCCTATTGTTGTTGTTGGGAAGAGTATTGCTGAAGATGTTCGGCTTCTCAATCTTACGTTGGTCGATCAAACTCTGAATGATCCTCTTGAGTATATAGCAATTGTTGGTGGTAAGGCCCGAGCACTGGTGGTAACGGCACTTCAAACTTTGATCCAATCCCTGAGTGTTAGGAGTGAGATAGTTCTCCAAAGGCTTAACCATTCCTGTCTTCATCAAACCATCAAATACCTCTTCAATTGGCATCCCCAAATCATCGAATTTCTATCGCTGAGGCTTTCCTCCACCACGGCCGGATAACTGACCCTTCTCCCCTTGAATATAGTTTACGGTGTTAGAGACAGCAGCTTCTTTACCCTTCGAAGTAACAGGAGTAGAGCTTGGAACTCGGTAGCGAGGAGCTGGAGTATTACTATGAGCAGAAGTTGGAACGATGGAATAGGTGGAATTCTCGCTTTCGGCCCCCGCACTTACCATTTCTCGCAGATTTGGGTAGTACCCACGCCCAATGGCCTCCCTAACAGATGGCTTGACACATGAAAGGAAGATGGCCTTCTCATCGGATTGGGGAATTGGATGAATCAACTCACTTAGTTTCTTGTTCCACCTCTTATAGAAGACTCATCATGCCTCTGGATAGTACCGATGGAATCACTACGAGTGGTGTACCACTCAACACTTCCCTTGTACTTCTCCAGAAAAGCATCACTGATTTGGGACCACGTAGCCCGTGGCTCAGGCTTGAGGCCCAGAAACCATCTCAAAGGAGAATCGTCGAGAGACAAATGGAAGTAGAGGGCTAGCATTTCCTCGGTGGCCCCTTTGGCACCCATAGACATGATATAGATGTTCACGTGAGTTTTAGGGCATGTGGAGCCTTCAAACATAGCTATAGGGGGCATCTTGAAGTTCTTCGGGAGATCCCGAGAGTCTTTGAGCTCTAAAAAATTGACCACACTTGATCTGAAAGTCATCTTGTGCAACTGCTCTTTCACATGTTTCAACTCTTCCCTCAAATTTGAAACCTCGAAAGATGGGGGTTGCCCTACTATTGGAGCTATCGTGGAGGACGGAACAGGACCACTCACCTGAAAAGGTGCCACAAAAGGAGGAACCGCAAACTGAGAAACTGACGGATTAAAGGGCAAAGCGGCCAGTGACAATGACACTGGAGCACCCGCATAAGACCCACTTGGACCTTGGATCTTTACCCCAAAAGCATCATATCCATTAAACTGTGGCTGCACTACTGGTGGAGGAAAGCTTTGGAGCTGGGACTGAGGATACTGTGGAATACTGTCCTGACAGATCTGGCTACGCGATAGACGATACTGACCGTTCTGCTGCTGATTGGACTGACCATGAGAAGTAACAAACTGACCGCCAAAGGTTGGATTGAGCGGCTGACCCGCGCTGCTATACTGACCCTGACCTTGAAACCCATACTGATTCTGAGCCGACCCAAATTGATTTTGAGCAAACCCATACTGATCTTGGTTGACACCGCTGTGCTGATTTTGCCCAAACTGATTCTGAGGAGAAACCCCAAACTGATCTTGAGAGAACCCAAACTGGTCTTGATCACTAACCTTCGGGAAGGAGCTTGACTCGCCTCTCGGTCCATATTGCCCGCCATAAGTAGATACTGGGATGGGGGGGAGGTCTTGCCACACTCCCATAAGTCGGCATCGGAAAGGAGCTAGGCACAACATAAGAGATTGGTGGGGGCACACTGTGATAGCCTTGCCTAGGTGAGGACGGGGGAACAAAACCAGTGCTGGTGATAGTAACATCGGGCTCATCCCTAACCTCTTCGTACGTCCCATCGGGATGACGGATCACTGCAATCCCTTGCATGCGCATCACTTCAACATAACGAGCCCAACCGGCCTCCTCACGGGCACGAGAGGCTTCAAGAGCAGCACGGAGAGAAGCCTCCTGAGAGAAACTTAAACCTTGGTGAGGATTAACAAACGGACTTCCTGGGGGTGTCATTTGAGAACCCATACCATGACCGCCACTAGGAGCAACATTCAAACCCACGTTCGGCCCCAAATTCTGACCTTGATCTGGCCCCAAACCTTGACTGACATTCTGACTCTAAGCTGGATCCATACCCGAATTCTGACCCAAACCTGCTGAAACATGCGATTCTGCCATTTCTGAGACTACTGGAAGCTAATCCTTGACTGGAGAGAAACTAATTAACCGACCACCCGGAACTCTGACCCAATACTTGCTCGCTGAAAGGGGGAGAGAACTGCTTTAGGTACGGGAGAGGATAGGCTTAGGACGGACTCATGCATATGCCTTATTAAAAGTTTTAAATAAAAATAATTTTTATTAATCCTAAGAATGGTTGGAAAAGGGGGACACCTTCTTTTTTTCATTCTACACTATTTCTGGACTAGTGGGTTCCATCACTACGTCTATAGACCCCCTGTATTTCACACCCAAGACGGACAATCCCGGCAGAGGTCCTATAGGGCACATGGAACCCACCAATCAAAAAGCAAAATGGACCTAAGGGCATACAAGTCAAAACAAGTCAAACTCAAGATTTCAAAACCAAGTTCAAGTCAACATCGTCCCGACTCGAGAGAAAAGAGGGTCGGAAGTACGTATGAATGTACGAGACCGCAATTCGCAGATAAAATCCTGGAAAAAATTTGGCATGACCTCTCCTCACTTCAAGTCGAAAATCTGGCATGACCTCTCGTCGCTTCATGGCGAAATTTTGGCATGACTCCTCGGTAGTACGTGTCAAGAATTCGACATGATCTCGCGTTAGCACATGTCGAAAACGCGTCATGACTTCTTACGAAGGCATGTCAAGAAATCGGCATGTACATACGTCGAGACACGTCGAAAAATTGACATGTACTCACATTAAGTCATGTCGTAAACTTCGACATGAAGATGGAGGGTATGCCGAGACTTTGGAAACGAAGTACGACTCGAACTTTGTGAGAATGTTTTGAAAATCGTGTTTGAAAATGATTTGAAAAGTATTTTTGCCAAAAACCAACCGGTCACGGTAAAAAGTGTGTCATGGACAAGTGTGGCTCCTAACACTCTATAGGCCGAGAGGACTTTAGGCGCTCAAACGTAGGCGAGACATATCACCGTCCGCGATGCCGTCCGTACACTCCAAGGGTTCTAACTCTATGTACGGGTAGTGTGCGAGTAGTGTGAAGGCCATTTCTAAAAAAAAAATTTGTTTTTTGCAAAAAGAGTTTTCAAAATGCAATAATTACAAGTATGCAAAAAGAAAAGAAAAACCAAAAGAATAAGTCCATAAGCATGGCAAAAGGGGACTGCCCCGAATCACAGGAAAACACAAGGAAACCGCATGCTCAGAAGCTCAGAATCACTCTGTCCAACTGTCCAACTGAAATTGCCCTCCTTTGTCGTCCGACACAGGACTTCCCCAGAACAGGGATGTCGTCCGACACAGAACATCCCACCAGCAGAGACCAGACAAACAACAAAGGGGGGAAGGGGGAAGAACCCCACCAACAAGTACCAACACATCAAGGCATAAAAAGCTGGTAGGCATGGCAAAGCACATAGGAGCACGCAATGACACGACTCTGAAATTGTCACGGCCAGAATCACAAGTGATATCCAAGGTGATAACAGCACCAACGATAGCACTTGGGATAGCACACACACACTTTGAAAATAAAATTTTTTTTTAAAAGAGTTTGCAGCGGAATAAAAACACCAAAATTGTTTTTCTCAAGTTATATAAATATAACTTGAGAGTGCCTCTTAGGCAAGACTTTATAATCACTATAAATGAATTTACAAAGCCGAAGATGTTTCCTATAGCTATAACAATTTTGAGCTCTATGGAACAAGAGATAAAGAACGGAATCCTATCCTAGCCTTCACACAACTTGATACCAATGTAATCAAGTGCAAAATTACAAGGGAGGAAGGATTAAACGAACCAAACAAAGAACTCTATCTCTAAGCTTTCGAAGGTGTGAATGTGTTGGTGTAAATTGGCATATCTTCAAATGAAACCTTCCAAGCTTTTTTATAGTCTTCAAATACTTGAAGGCTACTCAATTAACAGCCTTGGGGCTGTATATGCATGTTGAGAAAGTGTAGGGAGAGTAGTTGAGATTGTTCCTCAATTTTAGCTCCCACTTCCTAAATTGTAGCAACCGAGTTGATTAATCCTCACGTCAAGCTTCCACGCCTTGTAATCCTAAGCTTTATCAACCTTGTACTCTTCTATAACTCAGCAACAACTCCTTGACCAAGTCTCCACATGTTTTTAATGTTGTTGCCAAAGTTATAGTTTTATGCATAAAATGCGTAAATCAATTCCTTCCAAATTCCACACGTGTCTAGCTCCTTCTTTGATGCTATTGCACTCTGAAATATAAACATAAACCATAGACTATACAGATTATATTAGCAAATTAGTCCATTAAATAATAAATAAGAAATATACAACTATATAAATTCCAGTTCAGGAAATCATCTGCGATATCACCCGAAATTTGGGAAATCATCTACGATATCACCTGCAGTTTACACTAACAATCTCCCCCTTAGTTGGATATTTCTTTCCAAACCTAATGTGCTGCTGTCCTGTAAGGTTAGTCTATGAACAAATATACAGAGCATAGAAACACAGTATAATATCTCCAATAAAATTAACTCCTCCTTAATCAAGGAGCTAACCCTAAACAATGATTTATCATAATAAACTAATTTATTTCAAACTTTAAAAAGTTTTCGAAATAAACTAAGTTAACATAAAAAACCATAAACCATTGTAGCAAAATCTCATCCAAAACTAGCAAAACATCCTAGCAGTTAAAGTTTTAAACAAACCAACTAAAGTGTTTAGCAACTAATATAAACAAACATAAAAGAAAATTGTTTTAGGGAACCACAAAATCAGCCACCCACAAGATAGTGGCAACATCAATCATCAGGTTTAAAAACCTTCATATTTCAGTTTTCTTCTTCTTCAAACTCCTCTTCTTCTTCATCTTCCTCCTGATCTCCTTCCCTATCACTTCCACCATTACTTGGGCCAGGCAGGTGGTAGCACCCTGCAGCACCGGCTCCGGAGTTGCAGACGGCAGATCCTCCCCTTGTTCGGGAAGAAATTTCATCAATGAAAGCATCAGTAACCTGCTTTAGCTTAGCCCATCCCTCAGCAAGTTCTCCCATTGCACTTGACTATTTGTGCAAGAAGTTAATCACTGTAGCCTTTGGGATTGATGGACCAGAGTTGCCCAGTAGATTTATCATGTTGTTCAGAATACTTGCAGCATCAGTTCCTACAAACGTATTTGGGGCAGTACCTGGGGAAGCACTTGGGATATCACGTGAGATAACACTGGGAAGAATAGGGGCTGTTTCATCAAATTTGTTCCAAGGAAGATCTTTTGTATACCTTTTACCCTTTTCCAGTTGTTGATCAATGGTATAATACTCAGGTTCAATGGTGAAAACATCAGAGGCTTCAATGGGCAAGGATTGAAATACTAAAACTTTGAAAATTAGAAAAAGATAGGGGAAAAAGCTAATGTTCACTTCTTTCTTTCTACCCCATGAAGCTAAGTGTTTGAACACTAATCTTCCAAAGTTAATCCTTAAGACCTTACCCAATCTGTACAACACATTCGCATGCTCCAATGTCACAATAGGTTCATTGGTTGTAGGAAGCCAATTGAAGATGCATAATTTGTGAAGCACATAATATAGAGAAGTAAGCCTAGAAGCATGAAGTTTCTCCTTTAAAGGCCAAGACTGCAGTTTGTTGTGAGTGAGCAATTTTACCATTTCATCCCTATTAACCCTAATGCTCTCATCATCTAAATTTGGGAGGCCTAAAACCTTGTTAATTAGGGCTGGAGTAAATGAATAAACTTTTCCCCTAACAAATACCTTCCCAAATTTTTCAGACCCTTCATCATCCAAATGAGCATGTAGGTTAGCAAAGAAATTTCTCACCACACTTTCAACAAACACAGAAGCATGATTATTAGCCTTAAGAAAGTTCCTGTCCTTCAAAAATTGAACCATTCCTTCCTTTTCTAACTGACCCTCATCAATATGCTTTTCTTTTAACAACCTCTTACTCGAATTATTCAACCAAAGTTCCATATTTTCTTTCTTATAAAATTCCAAAGTAAGAAAAGGTTTTCTAAAAGCCTTATCCTCTTCATTTCGAATAATCTCATCACCAGAATTATCACTAGAGAAACGAGTAGGAACAGAGGAGGGGGCAGGTGTTACCTCAGATGATATCTTCTTCTTGGTAGCACCTTTGGTAGCACTTACAGAAGCTTTGCCCTTGCCCTTCTTCTTCTGAAAATTAGAGAGAGTTTCTTCCTCTTCAGCATCCACCCAAGCATCAAACGAATCCACAGAAGGTTCCTTCTCTTTGTTGGCATCAAAGTTCTCGTCACTCACATGGGGTGAGGACACATCTAGGGAGCTTTCTGAGACTTCAACCGGATCAGAGGTTGTATTTGAAGTTGCCTTAGACTTGATTGACCTAATGCGGTTGGAAGACATCCTCTTTGCAACTTGAGGAATTAGCTTGGATGTTGGAGCTTTCCTCTTCCTTTTTTCTTTTGATTCGGCCGGAATGAGAGTTACTTTGGGAATGCCATGATCGAATGAGGCTGTGGGGACAGAGGCTGGAACAATAGCCATTGTAGGAGGAGAAGAACTTGGTGTAATCATGGGAGATGTTTCCATGTCTACACGAGAATCAACGGAGGGGGCAATGCTTGGTGAAATGTCCATTTGGTCCGTGTGAGAGGGTTCGATATTGGCTTTGGATGGAAAGGCCATGGAGATTTTTTGGGAATTTTTGGAATGGATTTTGACCTAGGTTGAAAAAGGGACGAAGACGCTGGAGGGTTTAAGAAAGGGAGTAACGGTTAGAGAGAGAGAGAGATAAGTGGAGAGTTAGAGAAAAATTAGGGAATTAAAGAGAGAGAAATGGATAGGGAACAACTAATTAATTTGATTTGACATTTTAAACTTACCCCATCCCATCTAATCCCTAAAAAAACTCACCTTTATCCCTATCCACTCATTAACATTAAACCCTAACCACACAATATTTATAAAACCCCAACTCTTTTGAAATAAAAACAACACGGCTAAACCAAATTAAATTTAAAAAATATATTTTTTTTTAAGTAAAAACGTGAAACAAAAAAAAAAGAGTAAACTAAATCTTTTGCAACTAAGCCCAGAACATTATAAGCACTAATCAAAATAAATATGGGTTAGTTACTCAACAATGTTTACCAAAAATAAAGGAAACTTGTTGAAGACGTTTTCAAAATCGTAAACTCTTTAGTTAAAAAGACTTTCAGATTTTGAAAAATTAATCAACAATATTTCGAAAATAAGAAATAAAAAAAAACTAATATAGCACACACTAATGTGTTAAGGCAATGATGGTAACACGTAAGATAACACATGTGATATAAATCCCCTTGATAAATATTTTCATTTTTAAACACTTCAAGCATAACAAGCTGAGCATTTTTCAAGCACTTCAGGCATAACAAGCTGAGCATTTTTCATGCACTTTAGGCATTATAAGCCTATATTCTTTTAAGTACATTTCTTGTTATAAGAGATCAATACACTTCTTTAAACAAGAAAGCATCGTAGTAACGAGCTCCGTGCTTCGAGTTATATTTCAAGTGTAATGATAAAGTGAGTTTATGCCTTTCAAGTAGGGTACACTGTAGTAGCGAGCTCCATGTCCCTAATACTTAGCATAAACCACCTCATACATTCTCATTGGCAAGAGTACATCGTTGCAGCGAACACCGTGCCCCGAGCTCGAGAGAATAGTATGGATAAAATGCCTTTGCCTTTTATTTATCAAAAAGAAAAGATTAGTGACTTTGTCACTCTAAGCATATGAAGGGGAGTGATATCACACATGATAACCTAAGTAATAACCTACCATAACAAAAAGGTCAGTATGTGCCACAGTTAGAACTAAGCTAACCAGATTAAAAGAGAATGAAATCATTTTTTTTAAATAAATAAACAGGAAAAATTATACTAATATACAAGTGTTACCCTGAGTGATAACATCACCTGGGGTAGCACAGACAAACAGACTCAGAGATTACAAAGACCAAGAGATCTTTTCAAACTAGAAAATCTCTCGTGGTCTAAGGCCTTGGTAAAGATATCAGCCAGTTGATACTTAGTATCAATATGATCAATGTTAATTAGGCCTTTATCTACCATATCTCTAAGAAAATGGTGACGTATATCAATGTGCTTAGTACGGGAATGTTGAACAGGGTTTTTTGAAATGTTGATAGCACTCAGGTTATCACAGTACATAGTCAAAGAATTACTCTCTAGACCATAGTCATCTAGCATATGTTTTAGCCAAATAAGTTGTGAGCAACAACTACCGGCTGCAACATACTCAGACTCAGCTGTGGAAAGAGAGACACAATTTTGTTTACGACTATACCATGAAACTAAATCGTTACCCAAGTAAAAACACTCCCACTAGTACTCTTCCTATCATCCATATCCCCCGCCCAATCCGAGTCACTAAAGCCTACCAAATTGGTGTTAGTATCCTTACTAAACCAAATCCCTAATTCACTTGTTCCTGAAACATATTTAATTATCTTTTTGACAGAATTAAGGTGGGAGACTTTAGGATTGGCTTGATAACGTGCACAAACGCACACACTAAACATGATATCAGGACGACTAGAAGTGAGATAGAGAAGGCTACCTATCATAGAACGATATAGAGTAGGATCAACATCCTCACCTACTTGGTCTCTACCAAGTTTAAGAGAAGAACACATAGGGATTTTTGAACTTTTTGCTCCTTCCAACCCAAACCGTTTCACTAAGCTCTTTGCATACTTGCTTTGTGAAATGAAAATTCCTTCATTTGATTGTTTCACCTGCAAGCCTAGAAAGAATGTTAACTCACCAATCATGCTCATTTCAAATGTTGATGTCATAGCCTCTACAAAATCTTTTAAACACGTTTGAGAAGTAGAGCCATAGACTATGTCATCAACATAGATTTGAACAATGACTGTCTCTTTGCCATGCCTTAGGATAAATAAGGTCCTATCTGCTTCACCTCTTGTAAAACCATATTCAAGTAAGAAAGAGGTTAAGCGACCATACCATACACGTGGAGCTTGTTTCAAGCCATATAGGGCTTTATCAAGTCTATATACATGGTTTGGTAGATGAGGATCTTCAAATCCTTTTGGTTGTTCAACAAAAACTTCTTCTTTTAAATAACCATTTAAAAAGGCAGCTTTAACATCCATTTGAAACAATGTAATTTTTAGAAAATAAGCTATAGCCAAGAGGAGTTTTATGGATTCTATTCTAGCAACAGGAGCAAAGGTCTCATCAAAGTCAACACCTTCAATTTGGGTGTAACCTTGAGCTACAAGATGAGCTTTGTTCCTAACAATATTTCCTTGCTCATCTGATTTATTCTTGAAAATCCATTTTGTACCAATTACATTTGTATTAATGGGACGTGGTACTAAACACCAAACTTCATTACGAGCAAATTGTTCAAGTTCCTCTTGCATGGCTTGTATCCAAAAATTATCTTTTAAAGCTTTAGAAATATTTTTGGGTTCTAAAGAAGAAACAAAACAGGAATATTTTACCTTGTGGTATGTGGTGGACATGCACACATACCTTGCCATTTCACGGTTACTAAAATGTCCCTTGTTCCTTGTTCGTACCCCTTCACTTGCTTCTCCAATGATTTGAGATGAAGGATGATCTCTTCTGATCCTTGTTGGTGGATCCCTTCTCAATTCTTCAGGCACATGAGCATCATCATCTGACTATTCATCCTTTTCAGTTGCTGGACTGGTCTTAGGTGATACCGGAGATGCTATCCCTTCAGTGGCAACACTTGGGCCAGCACCTGGGGTATCACTTACTTGATTTTGATCCTCCAGTTCCTCCAGCAATATCAATGGAGATTCCTGTACTCCATCACCTGTAACACTTGCTAAATCATCAAAAACAACGTTAATTGATTCCTGAATGGTTTTTAACCTAAGGTTATAAACCCTATATGCTCAACTGTCCTGAGCATACCCAAGAAATATAGCCTTATCACTTTTAGAGTCAAATTTAGCTAAGTAATCCCGATCATTTAGAACATAACTCATACACCCAAATGTATGAAAATAATGAACCTTTGATATCCTACCATTGAAAAATTTCATAAGGTGTCATTCTAGTACCAGGTCTTACAAAAACTCTATTGGCCGTGTGACAAGCTGTGTTTAAGGCCTCAGCCCAAAATCTTTTTGAAATTCTTTTTGAAAACAACATCACACGTGCCATCTCAAGTAAGGTCCTATTTTTTCTTTCAGCCACCCCATTTTGTTGAGGTGTTTTAGGAGCAGAAAACTCATGTTTAATTCCTTTTAATTCACAAAAAGTAAAGAACAATGAATTATCAAACTCCGTTCCATGATCAGACCTTATTCGCATGATAAGAGCACAAAACATGTTTTTGATTTTAGCATGTAAGATCTTAAACTTTTTAAAAATTTCTGATTTTTCTTTCAAAAATTATACCCAAGTGAATCTAGAAAAATCATCAACTATTACAAAATTATATCTCTTACCTCCTAAACTGTCTACCTCCACTGGACCCATTAAATCCATATGCATCAATTGAAAACAGTGAGTTGTTCCAGAATACTCCTCATTATGTTGGGTAGCACTATGGGTAGCATGTGTTTGTTTACCCTTGAGACAATCTTCACATATTATTTTCGTACTTATGTCCAGACTAGGTATACCTCTTACAGCTTCAGCATTAATGAGTTTCACAATGTTTCGAAAATGGACATGACCCAACTTTTGATGCCATAAGGTAGCATCATCAATCCTCACAGAATGACACACTTGTTTATTCTCAACAAGATAACACTTATTACTTGACCTAGTACCAGTCATAACACAGTTATTGGTACAATCAAAAACTTCACAAGTGTTTTTATTGAATTTCACTTCTAGGTTGTCATCACAAAGTTGGCTAATACTAATTAAATTAGTTACAAGTCCATCAACATGCAAAACATTTTTCAAAGCAGGAAATCCAGGTACATTTAATATCCCTTTTCCTATTATATTACTCTTGCCACCTCCACCATATGTTACACTACCACCTTGAATAGGTTCATATTCTTTTAAAAACATTTTTGTTCCTGTCATGTGGCGTGAACAACCACTATCAAAATACCATGAACCTTCAACATTAGTTTTTAAAGCAGTGCACACAACATCACATATTAGGTTAGATTTAGGTTTCCACACTTTCCTACTTTGATAATTTTTCTTCTGACTGCCAGTGATATCTGACGTGCTAGATAGCACTTCAGGTATCACAGAAGAACTGACTGTTTCTTTAAAAGTTTTTTAAAATCATTTTTCAAATGTCCAGTAGAGTAACAATAGCTACATGTTTTTACCTTGTCAGAAGACTTATCAGAAGATATTAGTTCAACTTTGTCTCTTTCTTTAACAAAAACTACCTTATCTTCCTTATTAGCCAAAGTAGATGTAATAGCATTTAAAGACTCTCGAAAACCCATACATGCCTTGAGTGGATTGCTCAACCCAAGAATTGCATCTAACTTGGAAGAACTCGTGTTGAGTTTCTTAAATGTGGCCTCGGCTAGAGTAAGCTTGGCCTTGACTTTGTCCAGCTCCACATCATTCTTTGTGAGTTGAACTTCCAATCTAGTCAAGCCATCAGTCAGGTCTTGAACCTCTTTGGACAGAGAAATCACCTACTTGTTCTCTTTCTTCCATTCGTCCACCAATTCTTTGCAAAGGTTCTTAAGACCACAAATGAGTTCATCCTTGTTGAACTCCTTACTTTGTTCACCCTCTTGTGAACTACCTACATCCATGTTTACAAAACCCACAAAACAAACAGCATTTATCAACTTTAAATCTGTATACCTGTTGGATGATATACCAGGTGCTATCCCACTTTGGATATCACATGGGGTATCACTGACAGAATCCGAGTCACAATTTGTGACCACCATTGCTGTTTGATCTGAATCTTCAGATTGATTGGTCTCCTCATCCTCATTGTCACTGAGTGAAACCCATAGGTTCTTTCCCATCTTCCTTAGAGTGTTAGCACACTCATTTGAGTAATGACCCCATCCAGAGCAAGCATGACATTGGATTGATTCAAGGTATTTTTGATCAGATCTGAATTGATCTAATGATGCTCTCCTTATGGGACCACCTTTCTTAGTAGATGGAGATGTCCTCTTTGGCATAGAATTGTACACCTTGGTTTGTTGCTCTTTAGCTTTCACCTGCACATTTTCTTTGTTAAATTTTCGTAACATAGAGTTATATTTCCTAGCAAGCAAGGCAACACTGGCATCTTCACCCAATTCCTCAAAAATTTCGTCATCCTCATTAGTTGAACCACTAGAGGCTTGAACTTTTAAAGCAACACACTTGCCTTTAGAAGCTTCACTTTTCTCAGCAAGGTTTGACTTAAAATTTTTTAAAATGATCATTAAGGAATTGATGTCCATAGTAGAAAGATTGTGAGCCTCTTCTATAGATGAAACCTTTATATTAAAACGCTCAGGGAGAGTTCTAATAGCCTTTGAAACCAATTGTTTGTTTGTAAAAGGTTCACCTAAAAGTTGACACTCATTAGCAATGTCAAACAATTTTTCAAAATAAGAGGAAATGGTATCATTTTCACCCATTCTCAATCTTTCAAATTTGCCAGTAAGACCTCTATGTTTTTTTCACGCACACTAGAATCACCTTCACAAAATCTTTGTAAAATATCCCAAGCTTCTTGAGCTGTGAAACTATTTTGAATAAGTTTAAAAATATGCATGTCAACCCACTCAAAGATAGCAATAAGAGCTTTTTCATTATAGTTAGCTAGGGTGATCTCTTCATTAGTCCACTCGCCTTCAGGTTTAACCTGAATATCACCATCCTCATCAGGAGATAATAGTGGAAGAGAGTACCCATTAACTATAGATCACCACGCTCAAAGATCAATTGATTTGATATGCGAGCGAAGACGAATTTTCCAATATGCATAATTCGAACCATCTAAAACAGGAAGACGTTTTTGGTTTGGATTTGTAGGATCAAAAGCCATGACACCTAGACCAAGCACTTAGTATCGTCAAGTGACGTGCGCTGATACCAATTGAAATTGTCACGGCCAGAATCACAAGTGATATCCAAGGTGATAACAGCACCAACGATAGCACTTGGGATAGCACACACACACTTCGAAAAATAAAACAATTTTTTAAAAGAGTTTGCAGCGGAATAAAAACACCAAAATTGTTTTTCTCAAGTTATATAAATATAACTTGAGAGTGCCTCTTAGGCAAGACTTTATAATCACTATAAATGAATTTACAAAGCCGAAGATGTTCCCTATAGCTATAACAATTTTGAGCTCTATAGAACAAGAGATAAAGAATGGAATCCTATCCTTGCCTTCACACAACTTGATACCAATGTAATCAAGTACGAAATTACAAGGGAGGAAGGATTAAACGAACCAAACAAAGAACTCTATCTCTAAGCTTTCGAAGGTGTGAATGTGTTGGTGTAAATTGGCATATCTTCAAATGAAACCTTCCAAGCTTTTTTATAGTCTTCAAATACTTGAAGGCTACTCAATTAACAGCCTTGGGGCTGTATATGCACGTTGAGAATGTGTAGGGAGAGTAGTTGAGATTGTTCCTCAATTTTAGCTCCCACTTCCTAAATTGTAGCAACCGAGTTGATTAATCCTCAAGTCAAGCTTCCACACCTTGTACTCGTAAGCTTTATCAACCTTGTACTCTTCTATAACTCTGAAACAACTCCTTGACCAAGTCTCCACATGTTTTTAATGTTGTTGCCAAAGTTACGGTTTTATGCATAAAATGCATAAATCAATTCCTTCCAAATTCCACACGTGTCTAGCTCCTTCTTTGATGCTATTGCACTCTGAAATATAAACATAAACCATAGACTATACAGATTATATTAGCACATTAGTCCATTAAATAATAAACAAGAAATATACAACTATATAAATTCCAGTTCAGGAAATCATCTGCGATATCACCTGGAATTTGGGAAATCATCTACGATATCACCTGCAGTTTACACTAACAGACTCTTACACAAAAAGAATGAGAAAATTGTCCAAGTTGATTAAAGAAAGTTAGACCCTCTAACAAAATTGGTTTAGAAACTCAATTTTAAAAATGATTCCCCAGCAGAGTCGCCACTGAACATACCCCGATCCGCATGCCGAAAAATGCATGGGAAGTTTGAAAAAGGTTTTAGTTGATTATTTTGAAAAGGAGCGGGAATACGAACACGGCTTTAATAAAATGGGAGTCGCCACTCCGTTTTAAGGAAAACGTTGAGAAACCATAAACACTTAGTTGGGTCCGGGGGTCAAGTTACGACGTGGAAAGAGAATATAGAGCTCACCCACGTCGCCTCTTTCGAGATTTTCAATCAAACAAGGACAATGTAAATCATTCTAAGTGTGTGCAAATCGTGTCGACAAACAAGAATATGAAATTTGGATTTCATTAATGATAATAAAATGAGATACAACTTGTGAACCATTAAAAAGGGGGCCACACCCTTACAAATGATAACTTGAATTACAAGGAAGGGGTGAGACAGTCTGTCCAGTGACCTTAAATGTCGTACGACACAGGACCTCCTCAGAAGAGGGTCTCTCATACGGCACAGGACAACTTGGTCAGATTGTCTCTTACAAAGGGGGGTAAACAAGCCACCAAAGCTGATCTAAAGCTAATTGAACTATAGAATTACACTAAACAAAGCTTAAAACTACAAAGGGAATCAATCTGGGTTTGACTGAAGTCACTAAAGTCAAAATGACTTTCTGGGATCCTTATGTCGTATGACACAGGACGCCTTAAGGTTGTCCTGTGTCGGACGACATGTTCATCCTCTGTCAGTGAGCTTCATCAGATTGATCCCACACTACTCAGATCATGAAACTAGGCTATAATACTAACTGAAAATAGTAGAATAACAGTAACAAATGAGTATTATGGGAGGATCACATGACTTTGATGGCCAAATGTGAATGATCACATATTTTGGGCCATGATCATGGGGCCATCACCTCCTAACTCAAGCATGCTCAACAAAGATGCAAACTTTAATAAAGCTAAAGCTACTAAGTGTCCAGATCTGAGATGAGGAGATGTGAATATTGAAGATTCACATCTCCACCATCTTTATCATGCAAAATCCCAAATAAATCACATGTGATCACATAGTATAAGAAAGCAAGGCAATGATTTGAATAAGCAAGATATAAATAGAGATAGGAGGGGTTTAGGGTCTACCTATTGTAGTCCACAAGACAAAACACCAATAGTATGGTGTTTGCCCCTTCAAATCTCCAACAAAGATGGTTTCCCTTCTCCTTGTTTTGGATGTGTGTGTGTTTTAGGAGGGAGGTGTGTGTGTTTCTCTCTCTTCTCTCAAATTTGGCAGAGTGACCTTACTTCAGAAAAATCCTCCCTAAAATGATCAGCAAAGCCCTGTATTTATAGGCATGCTGAGAGGAGCTAACATGTCGTACGATATGGGGCATTAACCGCCTTAGGGTCATCCTGTGTCAGACGACACCGGTTATTCTATAGGCAGAATGGGCCGAAGGGAGGCAGGCCCAAAACTAAATGACTATAAATAATTAAATAAGCCCAAAACTAAAGCATATAATTAAATAAGCAAGCCCAAAACACGAGTTCGGGTCGGGGTAGTGTAGCGTTGTGAGAAAATTTTCATCTTTTCATCTTTTTGAGTCGCCACCTATATTATTCGATTGGAAACATAGGAAAACCATTTTGAAAGAGATTTGGGTTCGGGGCTTAGGTTATGAAATGGGTAGGTTTAGAAGGCATCCATTTCACCCAATCCGGAGATCGGTCTTGCTAAAGAAAAGAGAGGTTTTCAATCTTTTTAATGAAATAATTAAAGAAAAACAAGTAAACCCTAATCAATTTCTTGATTAGGAATGTCGGATTGTATGCTTCGAGATCGCCTCCATTGACTGAAGGGACTCTAGGCTAATCCTTTTGATGGGATTACACTACTCTAAAATCAATAGAGAGGTTGAGAAGAGAAACGAAAGTTTAAAGGATGATTACCTTTTGAGAAGAGATTCGGACAGAGTTTCGACTCAAGTTTAGAGTCGAACCTTGATACGGACAGAGCTTCGCCTCGATCCTTGATTTGGATCTTGATGCGGACGGAGCTTCGCCTTGTTCCCTTGATTCGGGCTTCGATGTTTGTTAATCAACAAGGTTGATGAACAAACTTTGAGGTGATTTAGGGTGATTTTGTAGGAACCTTTCAGGGAGAGAAACCTACAAAATGTGTGTGTTGTGTGAAATTGTCGACCTCTGAAACACTGGAAGTCATCCAGTATTTATAGGAGGTTGGAGAGGTGAAGGTGGAGAGGGAAATTACCCTAGGAAGGTTCCGTAACTCGCCCGATTGGATACCCGAATTGATAAGGTTTTATCCAAAAAGAGAGTTTGAAACGGAGAAGGAGAGTGATTTCTGCACATCCTGTCGAGGGGATATCTCGCGCGAGATATGATATCTCGTGCGAGATAACTAGTCTGATGACTATTTTGTCCTCTTCAGTTGTTCCGTTAGTCGGGCTAGGTCCAAAACTAACGAGGTTAGTTAGAAACTTAACGAAACATGACGAAACTGATATGCTTTCATCAAAACATAAAAGAGAGATGAAGAGTAGTGTAATCATGTAATTATGAGTTCAGAATGGGGTGTCTACAGAGCCCCTCGGCGACAGGTCTTATGAAAGAAGAAGTGTTGTCGATAGAAAAGACATCATTCTGAACTTTGGGATGGTCGTGCCGCACGGCTGCCTACGTATCTCTATCGGAGAATCAGACCAAAATGTAGTTCGACTCCAAAACACGAAAAGGTTGCTTTAGGTATTTTGAAAATCATTCTTTGAAAATCGAGGAGATTTTATTTTTGAAAAGGCAAATCCATACTGAGGAATCAAATCATGACCCAATTCTGAAAATACCTGTTTGTTGATGAAGTGAGGTGACGATCCTGGCGATTCGGGACCGAGCTTTTTATTGAGTAGTACTCGACATACTACTTGTAGATGCTTGACACACCTACTTGGTGACGATCCTGGCGATTCAAGACCGAGCTTTTTTGTTGAGTAGTACTCGACATACTACTTGTAGATGCTTGACACACCTACTTGGTGACGATCCTGGCGATTCAAGACCGAGCTTTTGTTGAGTAGTACTCGACATACTACTTGTAGATGCTTGACACACCTACTTGATGACGATCCACCTGTAAGGGTGCTGAATCGGGCTTTTGTTGGTGAGTACTTGACATACTTACCCTAGATGCTTGACACATCTATTTGATGACGATCCACCTGTAAGGGCGCTGAATCGGGCTTTTGTTGGTGAGTACTTGACATACTTACCCTAGATGCTTGACACATCTATTTGATGACGATCCACCTGTAAGGGCGCTGAATCGGGCTTTTGTTGGTGTATGCTTGACGCATGGCACTTGACGTGATGGATGCTTGACGCGATGGATGCTTGACGCAATGGTTGCTTGACGCAATGGATGCTTGACGCAAAGGTTACTTGACGCAATGGTTGCTTGACGCAATGGATGCTTGACGCGATGGATGCTTGACGCAATGGTAGCTTGACGCTATTGTTGCTTGACACAACGGTTGCTTGACACAACGGTTGCTTGACACAACGGTTGCTTGACGCAACGGTTGCTTGACGCTTTAAGATATGCTCGACGCACTTAATTTGGATGCATTGGTAGATGGTAAGCGAAATTCAAACACTCAACATGTTTGATCTAATTCTCGAAAGTAGGCACTTAACGTGCCTTACGCATTTTAATTCCTGTAAGAGGGTTAGTGAAAGCATTTGCATAACATACATTCACTTAAGAATTTGTTTGTTCAAGACGATCAATGTGCACTCGACTCCAAGAATCAGCGGGGAGAATGAGTTTTGTTATGTGAGAATTGAAAATTGTTTGTGATTTAGATTTTGGTTTTGAAGACCAACTCGTGAGGTCCATCTGAAGATCGAATGAGACAATCGTCTAATAGGATTCCGTTGAGATAACTGAAGTTCAACACTAAGGTTCAGGATACTTCAAGGATTTTTCCGTTGTCATAGGACTTTTTTTCATCATCAAGCCCCCTAAGTTTCTCGTGTGATGATCATTGACTGAACAAGGTCTAAACCACTCCAATGGCTTTTGCTATGTAGAACTTATGGTGCCTAATCCAAAGCACGCATTTTCCAAAGGCTTCTCTTGACACCAAGCCCCAAGACTTCTTGTATGATGTAGATGACTTCGTGAACAGGCTTGTGAGACTGCGTGAATCGAAGAAGGATCCCCTCCTTTTTCCCTTTGATTTTTTTTTTTGTGACGCACCCTGGTTTTTGCCTAGACCGCCCTTTCGGGTTTTCAATCTAGCGGGCATCTCTTTTGCGTCTTTTGTTTTTGTGCTCTAACTTTTGCCTAGGCCGCTCTTTACGAGTTTTCAACCTAGCGAGCTATTCTCTTTTTTTTTTTTTTTTTTTTTGAAAAGTATGTGTACTCGAAGGTGACTCAGTTGGAAGAATCTCATTAAGGAAAAAGATGAGATCTCAAGTTTAGTTGAGGAGAGACGGACTCTATTTTTTTTTTTGAAGATGATCCAAGCATTGACTCTTTTGGGGGAGTATAATCTCTAATGATGAGAGTGAGAGGCAAAAAGGAGGAAACTCCTAATGCAGATTTGATTACTCTTGAGAGTTTGAGTAGGGATTGACTAGGGGAGGAAAGGTTAGGAAGCCCCAGTTTTGATGCTTGGATTTCAAGAGTGTGTATGAGAATGGCTAAGAGGAAGCCCCTAGACTCAACAAAGAACGCTATATGGCTCAAAGGTCTAGAAAAGTTGCTCTACTTTTAATGGACCTTGCATCATCTAGAAATTTCTTAACGGGTTTGAAAAGGAAGCCAATCATTAGCACAACTTAAGGCTAAACATTTTTCTTTATGGATTGATGTTGAAAGTCTTCTTCATTTGTGTTGCCATTCGGGCTTCATTGTAAGAGGATGTTGAGGGATCCTCTTTTCTTCATTGATATCACTTGACTCTTCTTCTTTGCGGGAGAGTCCTTCTTGCCTTTATTGAAATTTCATCCTTGTTGTGGGGCGATGAAGGCTTGAGAGTTTTTATCTCTTTTTTTTTTTTTTTTTCATTTTTTTTTTTGATGCTCTATTTTTGCCTAGGACGATTTGAGGAGTTTCGACCTAGCGAGCTTTTTATTTTTGTACTCTCAAAGCCTTGAATTGAGTAGCCCCACTTTTCTTGGGATGAATGTTGATAGCAGCGCCTTTGGCTTCCTTCGTTTATTGATCTTCGACTTTCAACATGAGTAATGTTTAGCCTTAATCCTTCTAAGGATAGTTTTCATTTCAAACTTGTTTAGAAGCTTCTATCTTTCGTGATGATTTAAGGAATGAGGGTCCACTATTCAACATAGATCAAATGATACTCATAAAGAAGAACAACTCTTGGGAAAGTGTTTAGGGTAAAGAGATAACTTTTATTGATAAGAAAATTCGAAACAGACTCGATAGTTTACTTGACACAAACTAGAGAGGATAGAGATGTACTAGAAAGACAGAACGACTCTTCGAGAACATACTAGGAAATTTACCTAATCTATGTTTTTTTTTTCTTCTTTTCTTTTTTTTTCAAAGGAAAAAGGGAGAGGACAATCGGAGCCCCAAGGTGGTGATGCTTCAGTTGATCTTGCCGGCTTCATACAAGTCTTTGATGGCATCCCTCAAATTGTAGCAATTGTTGGTGTCATGACCACTAAACTGATGATACTCGCAAAATTTGTCGTGGTCCCAATCTTCCCTCATTTTCTTAGGATGATAGTCTTCCATTGGCTTCAGTTTTCCTTGGCCTACTAGATCATCGAACATTTCCTTAAGAGTAGTCCCACCAAAATCATGATAGGTACGACCGGTGCTCCCCTTTGTTGGACAATTCTCCTTTTCTGAATTCTTTCTAAGAAGGATCAATTCATCAACTCTAAGGCCCGATTTATGGAGTTCAAGGAAACTAGGGAAGTAATTGCCAGCAAGCTTCTCTTGGTACTCTTCGCGGAGACATTGAAGTAGGATGTGAATTTGTTCGTCTAGGCTTGGCCTATCAACGATTTCAATCAGTTTGATCCTCCATCTCTTGACGAAGTCTGCGAATGACTCATTTTGTTGTTGCTTAGTTTGCTCAAGGTCTCTCCTAGTAGTGCGGTAGGTAGTGTTGTCCTCAAATTGTTCTTGGAAGGCACGACTGGCGAGTGGCCAATCAAGCCTTGTGGAGAGTGGAAGAGTCATGTACCAATCTCTAGCGGCACCATCAAGGGTTTGAGGGAATCATTGAACTAGCAGGTTGTCATCAACACCCATAGGTAGCATGGCCCAAGAGTAGGTTTCCAAATGAGCTTTAGGGCAAGTAGAACCATTGAATTTTGCAATGTCGGGTGTCTTGTACTTTCTTGGAAGCTTTGACATGGATTGACGAAGGGTGTCATAGTCGATAGAGAGCGAGGCTCCCTTGCTCACATCGAGGGATGCGAGTTTCTTTTCTAGCATTGCCATGGTGAGGGGTTCATCCTTGCTTTCCCTCTTTCTTTCTTTCTTGGAAGCATAACTCTCATTGTCAGAGGAGGAAGATGACGAGCTAGACTCGTATCTCTTTTTCTTGCTCTTGCTTTGGCGACGGTTCTTAGCCTTTTTGGTGTATGATTCCTCATCATCGGAAGAGGTCCCATTCTCTTTCTTCTTTGAGCTTAATTCGGCCAATTGTAGTTTCATGGCTTGGAGTTCGTCAACCATGGCTTTCATTTCCCCGGCTTGGATTCTCCTTTCAAGTTCTAATCGGGCCTCCATTTCATCGGCTTGGGCTTGTAGCATTTCTTCATATCGAATCCTTTGATCCTCAATTTCCTTTTTGAGTGCTTCGGAATTCATCGTGTCGAAAAGAAATTGAGATGCTACCGTTGAAGAGAGGTAAGGGAGCTTGACGGCCTTAGAGATGAACTCGAGATATCCTAATGAAACGCCTCTTAGAAGATTAGCCCCAAACGATCCTAGATGGAGGAAAGGATGATGGTTAAAATTACCTCACGAGTGATTTTTTTGAAGTTTTTATTTTTATTAGAGACGGAGTTTTGACTCAAGGAGGGAGCGCACATCGATCATCAATTACAAACACGAAATCTGCAAATAATATCTCGCGCGAGACTAGGTTATCTCGCACGATACAATCATTCGGAAAGATGGATTTTATTCCTTTTTATTTCCTAGATTCATGGTCGGACGGACGAAGATCCGTTTTCTATCTAGCATCCTAGGTAAATCTTACAGGTATACGTAATTCAAACCAAACCTAGGGACTCGGTAATTAACAATTCTTTGTAAAATAAAGCCACGTAAAATTGACCGGAAGGATTTTTTTTTCTTTAAAGGGACTTCCGAAAGGGTCATTCCGAAGGGACGTTTCCGAAGGGACTTTTTCTTTTTCCGAAGGGACTTTTCCGAATCCTTTCTCGATAGTCAATTTTACATTAACTTTATTTTGGTCAAAGACAAGAAAGATTACCAAGTCAAAACCGACCGGTCACGGAGTGTTCTTAGAAAGACAATCTACATGAAAATGTGGCGATGCAGGGCTGGAAGGCTAGGCTCCCCACGATATGACAATCTAGGTAGATTGAATACGCGGAGTGGGATGATCCAACTTCGGAGAGACCGGCGACTAGGTGGTTACCGTCATCCGTCCTTAGTGTGGGTCCCGGGTTAATCGGGGTATGTAGTGCAATGACAGATATAAATGAGTGCGCGTGTGTGATAGTCAATCTAGGTGATAGAGTAAAATAGAGTTTTTTTTTTTTTGAAAATCAAAAGGAAAACAGATAATGGCCGCACCAAGTGGTTGCCTACGTTTCTCCCAATTTGGGGAGACTCAGGCCGTCGTAGTTCCACATAAAGAGAGAGAAAGAGAGAGAAATAATTTAATTTACAACTCCAGAATCCCCAATGGATCGGACTTTAATTAAATAAAACCCAATCGCACGCAGTTTATAAATAATAATCAATTATTTAAATGAAACAAAGGTTTGAGTTCTACACCTTAAGGGAAGCCTTAAAATGCGGGAACTCTGCAGATAATGAATTCTGGGATCCCCCTTGCATGTTCGGCTCTCGTCTTGGACTATGAGATAAACGAAAGAAACCAGAAAACAACCAGATTGCCGAAGCCATATCTCGCGCGAGATATGATATCTCGCCGCGAGATATGCTTCATCTGAGAGCAGAAAATTCGAATTTACAATTTTTTTTTTTTTTGAAAACCTCTCTTTTAATTTTGACGCAAGTTTAAGCCTCTTAATTTTCAGTCCCCAGCGGAGTCGCCACTGTAGCGTTGTGAGAAAATTTTCATCTTTTCATCTTTTTGAGTCGCCACCTATATTATTCGATTGGAAACATAGGAAAACCATTTTGAAAGAGATTTGGGTTCGGGGCTTAGGTTATGAAATGGGTAGGTTTAGAAGGCATCCATTTCACCCAATCCGGAGATCGGTCTTGCTAAAGAAAAGAGAGGTTTTTCAATCTTTTTAATGAAGAATAATTAAAGAAAAACAAATAAAAGATCCTAATCAATTTCTTGATTAAAGGAATGTAGGATCGATTGCTTCGAGATCGCCTCCATTGATTGAAGGGACTCTAGGCTAATCCTTTTGATGGGATTACACTACTCTAACAATCAATAGAGAGGTTGAGAAGAGAAACGAAAGTTTAAAGGATGATTACCTTTTGAGAAGAGATTCGGACGGAGTTTCGACTCAAGTTTAGAGTCGAACCTTGATACGGACGAGCTTCGCCTCGATCCTTGATTTGGATCTTGATGCGGACGGAGCTTCGCCTTGTTCCCTTGATTCGGGCTTTGATGTTTGTTAATCAACAAGGTTGATGAACAAACTTTGAGGTGATTTTTAGGGTGATTTTCGTAGGAACCTTTCGGGGAAAGAAACCAAAAAATGTGTGTGTTGTGTGAAATTGCCGACCTACGAAACACTTGGAAGTCATCCGGTATTTATAGGAGGTTGGAGAGGTGAAGGTGGAGAGGAAATTACCCTAGGAAGGTTCCGAACTCCAAATTCGATTGGATACCCGGATTGATAAGGTTTTATCCAAAAAGAGAGTTTGAAATGGAGAAGGAGAGTGATTTACGCACATCTTTGCGAGAGGAGGATATCTCGCGCGAGATATGATATCTCGTGCGAGATAACTAGTACGATGACTATTCTGTCCTCTTCGGTTATTCCGTTAGTCAGTTAGATCCAAAACTAACGGTGGTTAGTCAAAACTTAACGAAACATGACGAAATGGTGGATTTCTACTTCTTGACTCAAAGCGAGACTCAGAGTGGTATAAATATGATCCGACGTGTTCAGAATGGGGTGTCTACAGTCTCCTTTCATCTACTAAGTCTAGGTCTAGGAGCATGTTGACCTTGTTGACTTGCACATCATAGTTTGAATTTCTTGTCGTAGGGATAGCCATCTCAGCTGGTGCCATGGCCTCAGAACCGAAGGTCAGTGCGAATGTGGTTTACCCGGTTGGCCCCCGTGGTTGTGCGAACTGCCCACAAGGCTAAGGGAAATTCGCCCAACCATCTACCATCACTTTCTACTAGGTTCTTAGTTAGGGATGTTAGTACCAACTTGTTGGCTACTTCCGTTTGTCCATTGCATTGAGATCTGCTCACAGATGACTTGATGTGTCGGACACCTAGTCTGTTCAGCTCTGTTGTGAATGCCTTGGAAAACTGGAGACCGTGATCTGAAATGATAGTGTGTGGAACCCCAAAGCGACACCAGATGAAGTCATGGATGAAGTTGATTGCGTTCTCCTCTATTATTTTGGCTAAGGCCTTGGCTTCAATCCATTTGGATAAGTAGTCGACTTCCACAATCACATACTTGAAATTACCTCGAGCGGGGGGGGGGGGGAGGGAGAAGGGTTCGATGATGTCGATTCCCCACATGTCAAATGGCCACGTAGGTATTATGAGAGTCTGCTCCACTGCTGGAAGTCTACGAATGTCAGAGTATCTCTGGCATTTGTCACACTTTCTTACGTAGGCTTGCACGTCATCTCTCAGGTTTGGCCAATAGTAACCAAGCGTGAGTATTGGTATACAAAAATATGTACCAGTACCAACCACAAAAGTCGGTATACCAAGTTTATTGGTACGGTTGGTACTTGGTTGGTACGGTTGCTATTCGAATATACCAAATGTAAACATAGACAAAAAAAATGCATTTGTAAATAGTACAACAACTCCAAAACCAAAAGATCACAATCGTTAATTAAACAGAAGTCTTGAAACTAAAAAAAAAAGTACAACAGAAGTCTTGAAAATTAAACAATATAGTGATTAAACATAATATACTAATAAACGCAACAGCTCTGAAACCAAAAGATCACAATCGTTAATTAGTTGATGTTTGAGAGTTTCTATTCCCCTCGACTCTTTCAAAAGCTGAATAACAGGAAAAAAATTATTAGAATAACATTATGATAAAAGGTATAAACATGAAGTGTGACAAGCATTACTGCTAAAAAATTATTAGAATAACATTGGGACAGAGGGGGTAGCAGCCCAGGTGTAGGTCATTTTTTTGCACCACAATGTTGATATCCAACCAGAAGCGTTAAGTGACAGTTCTGGTGTTCACCATATAGCTGCTGGAAACACTCATCATTTTCAACCTATGGTACAAGGTCACAACCCATGTGCTGGTCATTCTTTATCCAAGAAACATGCAAAGCCAAAGGCAGATACATGAAGAACAAGTGGTTGTCTTTGATGTAAATATTTTCCTTGGTCCAACAGTCAAGGCATATAATCTCGTACCCATTAGCTACTTGGATATAATATCTCTATCGGAGGATATTATTAATGTGTAATACCAGCAGAATGTAATCAATGTAAATTTAGCTACTAAATAACTTATATTAAACAATTTCTCTCTCTCCCTCTCTCTTTATCTCCCCATCCCAGAGTACGTATTCATGTACATGTATGAGAACACAAAGGAAAGGAACACAAAGAAGAAATTTATTTTGGGACAGAGGGGGTAAAAAAAAGTACCTTTCTCAAGCTCCTCAATCTCAAGGTATAATTCCAGTTCTTCTTCTGTTGGAGTTCTATAAAGATCAAAGTTCACTGTTGAACATCTTAACTAATAAGAAGTACAAACCAGGGCCTCGACTGTTTTTGGCATCAAAGATGCTCTAAATGGATCCACCACTCTCGACCCCAAGCTGAAAGCATTCTCCAAAGCCACAGTGCTACATGGAACAACAAATATATCCTTGGCTAGCTTTGATAAAATAGGAAATGTAGCTTCATTACCCTTCCACCACTTACAAATATCAAAAGGCTTGACAATAAGGCTTACACATCTATCTGATAAATATTGATCAACCTCATTCCAAATGCATTGGGAATTCTCGGACATCCTTTCCCTAGCAATCTCCAATTACTAACATTATCAAGGTCCTCAAATATTACCTCGTCGACTATTACATCATCTTCATCGGCTTGTACAGCTCGCTTCATACTCTCCCCGTCTTTGTATTCATTATACATACCCATCAATATTTTTCGTAAATCTTCTTCAATTGACTGGATAATAGCCACATTTGCATTAATTTTCTTCATCGCCATTTTAGACCAATTAAGCTTGTATCTAGGATCAAGAACATTTGCTATCATGATGATCTTATTAGTAGACTCGAAACTTCACCAATACTTGTTAAACTTGGTTTTTGTTGATGTTGCAACCCTACTCATGAACGTATCTTCTGAAATAAGAACTTTCTTAATCTTACACAACAAATTAATCATCTCCACGAACAACACATTTGAAGTGACCGTCTTCCATGCACTAAGTTTTAAGGTGGCATCATAAAACTTTTTTAGAAATACACAAAATGCCTCTGCATTCCTCCAATCATCATTAGTTGGAGGTCCAACTTTGTCCGTAAAATAGCTTCTGAATGCCTCATCCTCTTCGGCCATTCTATTAAATGTCAACTCATACTTCAATGCAGCTTCAAGCATGAGATAGGTGCTGTTCCATCTAGTTACCACATCTAGCGTGACATTAGCATTTGCCTTGGCTTGCTCAAGAATTGCAAACTCCCTAAACTTTTCAAGCCTTGATGGTGAGCTTCTCACATATTTGGCATAGTTCCATATGCTAGTAATCCCATCTTGTAACTCCTTCAATCCATCCTTCACAATTAAACTGATAATGTGACAAGCACATCTCAAATGTAGATACTCACCATTAAACATCAAGGTTTTGTAACTAGTAAGCCTCTTCTTCATGTACTGCACAGCAACATCATTGTCACTAGCATTATCCACAGTTACTGTAAACATTTTATTAATCTCCCACTGCCTTAAACATTGCTCAAGTACTCTGCCAATGTCCTCTCCTTTGTGACTAGTGATATTACAAAAGTTGATGATTCTTTTGTGTAGCTTCCAGTCCATGTCCAAGAAGCCGTTACCACCATATAATTTATACTTTGAATAGACGTCCAAGTATCAGTGGTTATAGAAACTCTAGTATCACTCTCCTTAAGTTGGCTCATCAACAAAGCCTTCTCAACGTATACTTGTCCAAAACGCCTTTAGCAACTTTTGCTCCCTATTAAGTGGTTTCCAATTTGGTTCCAACTCTTTTCATAAAGACACAAATCCCTCCTTCTCCATGAACCAAAATGGAAGCTCATCCTTGATGATCATCTCAATGCATCTATCATCACACCTCTGCTTTTTATACTTTCTGTATCTTGTCCCTCCACTCACATTATCCCGACTTAACCTCGTTTGTGTTGGATTAGCATCTTCGTACAATGGGTGTAATTTGCACTTCTTTCTATGGTAATTCATAGAACTAGTGCCATTCTTCTCCGAGTCACACGGCACAATCTCCTTGCAATAGTTACAGGTGCAATTTTTGGGATCTATATCACCATTTGGAAGCTTGCACCTAGTATAATAATTCCATAATTTACTTTTGTTTGCAGGCTCTTTCCTCTTTTTCCCTCTATTTGCTTCACTTATAGTCTCTCCAGAGGAAGGTGGCAACGGAGGAATCGAATGAGAAGAAGAAACTGTAGCGGTCTTTGAATTGAAAGATGCCATCCTGTTTCAAGTTTCAACCATAACAAATAAAAATTAACACATAACAATCCAATAATATATATTTATGTTTACAAAAAAGTTGAGACTGAGGAACTGAGAAATGGAAAAATCAGTTCCTACCCCAATCCAAACCCAAAAAATCAGTAAATCCAACTATCCAAGCCCTAAACCAGTAAATCCAAGTAAGAAAAAACAAAAAATCCGAAACAAAAACCAAATGTCAAACCCTAAACAAAACATGAATGTGAGGTTGAGGGTTGAGAGTTGAGAATCGAGAGTAGAGAACTTACCTTTAGAAGGGGAGGAGGCGTGCGGTGGGAAGATCTTGGCCAGCGGACTGAGGTGGGAGGAGGCGCACCAGCGTCAAATGATGGATCGCAAATCGGCAATTGAATCGCCAGAAGGAGAGAAATAAGAAAGGGGCCACGGTTGTTGAATTGAAAATAAATTTTAGGTTTAGATTTTTTTATGTTATATTAATATATATATAATTATATATAATAATTTTTAATAAATAAACTCGGTACACCGGTATACCAACCGAAGTCACTTTTGCGTACCATGTACCAACCAATTATACATAACAATTATACATAATTGGTATACAGTACTACCGTACCAAGAGTTCGATATACCGACTTTTTGTACCAATTATAATTGGTACGGGTTGATATACGAGTTGGTTGGTACGGACGGGTACAACTTGCCACCACTACATTACACTGCTACCTTCGTTATCTCCGTTCCATTCGATAGAGGATACTTGACTTCGACATAAAAATTAAAGAAAAGTATTAGTGAAAAACGTGTTATAAGTATAAATAGTTAGATAGTAGAGAGAAAGTAAATTACATTTTTATTATTTTTATATTAATAAAATCAACATGTTATAATCACAAAAACAATTCAATTAATATTTAATACCTCAATTTTTCTCTCTTACCTCACTTTTCATACTCACGTCAACTACTTCACTAACACTTTTCCTTCTCCGTGCAAATAATAAGTGTAGTTTGTAGTGTGGCGAATAATATATATTAGAATGATTAAATTTAAAATTGTTATAAAATATATAAATAGTTAAAATCGAATTTGATTAATGTGAGTCAAAAAAGTAATTAGCCTTTAAACGAGGCTCGTAATCACTCTTAGCCAAAGAGTTTCAGATTGAAAGTTTCGTGTAGCTAGGAAACTTTAATCACACAACAGACAACAGATGTGAGTACAGATGTGTCTCACAACTGTCCACACATCCACAGATAATGCAGGGGAATAAAAATAATTAAAAGCAAATAACTCAAAAATTATTTACGCTTACTGATCAATGTGATCAGCAAACTAGGCTTACGCCCAAAAACTTTATACTATAAAAACTTTTGTTCCTTACAAAAACAAATAAGTGAAAAACTAAAATATGAAAATACTAAACGAGTTCTAATCACCTTCTACGACAGGAACAACTCCCCTTTCCCAAGTAGGATCTATACTAGTCAGAAGTAAAACAAGAGAACTCTATGAAAATCTAGATGTGAGTTACGGATGTAAGGCACAACCTTCACTCAAAACCTAAAATCAATAATGTCGAAAACTATGAAGAATATGTATTTTTCTCTCTAAAATACGTAGCTTCTCTTGTGCTGAATGCCTTGTATTTATAATGCACCATGGAGAAGGTCTTCACGTAATCAACATCTTCCTTTGTGAGATCTCTTTACCTATAAGAAAACATAAACACACTCACAAGGAAATAAACTATTAGTAGGTTAGTCCTAATATAAAACTATGTACATAAATAAAAGATATTTACATATTTACAATCTCCTAGTCAAAGTAGGACAATAATAAATCTTCCATGAAAGTCCCAAAATCTTCTTACCATAATAGAAGTCTTTTGAAATAAGGAAACATAAATATGTTCCTAAAAACTCACATTTTCAATCTCCCCCTATTTTGGACTTTCTGGTCAAAACCAAAGATTTATGATAAACACAATTTATGTCCACAAAAACTAAGATGAACAAAACTCCCCCTGAATGGATGTGTGTCCAAATGTGTATACACATCCACACATAAACTGCATAAACCATGTTAGAGCAGAATACCAGCAGTTCATTAAGCAAAAACAAAAACAACCATTCAGCAGCAACATCCTAATTAAAAGCTATTACAATCCATTGTTTTAAAAACTAATAACTAAAACAGAAATTAAAATTGTCTTAACCAACCAGCAAAAGCAACAAAAGAAAAACTTTCTCCCCCTAACTTAGAGATCCCAACTCCTCCAGCCAGCAGCAGTATCCCAAACTTTGTCACCAGCAGCAGCAGCTTCTTCTCCCCCTTTTTGAGCAGAAAGTTTAGCATGCCATCTGAGGAGTCTATCCTTAAGGGCTTTAAGATTATTAGCATGAGCAGTGGAGGTTTGAACTTGTGCTTCAGCAATTGCAATCTCAGCATCCAAATCCTTCATTTGAGCTTCAAAGGGATCTTCAGATGTGGGTTCAGCTGTGTCCACATCTGGCATAGCAATTTCTGGGATAGCACCCAAAGGGAGATCAACATATCTTTGCTTAGGGTCTAGAAGGGTTTTGGTTTCCTTAAATAGCTCAAATTTTTCAACCTTATCTTCATTTTTCTCAGCCTTAACTCCATTGGCAACCAAAATTTGAGAGATTAGAGAGGGATAAGGTAAAGACCACTTCTTAGAGGGTGACTCTCCATAAGCACATATTTTCCTAAAGATAAAATCTCCAAAATTGATATTCCTATTAATGCCCAATCTATACAGAAGGTCATCTTGCACCCTAGTAACTGAGGTCTTGTTATTTGAGGGGCAGAGATTGGCAGCAAGAATAGAATGAAGAAAACAGTAAAGAGAGGATAAAGAGCCACTTCCCAAATCTTTTGGCTTCACAAGCCATGAGGTTACCTTTCCATGGGTGATGGCAGAAACAACTTCTTCATCAGACACACCAACCAACTGATCCACAGAGTCATTCAGGCCAAGAAAATCATTGATAACAGTAGGGGAAAAGGGAACAAACTTTCCTCTAACATAGACAAAGAGGGGAGAGGAATAACATTTATCTAACCATTTGGGCAAATTGGCATAAAATTCATACACCATCTTAGGATAGAATGGGAGAGGGTGATCCACAGTTAAAAACATGCCTCTCTCTTCAAAAAATTTATCCATCCCTAACTTGAAAAAGATTTCCCTATCTCTTTTCATCTCCACAATAAAGGCCTTAGAAGAAATTAGGCCAAACCTATCAGAGGCATTCTTGGTCAAGAATTTCTTAGAAAAGGGTTTAGGGGTAGGAGTAATGGAAAGAGTTGAAGAATTACCCTTATCAGCCTTCTTTCTGGTGGATGTGCATCTGGATGTGTGCACATCTGCAGACACATCCTTTGCAGGAGCTTGTTCTTGGACAGATTCTACCTCTGTCTCTTCACCATAAGATGTATCCTTTTCTTGGTCCTCTTTCTCTTGTTCAAGCTCATCTCTACCTAGCTTGTAGTTGACATCTGAGGCTGTATCATCACTTTCATAACTCGACTCAGATTCATAGGCTTCTTCATCAAAAGGTTCAAGGTCTGTAGCAGCTACCTTTTTCTTTCCTCTCAAATCCATCAAAATATTGGCCAAAGGCTCCTCATCACTAAAAACAATAAAATCTTCAACAGGATTTGAGGCCTCAGGGGCAGGAGTATCAACAACAGGAACAGAAGCATCAACCACAGGAGTAGGAGTAGGATTGGGGATAATAGGATCAGATGGCTCAATAGGTGGTGATGGAACAGGATTATTGGGTTCAACATGGGGAACAGATTCAGAAGGAGTAATAACAGGGGCAACAACGACTGAGGGAGGGGGAATTGCAGTTTGAGTCCTAGTCCTAACAAGAGGAGCAATTATCTCTTCTTCTTCTTCTTCTTCTTCTTCTTCTTCTTCTTCTTCTTCTTCTTCTAGAGTAATGGCAGTAGAGGGCTTCCCACCTGGTTTCTTCAAGTTCTTCAGCTTGTCAGCTTCTGACAATTTTTTAACCCTATGCAATCGACGTAAATTACGTTGGGGCACAGGAATCGCAGCATGGCTCTGGGCTTTAGCAGGAGTAAGCTTCCTCTTCTTGGTTGAAGAAGGTTCTACAGAGGGAGGAACAGGGACGACAATCGATGGTTGAATAACCGGAGAGATTGGAGCCTTAGGGTTTTCAGAGGTTGGTGGAACAGACAATGGTTTCAATGTAGGGGATTTTGAGGGAGATCGTTCCATGGAAGAGCTAGACGAAGAAGATGGAGGAGGAATTTCGGCAAGAAACTTAGCAATAACAAGGTTGGCGGTAACTGGAGTTTCAGCAGTGGCGATTGAAAGGGGTTCAACGTCAAGAACGTCTTCCTCACGAATGTTCGTGTGATTGGCCATTTAAACTAAGGATTGGAGTTAGGTTGAACAGTAGGAGAGGAATTAATACAATGTGTGTGAGATTGTGTGCAAGGAGAAGGAAGAACAAAAGGTTTATCAAGGGTTTATGGGGGATGGGACGGATGTGAGGGCTCATAAATACTCACAGCTCTCCCTTTTCAACTAAAACTAGGAATCCTTCTCCAAAAAGGTCTCACACAACCCAAATTCCTTAAGAGTCCTCCAACGGCTAGAAACCTTTGAGGTTACCACACACAACCACCTTCTAAGAAATAGGGGATCAAAATAAAACAAGATTTTGATAGATTTTTATGGAAACAAAAATAATTCAGCCATATCTTTATTTAAAAAGGAATCCCAATCGAATTTTCCAACCTTTTCAAACAAGGAATGATACACACCTTTTTCTTTCATGAAATATATTGGAGATCAAAAATCTATAAAATCAAAGAATGAATTAAGAAAGAAAATTAATTAACTAGTATATTTACAAAGCTCCTATATGTCCTAAAAAATGCAGTATGCATAGCATGATGCAAACACACAGGTGATGAAAATATTCTCAGCTTATGGATGTGGCATAGGATGTGAGTCACATTTGGGGACACATTTAGATCACAAAAAGTCAATGAGCAATAATCCAATCTGCACAGCCTCTAGGATGCATCCACCAATTTTTTTGTTGTGGATTTTAGCTTTGTGAGTAGCTTTCACTTTACTTGATCCCAAAGATAGCCCTTTTTTCCAATGATCTTGTTAAGTTTTGATTTCAAGTTTTCTTATGAAAATCACTTGATCACAATGGTCTGGCTTCATACAGAGGGTGAAGCAGCTGTTTCTCACACATATATATTTTTTTCTTTTATAGCACCCACTGTGAGATACCTAGGAAGGTTATATCAAGTCATCAAAAGATGACATGAACAGGAAGTGCTCACAATTAAGTGATCAAAAATAATGTCAAAGATGAAGACTCACAAGTGACCACACTGAGAAAATTTCGTGCTAATGCATGATATATTTTTTTTTGATTTTTGAGTTATATATATATATATATATATATATATATATATATATATATATATTTGTTAATCTAATATACAGATGTGCTAGAGGATGTGAGATACATTTGTGCTCACAACCTTAGATATCACACAGACCAAGAGACTTTCTCGAGGAGGAAAATCTCTCCAAATCTAATGCCTTTGTAAATATATCAGCCAATTGATTTTCAGTCCCAACAAATTCCAGATACACAGTTTTTTGTTCTACAAGATCTCTAATGAAATGATGTCTAATATCAATGTGCTTTGTTCTAGAATGTTGGATAGGATTTTTAGATATGTCCAAGGCACTTTTATTATCACAAAAAGCAGTCAAAACTTTGCTATTTAATCCATAATCTTTCAACATTTGATTCATCCAAAGCAGTTGTGTGCAGCAGCTCCCAAGGGCAACATATTCATCCTCAGCAGTGGATAAGGACACACAATTTTGCTTCCTACTATACCAAGACACAAGGTTATTTCCTAGGTAGAAACATCCACCTGTGGCACTCTTTCTATCATCACTATTTTCAGCCCAATCAGAATCTGTGTACCCAACCAAATTGGTGTTTGTTTCTTTAGAGTAATGCAGTCCTAGGTTCACAGTCCCACTCACATATCTAATGATTCTTTTCAAGGCTTTCAGATGGGACACCTTAGGGTTGGCTTGGTATCTAGCACAGAGACACACACTATACATAATATCAGGTCTACTTGCAGTGAGGTAAAGCAGACTTTCTATCATGCTTCTGTAAAGGGTTTGATCAACACTCTCACCATCTGAATCATGACTTAGCTTTTGGGAAGATCCCATTGGGGTTCTTTGATGTGAAGAGTGTTCAAGCTCAAATTTTTTCACAAGATTCTTGGCATACTTGGACTGTGAGATGAACATGCCATCTTTGAAGCATTTAATACGAAGGCCTAAGAAAAAGTTCAACTCACCTACCATACTCATCTCAAATGTGGAAGTCATGCTATCCACAAACTCAGCCAGCATAGGGTCAGAATTTGACCCAAACACAATATCATCCACATAGATTTGTGCCACAAGAATCTCCTTTTTATTTCTCCTCACAAACAATGTTTTGTCAACCTCACCTCTCTTGAATCCTAGGTGAAGCAAATGGTCAGTCAACCTACCATACCAAGCTCTAGGGGCTTGCTTTAGCCCATACAGAGCTTTCTTCAACTTATACACATGGTTTGGATACTTGGAGTCCACAAAGCCTTTAGGTTGTTCAACATAGGCTTCCTCATTTAATATCCCATTCAGAAAAGCACTCTTAACATCTATTTGATGAAGAGTAATCTTGAGATAACAAGCAATGGCTAATAAAAGCCTAATGGACTCAATCCTAGCAACAGGAGCAAATGTCTCCTCAAAATCAATTCCCTCAATTTGAGTGTAACCTTGAGCAACTAACCTAGCTTTATTTCTAATGATCACACCTTGCTCATCAATTTTGTTCTTGAAAATCCATTTGGTTCCTATGACATTACCATGTGAGGGTCTAGGGACAAGCGTCCACACCTCATTTTTCTCAAATTGAATCAATTCATCTTGCATAGCCATAATCTAGTCAGCATCTTTCAATGCTTCAGCAACATTCTTAGGTTCAATCTTTGAAACAAAACAACAAAATCTTACCTGGGAGTATGCTGAGGAGCAACTCCATAAACCAGCCATCTTTCTATAATCAACTTTGTCTGTTTGTCTAGTTCTCACTTGAGCATGCACATCTCCCACAACTTGTGAAGTGGGGTGATTTTTCTAGATTTTTGAAGGAATATCCTTTGATCTATCCACACACCCATTCACATTACCTTCTGGAGCTTCATCCTGATCAGAATCAGAGGAACTGTCCTCAGTTACAGGATTTTGAGTGGGTGTGGGTGCATATGTGAGTTCAGATGTGGAAGCAGATGTGTCCACATCCTTGGATACATCCTTATCAGGTTCAAGAGGTTTTTCCCGATCTGCGCGGCATTTGTTGGTTTTGACTGCTTGTTTTTGTATCTTTTCGCCTAGTAAGCAACCTGAAACATCATCCTCAGCAGATCTTGAGGTTAAGATCAAGTGAGTAATCAAATATAACATTAGCAGATTCCATCATGGTCTTAGTTTTGAGATTAAAAACTCTGTAAGCTCTACTATTAGTGGAATAGCCCATGAAAATTGCTTTGTCACTCTTTGAATCAAACTTGGACAGGTATTCTCTATCATTGAGAATGTAACAGACACATCCAAACACATAAAAATATTTCACAGTTGGCTTCTTTCCAAGGAGGCTTTGGTCTGGAGCGACAAAGTTACCAATCCTTAGAAACACCCTATTGCCAATGTGACAAGCAATGTTCAAAGCTTCGCCCCAAAATTTCTTGGACAAAGTTTTTAGAACTTAACATGACCCTAGCCATTTCTTGCAAAGTTCTATTATTTCTTTCAAAGCAATTCCATTTTCTTTGTGGAGTGATTGGTGCGAAAACTCATGAGTGATTCCCTTAGAATTGCAAAAAATAGTGAACATTTGATTCTCATATTCAGTGCCATGGTCAGACCTAATTCTCACAGCCTTAAGACCATAAAGGTTTCTCACCCTTTTGTACCAATTCTTGAATTCTCCAATTGTTTCAGATTTTTCTCTTAAGAACATTACCCAAGTGTACCTAGAATAATCATCAACACACACAAAGGCATACTTTTTCCTACCAAAGCTTTCTACTTCAATAGGTCCCATTAAGTCAGTATGAATCATCTCCAAACACCTATAAGTGAAGCATTGTTGGACCTTTTTATGTGATGCTTTTGTTTGCTTTCCCTTTTGACATGAACCACAGACATCAGGGTTCTTGAAGTTCAGTTTAGGGAGGCCTTTTATAGCTTCAAACCTTTGAAGTTCTTCCAGAGTTCTACAGCTAGCATGCCCTAATTTTTGGTGCCACAGATTGACATCATTAGCTTTTGAGCTTAGGCAAGAAAGATTGTCACCAAATTGGTAACAATTATCAGCAGATCTAGGACCAGTAAATACACAGGTATTATCCTTATCAAACACTTCGCACAAGTGCTTATCAAACTTCACATAAAAATCATCATCACATAGTTGACTGATGCTTATTAGGTTGGCTTTCAAGCCTTCCACATGGTACACATTGTGCAATTTTGGGAGACCCTTGACATCTAGGGTTCCTTTCCCAACAATTTTTCCTTGAGCACCTCCACCAAAATTTACTTTCCCCCCATTAATCACTTCATAGTCAAGAAGGACTGCTTGGTTTCCAGTCATGTGCCTAGAGCACCCACTATCAAAATACCAAGAGCCAGACACAGTACTCTTAAGGGAAGAGAAAACAACATTGCAGGTGGCAATTGGTTTGGCTACCCATTGCTTTACAGCTTTCTTTTTGGGTTGCAGAGGTCTTAGATTACCAGGATGTGTGTTCGGATGGGCATACATCTTCTCACACATCTGAGGCTGATTGAAGTGACCAGATTTTTTATCAGCCTTGAGTTTGTAACAGAAGGGTCTAATGTGACCAGGATTCAAGCAATAGTGACATATGTAGTGTCTCTTCCTAGGTCTTTTCTCACTCAAAAGGATTTTTTCTTTAAAAACTTGTTTTTCCACACCTTTTGAAGTAGAAGCCTCACATCCCTCCTTTACAAAATTACCAGTTTCAAAGCCCAGACCAGTTTTGTTACGTTGACCCATAGTAAAAGCTTCTTCCATTTTCATCTTTCTTTTATTTAACTTGGTAAAAGTATTTTCAGCCTTTTCACATTCATTCTTGAATTTTTCAAGGTAAACCTCTCTTTTAGTCACAAGAACTTCAAGTCTTGCAATAGTATCTTTTTGAACATCATTTTCCTTTGAAAGTACAGCTTTTTCATCTTCACAAACAGCTAATTTATCAGAAATATATTTATTTACTTTAATAAGTACCTCAATCTTGTCCAATCTTTTCATCCAATCTGTATGCAGCTCCTTGTATGTGGCAAAAAGTTCCTCATAGGGGATGTCCCTATCTTCATGATCAGAATCTCCTTTTACTGAGAAGCAATTCAGCATTAGGTCAGATGTGTCACCAAATGTGTACACATCTGTAAGTACCCCAATCTGGATCACACCCTTTCAAACACACGGGAAACACCGCAGACTCATCAACGCAGTCTCGACGACCTCTGGCACTCAAAACCCTCTCAAAACCCCCAGCCAAACCAAGGGAGGAGCCTTTCTGGGATAAAAAGGGACAAAAGGACCTTTTGGGAATTTTCAGGAAATTGGAAAAGCAATAATGGTCCGTACGGACCTCTTTGCTTTAATAATTACTGAATCTTCTTAAAGTCCACAATATTCCCTCAAATCCCGGGAAAATGATTACCCCCTCAGAGTTGGTCCGTACGGACCTCTTTTGCATGTCAACTTGATCCGTACGGACCTTATTGCACAGAAACATCATAATTGCAAATATTCCCCCATCATCACGCATTCCCTCAAATCGAGGAAAACCAAAAGTCCGGATTACTGTGGAGGTCCGTACGGACCTCTTTGCACCAAATCTGCACTATAAATAGAGGGCTCCCTCCTCATTTTCACACACCTCCCACTTCTCTCTTCCTCCCTAGGCCTTCGGCTTCCCTCTAAGTCCTTCCGAGGCATTCCCGCCCCTTTCGGATCCTTCCGAGGCCTTCCGAGCCCCCTCGTGGTGCTCCGAAGCCTCCCCGAGCGCTCCCGCGACGCTCCCGCGCCGCCCGAGGCACTCTCGAGGTACTCGAGGCCCCTCGTGGTACTCCGAGGCCTCGCTCGGTCTTTCCACGATGTCCCGGCTCTTTCCGAGTCAAACCGGCGATCCCAAACCACGCCGAAACTCCGCCCGAGTGACTCCCGCCACCCCAACGCACGCCGAACCTCTCGCCCGAGTGATCCCGACGATCCCCACGCACGCCGAACCTCTCGCCCGAACGCAGCCTCGCAACATCAACTCACGCCGAAACTCGTCCGCGACAACCGGCCCTTCCCGAAGCAATCCCGATCCGTACCGAACGCTACTCCGACCTCAAACACTATTCCTCGCCGGAAGACAGACACGAACCAACATTGGTAAGGCTTCCTTCCATTACTATTTCAATACATTTCCATACATAGCATACAATGTAGACATCCGATACAAGATGCATTTTTAAAAGCACACACACACACACAACATTTAAAGGATATTAGGGCTATCCGAAAGACTCGTTTACGAGGCGACTCTGTGAGCTCTAATATTCTAATATTCTCTTCCCGAGGAGTCATCTCGACCTCCGAACTCAAAATCTCATCACACAAAAACAGCTTTAAAATTATCTTTAAACCGATGCCCTTTTTCAATGTTTTGGGCTTAATAAAACGGCGTGGCGACTCTACAAATGCGAAAACAAACGGCGAGACACCGCTCCAACGCGAAAGATGCCGTATGCCGGGGCGCGATCCGCGCGCTCTGATCCGGGTAATTTCAGCTGGCGACTCTGGGACTTTTTGTTTTAAAATCTTTTTTAAACAAAACAAAAGATTTTTAAAACGATGATGAGGGTCAAACTTTCATTTTACCCCTTTCTTTAATCTGTTGTGTATGTGTGCACGTGCTTCGTTTTTATTTTTAAAAAAATAAAAATACAAAAAAAAATGCATCAATATACATCTGTGCATACATTTAAAATTCTTCGAAAACTTTTGTTTTACTCGAAAAGAATTTTAGAGACCGCACACTACGCGCACCGCCGCCTCGGTTACACCGCACACTACTCACACCGCCGCTCGATTACACCGCACGCTACGCGCACCGCCGCCTGGATACACCGCACACTACAACCCTCAACCCGAGTGGTCTCGCTTGCAGTCCGTTTGGTCTTCCTAGGCCTCTCGGACGCGCACGAGATCATTCCAAACATCCCATCCTAGCCAAGCGTCAACCCCGCACGTTTGAGTCTTGAGTCACACTCGTCCGTACTCGGTTGGTTTTTACCCAGCCCGTGTCATACAAACTGGATACATATACCATGCCGGCCATTTTTCGAGTCAAGGCTCGGAACTCAAGATCCTCGCGCAAGCAAAGCGATGAAAGGTCATGCTAAAATCTTGACCTCGATCTTGATTTCCGAAGCTACACCTGCACGATGTTCCATCCCGATATACATCCATGCTCACATGACACCATGTCATCACGCCTTTGATACGTCGCCCATGACAATATGACCCACCTAACGCCTAACGTCACGCATCCCTTGCGCAAGCAAGGTAAAGAGAGGTCATGCCGAACTCTTGACTCCGATCTTGACTCAGCGGCCGCCGGTTCACTATTCACATGGCTAACGCATCAAAACGAACATGACAGCTCGGTCCTTAGGTTCGATTTTTCTTTAGGCCGGTGGAAACCGCTTGCACTATAGGACCCTCGCCTGGGCCGTCCACCCCGGGATGTCGAAATACAGTGTGCAAAACGAGGGGCTTATAGCCGCACGTATGGTCTCCATCGACCCAGATCTAGCATAGTTGCGAAAAAGAAGAGCAATCTTTTCCAACCTACCTAGGATTCGAGAAAACATGTTTTAAGTAAATTAAAACAACAAAAATAATAATAATAAAAGAAACGGAAACCGCATGCCACGTGAGCTTTCCCCTTTATCCCGTGAGGCCATTCCCGTGTCTAAACCTTGCCCGTCACCCTCCAAATAACCGAGAGTGGTTGAGAATACCTGAAGCCGCCTTTTCGCATCGAGGTCACAAGGTCCGATAGCCCTTCCAGCTTCAACGGTCTCGCACCGTCCGCTACTCCCCCATGACGGATCAATGATAACAATGAGGGAAACGGAACCCCGCCACTAAGGAAACCTCCGTACAATGGAGGAGGTGCTACGAGCCTTCGAAACCATCAAGAAGCGCCAAGAAGAACAAAGAAGCTCCTGGATCGTAAACACTATGCACCGCCGCGGAACAGCCGTGGCAGCCCCCAACCCGATGGGAACCTTCATTCTCATAGAGGACGAAGACATACCTGCTCCCCCCTTCTCAAAGCTATCAAGAAGTCCCGCTCCGCCAAGCTACGAGATCCCAAAGAACGCAGCGCCTTCTCGCTCAAAGCTCCTCAGCGCCGGGCCAAGGCCCGACATGCCCGCCTCAAGATAGCCGCTTCAGCCCGCACATCAAGCTCGCACTAACAAAGACACATACGTGCTCGCTCCGTCTGATCCCAATGCATCTCTTGTATCCCCAGATTCAATCCTTTGCCTCTATACGAGCCTCGCAATCACAATCAAAAGTCCCCATGCTTACTGTGGACAGTGCATCCCGAGCGGATATCCCGACATCTCAAGCTTGCCACCGCTAGTCCGCCAATCGGGCTAACGAATCATTTCCCAGCTTCCCAAACACAACCCTTAGCGGACCCGGCAATCACGCCTCAACTTCAACACCCTGTGGTATGGGTTGGTATACACTCAACTACCTCCCCAAGACTCCCGAATGGCGATCCCATCACCCAATCCACCCCCATCTTCGCTTCCGTCCCCGAAAATGGTAACCCACCTCGCATACCTGATCCTCACATGGCTTGGCCGATCGAACAAATGAAAGACATGCAAGGCAAGCTAGCTAGTTCTCGGAAGGACTCCCTCCGCCACCGATCCGAACAAAGTGGTCCCTCTCCCTCCAAAGTTCAGATGCCTAAATGGAAAAGTTTGACGACAGTAATGCCCAAAAACCCACATCGACACCTACGTCCCGGGTATGAGAGCCAAAGGGGCAACCCTCAACAGATGGCGATCACTTTCGCATTCCCTCAAATCCACAAGACTAAGGTGGTTCCTCAATGTGAAGGCGTAAAACCGCTCCACATGGGATCAAATCGGTGAAATCTTCCCCGGAGAAGTATCGCGCCAATCTTGAATGGGAGACAAACCGCCATGACCCGCAAGCCACCGAACAAAAGGATGACGAACCAAATGGGCGAGTTCTACAAAAGATGGAACTGGAAGCTAAGCGAGATAATGGATCCACTTTCCAAAGAAGAGCAGATGGACATCTTCCATTCCCGCCTCAAGCCATCTTTGAGGACCTTGATCACCCACCATTTCTATCCGGATCTTCGTGCCATGGTCAACGCCGGACAAAGTTTGAAAAGACTCGAGTCTTCAAAAGGCAACAAAGAACCCCCGCCTCATCTTACCGCTATCGAACAAACCCGGCAACTTCAACTCCCGCCCGACCAAAGGAAAGGAAGCAAATGAACAAGACACTACATTCGTAACGGAGCTCAAGTAAACCGCGATCAAGCGCCCCAAAGAATAACAATCCCCTCGCTTCCCACAGCCCAAAGATTTAGATAACTTGGAAATGCCCTTGGGTCAAGTATTTGAAGCTTTGGTGAAACGAAATCTTCTCAAACCACTCGAGAATTTCCAACCGAAGACTCCCAAACCCAACATGGATATGAGCAAGCACTGCGCCTTCCACAACTACCCCGGCCACACCACCGACAATTGCTTCGTGCTCAAGCAGGTGGTCCAGGGGCTCATTGAGGAGGGAAAATTGGAACGCCCTCGTGGTCCCAATACCATCGGAAATCCATTCCCCCGAAACGACAGGGTAAACTCAATAGCCTTTGACGAAACTCCAAGCGAGAGCAGCACCCCGCAATTTCCGAAACCGTCGCATGCCGTCCCGCTACGACCGGGAGCGTGAAACCGTAGTCAAGAGATCTCGTGACCGGGAATTCCGACAAGAACGCCCAAGGGCAACTGTCTCCCTACGATCTTTGCCCCAGCCAAGGCATACAAATGGATGGATCGAACGTTCACCAGAAGAGACTGAGTCAAACGGTAGCACGGGAAGCGGTTTAGCCTTCACAGACGATGACTTGCCAATATGTGAGAATCGGCACAACGAAGCCCTCCTCATCCTCATAAAAATAGAGATGTTCTTCCTCCCGAACGTCTTGATTGATAACGGCTCCGCAGTCAACATCATCGCTTTGAGCACACCGAAACGACTCCGCATCGACCGTTCTCTCGATAAGGCCTTCACCTCGGGTAATCCGAGCCTACGATTCCACCGCACGACCAATCGTAGGAGTCATCAATCCGAGGATCCAATTCGACGTACAACCGGAGTCGGTAGAGTTCCAAGTCGTGGAAATCAAACCAACCTTCTCTCGCTTTGTTGGGACGACCTTCGATACATCGATGAAAGCAAGATCATCTACTCTTCACCAATGCGTGAAATTCATCAATGCCAATGGAGCGATCGAAGTGATCCGCGGAAGCAGTAATGGCAAGTGCTTGGCCAGCAAGCTATGACCTGTAAGAAGGTCCCGACATGACCGAATACTCTTCCCCGCATAATTCTCCTACCCCGTCCCGCTACGAAGTGGATCCTTACATCCACGCTCTAAGCCGCGACGAGCCGGAAATCGAAGAACTCATGGGTCGATGACAACTCGATATATGCGACCGTGAAGAATGCTTGAGAGAGGATCAAGAGATGGATGCCCTAATGGAGATTGATCGAGGAGTAGACCCTTACTTCGCCGAAAACCCTCTTGCAAACCGGCTCATCACCGATCCCCGCACAAGACAACCCTCTAGCCGACACTCGGATCTTACTGGGACAGCCATCACAGCCTTAGTTCAATTCAACATTCCGGTGTCCGACTGGATGAACAAAGTGGCGCAACCTCCTCCAAGGCTTAATCGTGGAAGGAGATATAGCATGCCCGCTCGAATCGACATTGTAAATGTCGTCCAAGCAAAGATCCCGCATAAAGAGTGCATTCTATGAAAGTGATCAACATCGCAAGAATCAACTCCGAACCGCCGAATGCTTCGCCTCCTAGAAGTAGCCCTCGCCGACTTCTATCATCAAAAACCCCAAGGACTCGGTGGCAACACTAATGGAGGGACATCATCGTGGAGCAACCAAAAACCTCCGCGATCCGGTTTGAAATCGAACCGCATGCAAGCTACTTTCCGGGACTCATGCCAAGGGAAGATTGGCCACCCGAACCAAAGACCACTCCCTCTAGAGCTACAAACCCATCCGAGAGTAATGAAGCCTCGGTCCAATCCCTCGTCGCCTATAGTCTAGCTTCGAGTCTTGTTGTCGTGTGAATTCACATCTTTTGAGTCTTTGACGGCTTTACGCCCGACGATTGTGAATCTTTGATCAACAATGTACAGCCTTCACGCTTTCAATAAAAGGTCCGACCTTCCTAAAAATCATTTCATTGCATCTTTAACAAATGATGATATTAACTAATCAAAACAGCTTAATAACAATTCATCTATACAAAAGGCAAACACATTAATTAAATAAATGCATCAAGCAAACATTTAAGCATGTTGTCAAACGAGAGAAAACCGGGCCCAAGCCGCCGAGAAGGTTTTAATCACAACGATTTGCAAGATTGCCGAAGAGCCAAAGAGACGCAAGTCCGACGCCATTTCCAAAGACAAACCAGATTTTCCAATACCTCAAGAGCGGGAAACCACCTTCATGAACAAGGAAGACCCACACACGTAAGGGGTCAAAACCAAGAGCATCATGGCCCTAAAACGCCTCGCCTCTCACTTCGTCATCCTCGGGGACATGCTATACAAGAAACGCTACCACGGGCCACTCCTACGCCGCATCGCCCAAGAAGAAGCAAACAAGTTCATGAACGAAGTCCACAATGGGGCTTGCGGTCCCCACATGAACGCCAGAGCCCCGATGCAAATCATTCTCGTGATGGGCTACTACCGGATCTCCATGGAGGCATTGCATCCACTTTGTCCGAAGCCGCGACAAGTGCCAACGGTTCTCCAACCTCAATCATCTACCTCCCCACGATCTCTACCGCATGACTACACCTCGCCATTTGCCACTTGGGGAATTGACGTCATCGGGAAAATTGCTCCGCCAGCAAGAATCTGGCCACGAGTTCATCTTAGTAGCCATCGACTACTTCACCAAATGGGTCGAAGCCAAGTCCTACAAGGTACTCACCTCCAAGAAGGTCGCGCATTTCCTCAAGGAAAACATCATCTCGCCGATACGGCATCCCAAATGAGGTCATATCGTACAATGGTTCACACTTCGAAGGGGAATTCGACATCGCCGGGCTGAATTCAAGATCACACGCCACAAATCTTCTCCCTACCGGCCACAAACAAACGGCGCCGTGGAAGCAAAGAAACAAAACCCTCGAACGGATCATCCGAAAAATGACCACCCGAGGACGAGATTGGCCCGAGAAGCCGCACCTTGCACTTTGGGGCTACCGCACATCGGGCCGTAATGTCCTACGGAGAAACCCCATTTGCCCCGACATACGGATGGAAGCAATTCTTCCCATCGAGCCGGAAATTCCCTCACTCCGAGTGCCGCCGGAAAATGACATCAACGAAGTTGAATGGCTCCGGCCGACACGACGAATTGGCTCGCTAGACGAGCGACGACTAAAGGCCATGGAACACGTCCGAGCCTATCAAAGCAGATGGCTAGAGCTTTCGACAAGAAAGTCAAATCCCGAGACATCGTGGAAGGCGACCTTGTACTCAAAGAAAAGCCTCCCACTCGAACCAACCCATCGGGAAAATGGGAACCCACATGGATCGGCCCTTTCGTGGTTCAAAAGATCTTCTCCTGAGGCGCCATGAAGCCGACAGACCTAGACGGCAATCCCTTCATGAATCCAAATAACGGAAGCAAACTTCGCAGATACTTCGCCTAAAGAAGAACAATCAGCATCTCGCACTCCATGTAGTGTCGAACTACGTGCACCCGAGCCCTCTAGTCCTGGGGAACGTAGGCAACCTTAATTGGTCCGGTCTAAAAATACACAAAAGTCAAAAGTTTGAATGTCAATCAAGACCTCCATCAAGCTACGCACTTTTCAAGAACACGCCCCAACAAATACCTTGACCAAGTCAAACGACGGCGGCAACATCAAAGGACATCCGAGGGTCACTCAAAGATCAAACGACCGACTCATGTCCGCTTCCAAGCCAGGCTTGTCTTCGCCCTCACGCGCTTCAAAAAAAAAAAAAAAAAAAAGAGCTCGAGCAAGGGCTCACAAAAAAAAATAAAAGAGAGCTCGAGCAAGGGCTCACAAAAAACAAAAATAAAAGAAGCTCAAGCGTAAGCCGCAAAAAGAGGTCAAGAGCCCGACGCCAACAAGAGGCAAGGAAGCTACGAAAAAGACCGTCAAAACGACTTGTCGTGGGATCATTCAACCTCTCGCCCAAGCACAAAGCCTAAGCAAAAGGGATTGCCGCCATGGCCTGCATCGCTTCAGCCCGCAAATGCAAATGTAAAAGTCCAAAGATGGACGCCGACAAGTGCACAAAAGAAACAAAGGCAAACAAGAGATCTTGCGTCTCGACAAAGCTTTAAAAGTAAATCACAAATCACTAACGGTTACAACATTTCTTGATGAGTTCAAGCACGGTCTACTCTCAAGTTCACAACATGCTAAAAGACAAACTTTAATACATTTAACAAATAATGTGTTTGCAAATGCAATGAATGGATACCTAGGAGGTCATTCCGCGCCATCTCGCGCTTGTCCCCTCGCCATTCTTTCCTTTCTTCCCTCGTCCCCGGCGAGTCTTCTTTCGCTCCACGTGAACCAACTCGCGTCTCTCGCCCGAGATCCGGGGTCCTCCCCGTAGAGTCAAACAATCCAAGAGCTCTCGTGGCTTCATTCGCCCGTGCTTCGGCTCGGATCTCCTCCCCGCGAGTCCCGCAAAAGAGGACCTCTCCCCGTCGCCGGTCAACTCTAGTCTCGTAGTCAAACAAAGTGTCTCCCGTCACATCCAAAGGGTCGACTGTGCTTCGCACTCCTAAGGCAATAGCTACTACGGCAACCGGTCCTGTAATCGCTACACGCCCGCTTCTCCAAGACCACTGGGATCGCCCAACACGCCGCTCATACTGTGCCGTGCACCGAGTCGTCAATACGACGCTCCCCGACGTCTAAGGAGTACCACAGAGGGAAAGCGGAATACTTCCATACCTCGTAAAATACAAGAAGGCACCCGAAGCCGCCATACAAAGAGGAACTACCTCCGCAAAGAGCAAGGTCATCCCAGCCCAACAAAGGCTCCCGCTTCATCCCAAACCGCCGGAAACAAGCGACGGAATATAGAAGGAGGACCAAGACAAACCCGGAACTCGACAACGTAGGACCCTTCCCCGCAAGATCCTCCTAGTCTCAATCCTCCAGCCGCGGAACCCACCACCGGATCTCGATGCTGTACTAAGCCGTGCCATCCATCTCTCCCAGCGGATCGATCCATATCCAACACAAGAGGTCGCGAGCAAATGACCACGGGCTAAACGACGCCGAGCTCTGCATGGCCCGAAGTCTCTCTCGCAGCCACAAGGTGAGCAAAGCGGGGCTTCCCCTCTCATAAAACGATCCCCGCCGCGACGGCCGATACCATGAAGAGTCTCCCCAAAGACCAACGGGACAATATCCTCTCCACTCGCAAAGGCCCTACCACATCTAGCAAAGCGCCATCGCAAATGCCAAGGGAGCCGACCAGAAAAGCGTCGCCATCACGCACAAGGCAAATGCGTCCCAAGAGACATCACTCATCATCAACCATGAACCGCTCCTAAGAAGCTCGTAAATGTCGATATGACCCGAATCAAGGATCATGCCCCGCACTTCTTCCAACGAAGTACGAAGAAAGCCTCGCAAGCTTCACGCTCACCGCAAAGACCACCAATCAAAGGAAGCGAGATGGCCTCCACCTCCGGCCCTCCAATCAAAGCCCGAAAATCCTCAAAAGTGGGCACCATTTCATTGTAGGAGAAACAATACACATGCCTCCTAACATCCTGCAACTTCGCGGCAGCCCGCAACAAATCCCAATCAGAACCAACTCCTTAAAAGACCAAATCGAGCAAAGACGAAACCTTACCTCGAAAGCCCGTCTCCGATGCCTCATACGGCGCCGCATCCACGTTTCAGCCGCTCAAGGAAGTGTGCTTGCCTCTCCCGCGAAAGCCTCGGCAAAATTCTAGGGACGTACGAAGAATCCATGGCAAAAATGGAGGTTCCTAGAGAAAATGGGGAAGAAAGCTCGAAAATGGCCGCAAATGGGGAAATGGGGAAGAACCGTACACCGGAAAGCATTTATCTCCTTCCCAAAGCAAGGTTGGTCCGTACGGACCTCTTTGCATGCTAAGTATGTCCGTACGGACCTCCTTGCAAACCATGACCCATTTCCCAAAGAAACAAGCATAACAACCACTGTCCTCGCAGACCTTGCTCCAAACCGCCCAAACACCGGCCAAAGCCATTCCCGCAACATACACTACCCACAAACGCACTCTCACCACGTGGCATGCGCAAAATAAAAAAAAAAATAGCAACAATTTCTAGGACAAATCCCGGGAATCACAAAAATGACATTACATCTTAAAATAAAATGCTGTTTGCCGTGCAAATACGAGTGTTTTATTACAGGTACATCAAATGTCTGTTGCTAAACAAAAAAAAAAAGAGAGAAGATATGAAAAGAGGGAAAGCAAATGAATACTAATCGACTCCTCAAAGATCATCATCCTCGCCAAGGTCCTCCAGAGAAGTCGGGCATCCCCGTGAACTCGCCCGCCACGTCCTAGTCATCGAGTACCGAGCCCCCGCCGAGGCCGCCACTCAAAGTAATCCGAAGGATCAAATCCGACGAAAGGATCAAAGAAAGAAGGCTCGAGGATCCTCACCCCGCGCATCCCGCGGAGGGAAGAACTGATAAAAGGGCCGCTGCCTCGGAGCTCCCGAAGACGCCCCGGCATCCATGCTATGCCGCCTCGAAGGTCCCTCCCGCCGTGGCTCCGGCTCGGCTCTCGGTGGAGGAACGTCTGCGTAATGCCTCGAAGGCATAGGCTGGTACGCCGGCACGCGTCGCGAAGACCGGCAAGACATCTTCGACGCCATCTTCTTCGCAAACGACCTCATCGCCACATAACGGCGAGTCAACATATCATAGGCTCTCCCCGGACTCCGCACAAGCAAAGCAGCCTAAGGAAACGCTCAAGAATACAGCTTATACTCAACAACAAAAAGAGAAAAATACGTAAAAGATGCCAAGATGGAAAAGAGTCAAGCACACTCACCGATCTATCGGGATCCACTGCATGCAGCAGAGCTCGCCGTAAACGGGCATGCATACCTCCTCTCGATCCGTCCCCACGGACATACGTGAAATCCGCCCCGGCATCGGAACCTCTCGGGGAACTCGCCCGCCTCTCTCTCGCCGCCACTTCAACGGCAATTCAACCACTGCTCAGCCCGAGCTCTCGCCCGCTTCAACGGCAATTCAACCACCGGCCGTCAATGTAAGACCGGTCCCGCCACTTAACGGCAATTCAACCACCGCCAACGTAAGACCGGTCTCGCCCACTCCAACGGCAATTCAATCCACTGCCACCGTCGTAAGCCCGGTCCTCGCCCACTTCAACGGCAATTCAACCACCTAGCCGCAAATGTAAGCCCGAACTTCGCCCACTCCAACGGCAATTCAACCACCGGCCGTCAGTATAAGACCGGTCCTCGCCCACTCAACGGCAATTCAAGAAGGAGCCAACACCTCCCCGCACGAATATCAAGGCACGAGACGCCCAAAACGCTCAACGGCAATCACAGCCATCAAAGTAAGCCCGAGCTCCTTTCCCAACAAGTCAAAGTGGAAATCATACAAGACTACTTATCCCCAAAGACTCGCCTACAAGGTAAGCCCGAACTTTGCCCACTCAACGGCAAAACAAGCGCAAGAAGGAGCCAACACCTCCGAATACAAATCCCAAGGCACGAAACGCCCAAAATGCCAAATGGTGAAGCAATCACCGCCATCAAAGTAAGCCCGAGCTCCTTTCCCAACAAGTCAAAGGAAAGTCATACAAGACTACTTATCCCCAAGCACGGGCCACAATGTAAGCCCGAACTTTGCCCACTCAACGGCAAAACAAGCGCAAGAAGGAGCCAACACCTCCGAATACAAATCCCAAGGCACGAAACGCCTCCAAAATGCGAAATGGTGAAGCAATCACCGGCCATCAAAGTAAGCCCGAGCTCCTTCCCCAAAGAAGTCAAAAGGGAATCCTTGCAAGCCCCTACAAGGCCACAATAAATTCCCCAACGGATGAACACCGGCAGCCATCGTAAGTCCAACCTTCTCCACCTGGACAAAGCACGAGCTCAAGGCAGCCATGCCTCCACAACCGCCGCCAGAAGACGATTCAAAGTCCTCCCGCGTGGCACCAACCGCCGTAAGACGATTCAAAGTCCTCCGCGTGGCACCAACCGCCGCCAAGACGATTCAAAGTCCTCCCGCGTGGCACCAACCGCCGCCGTAAGACGATTCAAAGTCCTCCCTCGTGGCACCAACCGCCGCCGTAAGACGATTCAAAGTCCTCCCGCGTGGCACCAACCGCCGCCGTAAGATGATTCAAAGTCCTCCCGCGTGGCACCAACCGCCGCCAAGACGATTCAAAGTCCTCCCGCGTGGCACCAACCGCCGCCGTAAGACGATTCAAAGTCCTCACGCGTGGCGCAACCACATTCGTAAGACGATTCAAGTCCTCACGCTATCCCCACTCGGAAGGCTTTAAACCACTCGGTCCTAAGACCGTATAAACCTCCCAAATCACTATCTCCACTAAGGCTTTAAATCACTCGGTCCAAGACCGTATAAACCTCCCAAATTACTATCTCCTACCCAAGGCCTTAAACCACCCGATTAGGAAAATCGTAAAATTTCCATCCCAGACACCACCACGTCCTCACACAATTTGACCTCGGCGGTCACCACATCTTAGGACACCACCACGTCCTCACCACCGACTCGCGGTCACACACAACACTTCAGTGGCACCACCACGCCCGCATACACTCACAATTTCACGATCTCGAACTACGACTGTGCTTGATTCCCGCCAGGATACGTAGGAATCCTATCACAGGTCCAGCCCATCGACCCATGCGGTCACCCAGACACCACCACGTCCTTACCACCGACCTCGGCGGTCACACGACACTTCGGTGGCACCACCACGCCCGCATTCACAAAACACTCACCCCACACCCGAACTACGACTGTGCTTGATTCCCGCCAGGATACGTAGGAATCCTATCACAGGTCCACCTACCGACCTAAACGGTCACACAATAGGACACCACCACGTCCTCACACCGACCTCCCTGGCCACTTTATCTCCCAAAGACGCGATCCAGATTAGGACCCTTATCTTATCGGCGACCCCACTTCTTTCATAAGTGACGCCGTCGAGGGCTTCGTAAGTACCCCAACTGATCACACCCTTTCAAACACACGGAAACACCGCACTCATCAACGCAGCCTCGACGACCTCCGGCACTCAAAACCCTCTCAAAACCCCCAGCCAAACCAAGGAGGAGCCTTTCCGGGATAAAAGGGACAAAAGGACCTTTTGGGAATTTTCAGAAATCGGAAAAGCAATAATGGTCCGTACGGACCTCTTTGCTTTAATAATTACCGAATCTTCTTAAAGTCCACAATATTCCCTCAAATCCCAGGAAAATGATTACCCCCTCAGAGTTGGTCCGTACGGACCTCTTTGCATGTCAACTTGGTCCGTACGGACCTTATTGCACAGAAACATCATAATTGCAAATATTCCCCATCATCAGATTCCCTCAAATCGAGGAAAACCAAAAGTCTCGGATTACTGTGAGGTCCGTACGGACCTCTTGCACCAAATCTCGGCACTATAAATAGGGCTCCCCCTCCTCATTTTCACACACCTCCCACTTCTCTCTTCCTCCCTAGGCCTTCTCGGCTTCCCTCTAAGTCCTTCCGAGGCATTCCCGCCCCTTTGGATCCTTCCGAGGCCTTCCGAGCCCCCTCGTGGTGCTCCGGCCTCCCGAGCGCTCCCGCGACGCTCCCGCGCTGCCCCGAGGCACTCTCGAGGTACTCCGAGGCCCTCGTGGTACTCCGAGGCCTTGCTCGGTCTTTCCACGATGTCCCGGCTCTTTCCGAGTCAAACCGGCGATCCCAAACCACGCCGAAACTCTGCCCGAGTGACTCGCCACCCCAACGCACGCCGAACCTCTCGCCCGAGTGATCCCGACGATCCCCACGCACGCCGAACCTCTCGCCCGAACGCAGCCTCGCAACATCAACTCACGCCGAAACTCGTCCGCGTACAACCGGCCCTTCCCGAAGCAATCCCGATCCGTACCTAACGCTACTCCGACCTCAAACACTATTCCTCAGGAAGACATACACGAACCAACATTGGTAAGGCTTCCTTCCATTACTATTTCAATACATTTCCATACATAGCATACAATGTAGACATCCGATACAAAGATGCATTTTTAAAAGCAAACACACACACACACAACATTTAAAGGATATTAGGGGTATCCGAAAGACTCGTTTTACGAGGCGACTCGGGTGAGCTCTAATATTCTAATATTCTCTTCCCGAGGAGTCATCTGACCTCCGAACTCAAAATCTCATCACACAAAAACAGTTTAAAATTATCTTTAAACTGATGCCCTTTTTCAATGTTTTGGGCTTAATAAAAACGGCGTGGCGACTCTACAAATGCGAAAACAAACGGCGAGACACCGCTCCAACGCGAAAGATGCCAGATGCCGAGGCGCGAACGCGCTGCCTCTCGGATCCGGGTAATTTCAACATCTGAGACCACATCCAAAGAGTTTTCAGGAACTTCATCTTCTATATCTGCACAGAAAGCATTAAACACAGAATGACAATTGATAATAGACATGTTAGCCACTTCATCTTCATCCTCACTGTCACTAAGGGTAGCAGTTAAGCTCATCCCCTTCTTTTTGAGTGTATTAGCACATTCATTGGCATAATGACCAAAGCCACGACATGCCCTACATTGGACAGACTCAGATGATTTATTTTCAAAGCTTGGTTTCTTGAATCCAGTGTCAGTGCTAGGTTTTGGTTTTTCAGGAGCACTGGGAGTAGGTTTGTTAGGAAATTTACTTATCCTTTTATTTTTCAGTATTGAACTGAATTTCTTTGAAATAAGAGCTACATCCTCTTCTTCAAGATTTGACTTGTCAATCTCAGAGGATAATTCCACAAGCTCTTTTGGAAGTGCAAAGAAAGACTTTTGAGAGCAAGACTTGTGAGTTTTGTTCTTTTTTGAGCTTCAAGATTTAGCTCAAACAGTCAAGATTCCTACGATTGTGTCTAGACCTACAGTACTTGTGTCTTTTGTTTCCTCAATCACAGCCACTTTTATGTTAAACCTCTCAGGTAAGGTCCTTAAAATCTTACTTACAAGTCTTGCATTGGAGATTGATTCTCCTAGACTTGTGCATTCATTCAAATCTCATGAATCTTAGCAAAGATATGACACAATGTCCTCAGTTTCATCCATTCGAAGTAACTCAAACCTATCCATTAAAATTCTAAGCCTCGTAGCTTTTACACTTGGTGCTCCCTCACATTGAGTTTGCAAAATATCCCAAGCAGCTTTGGCTATACTATCATTAGTTATAAGCTTGTACATATTCCCAGAAACATGGTTGGAAATAGCACCCATAGCTTTCGAATTATAATTTGCAGCTTGTATTTCTTCAAGAGTCCATTGATCTTCAGTTTTTCTTTCGAAAATAGACTCACCAACACCAGATGTGGGCTTCTTCTCCACAGTAGGAGGTTGCCATGCAACAAGGATACACATCCAAGCCCTTTCATCAATACTTTTGATGTAATTTCGCATCTTAGACTTCCAAAGAGAATAATTGGTGCCATCCAAGACAGGAGGCCTGTTTTGGTGATTTTGGCATTCCATAATGACTACACTTTCTGGATCAACACTCAGTAATATATCGAGAGTTGGCTCTGATACCAATTGAAAGTTTCGTGTAGCTAGGAAACTTTAATCACACAACAGACAACGGATGTGAGTACAGATGTGTCTCACAACTGTCCACACATCCACAGATAATGCAGCGAAATAAAAATAATTAAAAGCAAATAACTCAAGAATTATTTACGCTTACTGATCAATGTGATCAGCAAACTAGGCTTACGCCCAAAAACTTTTTACTATAAAAACTTTTGTTCCTTACAAAAACAAATAAGTGAAAAACTAAAATATGAAAATAATAAACGAGTTCTAATCACCTTCTACGACAGGAACAACTCCCCTTTCCCAAGTAGGATCTATACTAGTCAGAAGTAAAACAAGAGAACTCTATGAAAATCTAGATGTGAGTTACGGATGTAAGGCACAACCTTCACTCACAACCTAAAATCAATAATGTCGAAAACTATGAAGAATATGTATTTTTCTCTCTAAAATCCGTAGCTTCTTTTGTGCTGAATGCCTTGTATTTATAATGCACCATGGAGAAGATCTTCACGTAATCAACATCTTCCTTTGTGAGATCTCTTTTCCTATAAGAAAACATAAACACACTCACAAGGAAATAAACTATTAGTAGGTTAGTCCTAATATAAAACTATGTACATAAATAAAAGATATTTACATATTTACAATCTCCTAGTCAAAGTAGGACAATAATAAATCTTTCATGAAAGTCCCAAAATCTTCTTACCATAATAGAAGTCTTTTGAAATAAGAAAACATAAATATGTTCCTAAAAACTCACGTTTTCACAGATCCTCCTCAAGCAGCATCAATTATATATTTCTACACTAAAAATCAAAAATTCAATCTCCATCAGTGGTATTACATTGTAATTGATGAAATTATCAATGACTAAAAACCCAATTTTTATTCAAATGTAGGTCAACATGACCTTTAATCAATAAGTCAACTGGGGCGGATTAAATGGTTATTTCGTTGAATTTTTGTGTAGGATATTTGGTGATGTTATTGTAATATATGTTATCATGTGTTTTATTATTAATTTTACTTTGTTGATTAAATGGTTATTTCGTTGAATTTTTGTGTAGGATATTTGGTGGTGTTATTGTTGATTATTGAATATGGACAAATTCCTTATCAAAAGAAAAAAAAATTGGAGATGGTGAAACTTGTTTTGGGGTGGGTAATTCTAGTGCACCAAGTCAACAACCGGTTCCTGTTATAGCCACTGCTAAAGAGTTTGTTGATTTGAATAGTATTCATTCGAATCCTGCACTTAGAAAAAGAATTTCAGAATATCATTAAAATCAAGTAGATGATATTAGAATATGTTGAAATATTAGGTCAAATATTAAGTGTGAATGGGAAAAGTCATTTCTTTTTAACTGCTCGGCCGAGCAAGGCATAAGCCTCGACCGAGCATACCTGTCCAGTCATTGTCGTACTCGGCCGAGCAACCAGTCAATGCTCAGGCGAGGCACCAGTAGTGCTCGACCGAGCAATCAGATAACAGCTGCTGGTTTGGGGCTTTGTGACTCATGTGAACAGTCACAAGTGTGGACTCATTCATGCTATATATAGACCTCTTATTCATCTCATTCAACACCAGAAAATCATCAGATCACAATCATCACAAACACAATCAATACTCTCTCCAAGTTCAAATCTTTCGAAATCCTTGCTTTGTTTTCAAAAGATTTCAAGTGTTATTCGTTTTTAATTGTAAGAAGATAAAGAGCAAGTCAAATTTTCGGTTCGCCCGTCAAGGTTAGTTAAGTACAAATCTAACTCTTGGAAAAAGCGTTGTATATTAGGAGACATTCGCCGTTATTCCGTTTGCACAGTTACGGAGGTGAAATATTGTCTTAAGGAGATTTGCTTCGACATACCTCATTTTCTACTCCTTCTAAATTTCTGTTTTGTATTGAAGATAACTAAGACAAATAAAACAAGTACATTTTTGGACAACAGAAGATACTATTTAGTAAAGGGTCCTTGTCATCCCCACGATTATTACATTCCTTCAAAGATGATTGGGACTAAAATGTGTCGCTTTAATCCGAAATGGTTAAAAAAATATGTTAATTGGTTTAATTGAGACAGGAACAGGATTAAATCAAGATTTATGTCTTTCGAGAGCCGATGATATGCGTTGGGGGTCTCATTTTAGATCATTATTGAACTTATCTGTCATGTTTTCTTCTGTTGTTGAAGTTCTTGAATTTGTTTCTTATGAAGCTACTGAGTTGTCACAAAGAAATCAAGTACGTGGTCTACTTGGATATTTGCAGCCATTTGATTTTGTCTTTAATTTGCAATTGATGTTGACTATTTTTCGATTAAAATGAGTTGGCATTAGCTTTGAAAAGGAAATACAAATATTTTAAATGCTATGTCGCTTGTTAAATTAAGGAAAGATTGCTAATGACAAGAAGTGATGGGTGGGAATCTCTCCTAAAGAAGGTAATTGACTTTTGCAGCAAGAATAACATTGATAGTTTGTATATGAATGTTGACTATGTTAATCGTCACCGTCCTCGCCATAAAACACATGCTACAAAAATTTTTATTATCGTGTGGAGTGCTTCTATGCCATTTTGGATAAACAGATTTTGGAGATTAATGACCGGTTCAATGAGATAAATACTAAGTTGCTTCTTTGTGTTGCTATTTTGAATCCAAGTGATAGTTTTTTTTATTTTGATTCATCAAAATTGACAAGATTGGCTGAGTTTTATCCGGATGACTTCACTTATCACAAAGGTAATGTTGTTAAGTATCAACTAGAGATATATATTATGTACTCCCTCCGTCCCATTAGTATTAGCACAAACACTGTTTGCGCGGGAATTAAGGAATATGATATTTTAATAAAATGTTGTGAGTGTAAAAGAATGAGTGGAGAGAGAATGAGTGGAGGGTGTAATAAATTATAATGGTGTTGTGAGTATTAAAATAATGTAGGAGAGAGAATGAGTGGGGTTGGGTGAATATTTTATTAATATAAAGTTTCCTTTTTGGGAGTGTGCGGATATTAGCGGGACGCCCAAAAAGGAAAGTGTGCTAATATTAGCGGGACGGAGGGAGTATATGCAATCGGATGACAGATTTGGTCAATTGAAAAGCCTTCCGAATTTGTACTTACTTCTATTATTGACAACAAGAAAATACTTTCCGTATTCATTGGTGTTTCGACTATTGAAGCTAGCATTAATTTTGCCTGTAGCAACGACAAGTGTGGAAAGATGCTTTTCTGGGATGAACTATGTCAAGAACAATTTACGAAACAAGATTTGTGATCAATTTTTGAATGATTGTCTTATACTCCCTCCGTCCCACAAAACATTACCCCTTTTACTATTTTGAGCGTCCCACTTTAAAGTCTCACTTTCCTAAAAAGAAAATTTTTTAATACTTCTTTATTCATGGGACCCACTTGTCATACTCACAACACTTTTCAAATTTACTATTCTCTCCACCCATTCTCTCTCCTCCCACTCACAACACCTACTTTAATAACATTATTCCTTATTTTCCGTTCTCAACAGTAAAGGGGTAATGTTTTGTGGGACGGAGGGAGTATATTATATTGAAAAAGATTTTATTAGGAAAGTAACGAATGATGATGTTATTAAATGTTTTTAAAGTATGCAAAAGGCGTAAGGTACAAGTTTAATTTGAATATTGGTATAATTTTTCCCTATAAGACATACTCCCTCCGTCCCACAATTATGTAGAATTTTTGGCTCGGTACGGAGATTAAGGTAAAAAGTGATAAAGGTAATGTGTTGTGAGTGTAAAAGTAAAATAGGAGAGAGAATGAGTGGAGAGAATAGTAAATTTAAAAAGTGTTGTGAGTAGAAAGAAGTGGGTCCCATTTTCATTTTGGGAAATTATTGATTATTGTGGGACGTCCAAAAGGGAAATTTTTCGGTATTATTGTGGGACGGAGGGAGTATAAGACAATTGTATTCGAAGTTATGTATTGAAATGTAATTACGATACAAATTTTTTGTAATATTCAACTTGTGTGATTTTTTTATAATATTCATATTTCAAAAATAGTTTTTGATAAATGCTCCCAACATAAACATAAACATAAATTATTGAAGTCATCCCAAGTTTTTTCAATGGTAGGTTTAGGTCATGCATGACGAGATACATAATCTATCTGGGGATTTTGTGGTTAAGTTGCTTAATGCTGATTTTTTAATATACCAATATCTCATTTTTTTCACAATGGATTTTGAGATCATATCATAAAAATTGAATGCCATATATTTTTTATGCCGATACGAATCAAATAATTCAAGTACGGACTCTTAATATGTGGACGTATGCATTTTAAAGGGCCTATGGAACGACATTCCATCCCTTTTCACATTCAAACATTAACTATGCGTTTGATAATAAATGGGAATTTGATCCGGAAGTTTTTTTTGGAACAAATCACTTTTTCTAAAGTTTCTCATTAAATTGAAATGATCTGAAAGTTCTTACGCAGTAATATATAATACTGCATGCAATATTATTATATTCACTCATATGTGAATATAATACTGCATCTATAATACAACATGGTGAAGGAACTTCTCAGACATTATGATACTTTTTTAGAACTTCCCGATCACTCTCCCTTGATAACTACCGCTCATTTGCTTTATAAGACTACATAGATTACACAAATTGATCAGTAGTGACAACAAACAACGTATGAATAACGAAGATCTAGATAACATGATCAATTCTTATTTGATTGGGATGTTAATTAAGTTGACCGATTCAAAGTTTAATTCCCCCAAATTGAAAATTTCTAACTAATTGATTATGTTTTTATTTCTATTGCTAAGATTTAAATGCGCTTTTAATTAATTAAAAACAATTTAATTGTAAGGATGATTAAGAAAATGGAATCTCAGTCGGTTTGTAGTCAAGAAGTTAGTGAGTATTGGGTCCATTATTTAGTAGCCCATGAGAAATAAAATGCAATCAGGTGGTCCATGAATAACATTTACTCCAGTTATTGATGGTTATGTAATATGGTCCATTGCGTTCATTAATGGGCTTATCAAATGAGTCACGCTACAAATAGATTAAGGGCCAAATATTGAATTTGATGAATTTAAAAACATTATAGATGCGGATAATGCCATGAAAATCAGCATGTACAGGGGTGACAAATGTTGTAGAATGAGCATCCAACCTCGGACAAGATTTGCAAAATAGCACCGTTAGAAAAGTGATGGGTTGCCCCGCTATAACACTCGAGTGTAAGAATAAATATTTGTTTATAAGAGTAAACATGTATGAAGAACTATAGAGAGAGTATTATAGGGAGAGTATAATGAGATATGAGAGATAATATATACTCCCTCCGCCCCAGACCAAGGGTTCATCTTTCCCTTTTGGGACGTCCCAGATCAAGAGTTCATTTTCAAAAAAGGCAAGTTCATTTTCAAACGTCTAATTGTAATCATTACAAAATACGGCGCTCCTTCATCTCCGACCGTTCGTTGCCAACGTCCAGGATTGTGCCACGTCATCATTGTCGACCTATTTCAAAAACTAGCAGCGACCTGCGAGTAAAGCAATTCTCATCAAATCTTTTCTTAACTTCCAAGTCGACGAAGTCAACTCGAAAGTTGGGGGCCACTGAACATACCAAAAGTGTCGAGTTGGGCCAAACGAGTAAAGCTCAATCACAGGCAGCCTTGACTCTCACATTCTCAATGAGGCTGACCCAACTAAAACAGGGCCCAAAGCCCATCTCAAGGATCAGTCGACTAAGCCCATGGTCAGGCCCACCAGCCCCAGGCTTAACTTAGTCAGGCTTCGAGAATCCATATTACAACTCGGGTACGAACCGTACTCTCTGCCCAGACGGTCAGTCGACTATTCCTCGAATGGCGACCTCGACCTAAACAACAAGTGACGACGACACTTGCCGGCGTATTTGGTTGAACAATTCCCATAACCACATCCCTACAAATCGGGGCGTTATAGACACGTTCCCGACCAAGTAACTGCCGCTATAATCTCGGAGCACATGTCGCCACCCCAAAAATACATCACTCTTGTCTATAAATACTTCGTCACTACCAAACGGTGAAAGGTAACTGCCATTTTGTATTCTGAATTCATTATTCAATACATTTTGAGCTTTATTCAACTGTATTCTTACTCTCGCGCCGAGCGTCTTCGCCGGAGACACATCCAGGCTAGTCGTGGGTTACGATTTCAGGTCAAGGAGCTAGGTGATTAATCTTGCCACGTGGAGGATTATTGATAAGCACAATTCTGCGGCATCGGTTTGGTTCCATTGCAGGAATCGTGCTTTAGCTTGACCTCGAAAATTTCCATCAACCCAGCAATGGTGACTTCGGACGGACACGTATCCGAGGCTTCACTTGGGCATGAAGAAGTGAACAACAACAACACGAATACAAACGCTAGAAATGCTTTGAATTGCCTCCTCCCCACCGATGCGTCGGCACGCTAGGGCAACGCGATCCAACCGGCGTTGCGATGGCGAAGAGGATCGCCGATGGCCGGAGGGACAAGCGCCTATGGAGGGACAAGGAGCCCCGCCTCCTCCAAAACTTCCGGCGGGCGACGAATGCTGGGAATAGGGTTGGTCCCTCAACCAATCCCATGACCAATAAGGAAATGATGATGGAGCGAGCCCAGATCCTAGCTGATTTGATAGATATGGAAGAAGCAGAGCAAGCTGATGTTCGATCAGAAAGGATTGCTCCCTCCCAAGTCTCCAACAGGCAGTAGGCCAGGAGTGCAAGGCCAAATGAGGGTGTGGGGCAGAATGTTGAAAACAGGATAGTTCAACGAGCTCCTACGATCGTTCATGTGCCAAGTAACGACTGAGGGCTAGCCTCGCGAAACGAGGGAGCAAGAGGCTCGGTCGGTTTGAGGACGCAGTAACCGCCAACGAAATAGACGCATTTCTCCGGCACGGACACGAGAGATCGGGATCTCATAGAGAGCCGAACGGGCGCAGTCGCCCATAAGAGAGGAGGCGCGGTCGCCACTCGGAGATTATAGGCGCAGGTCGCCATCCAGGTCGACAGGCGCAGTCGCCACAAGGAAATGACAGGCGCGAATCTCCAGTTCGATCAGAGAGGGCTCATTCTCACAGGGACAGAAGGAGTAGGCAGGTGACTCCCCATAGAAGTGAAGGCCAGAAGTCAAATGATGCGCCCCCTCCAAGAGATGAAAGACCCGATGCTAGGGAATGGTTGTTGATGAAAAAGAAGTTTGAGCAATGGGAGGAGGAGAAGAAAAGGATCTTTGGAAAGGTCGAACGAATTGACTTTGCTCTTCAACCTCTTTCCAAGGAGCGAGAGATAGTCGACCTCCCCTAGTTTCGGGTTGCCCCTTCTAGAGAAGTATTCAGGTCCACCAATGCAAGAAGTCACATAGCACACCTGGAGGCCACGATGTGTTTTGTCGCCAATGAAGACGACAATATGTGCAAAGCCCTCGTAAGTACCCTCACAGGAGCAGCTTTGACGTGGTTTAATGGTTTGGCAGCTGGTAGCATAACCACTTGGACATGCTTGAGGACCAAGTTCCTAGATCGCTTCTCGACTGCTGGAGCTCGAAAAGTGACGGTGGTGATCTAAACAACTTGGTGCGGGCCCAAAACGAAAGCTCCATGAGCTACTTCACCAAGTTCAAAGAAATGGTCGACAAGATTGAAGAGGACATCACGGACGGGGAGGTGATCAATTGCTTCCGAAGTGGTATTTCCTCGGAAGACATGGACTACGAGCTCATCCGAACGGTCACAACTCGACGGGGAGTTGTTTGAAAAGGTGTACAATGTCATGCGCTAGGCGAAGAAAGGAAAGAGAAGAAGAATGGTAAGAGTCCTAAGGTTGAGGTCTCCGATGATAAGAAAGACTCCAACAAGAATGGAGGAAATAATAAAAATGGAAAGAACGGGACAAGGGCTACGAGAGAAGGTACTGAGGCTTTCACTCCCCTTACGGTGGCCGAACGAAATTATGAATGCCGTCGAGCGGCTCCTCCGGTCTCAATGAACCCGAGCAACAAGTTTAGGAGGGACAACAGCAAGTACTGTGATTACCATAAGGACACGGGTCATCTCACAGAAGATTGTTTGGATTTGAAGCGCATTATTCAAAGAATGGTCGACCAGGGAAGGCTCGACGCTTATGTGAAGAGGCCTCAAGTCGAGGAGGCGAGCGACGGCGGGTGGACAACAAGGACCGAGGCAGCCTAGATTGAACCTGGGGGTCATTACAGAGCAAGCAAGCAATACAGCCATCAAACACAAGATCTTCCAACTTAATAAGGCCCCACATGTGCCTCCAAGGAGAGATGTCAGAGATGAGGCGATCAGTTTCTACCCTCATGAATTGGAAACTAATATGGCGGCTAGGGAGCAAGTTCTCGTCATCCCAGGACTCATAGACGGATGTACGACGAGCAGACTCTTAGTCGACACGGGGGCCTGCAAGGATATCTTGTTCTACAAAACTTTCAAAGAGATGGGTCTTAATGACGAGCAGTTGGAAAGATATGATGGTAGGTTGGAGGGCTTCACCAACCATCGAGTTGATGCTAAAGGCCAGATAGAGCTCGACGTCGACCTAGGCCATCACCCCCAAAGGATTGTGTAAAAGGTACAATTTATCGTGATTGATGTAAATAGTGACTACGCTGCCATACTTGGTATTCCTGGACAGGTCGCTCTTGGAATGGTGGTATCGATCCCTCATCAACGAGTCAAGTTCCCCACACCCGCTGGAGTAGGTTGCGTACAAGGCACAGCTCGAGCCTACTTAGACCATGTTCTTCGGGAAAGGAAGAAGAGAGAGCTTGAGATCGAGACTGCAGATGGTTATTTAAAGCTGTCTCAATCAGTCACCAAAACTACTCGGCTGTCTACGATCACCAATGTGGAAGAGTCGACCTATCGCTCAAATGACGAGGTCATGCTTGAGTCGACACGTCTCCACAGAGGTCGATCCAGATGTAGTTATGGTCGACCAAGTCCTCATAGGCAACCTATGCCTCCAGCTCGACAGTAACTCGGGGGCCACCACCACCAGCGAGGTAGCAGACAAGTTGGATGACATGATAGCTGAGGAAGCTCCACATTTGGGAGGCGAGGAAAGGCAAAGGGTCGAGAGGTAATAATTGAGACTCTACAATTCGGGGATGGACCGAGCTAGAAGCTGTGGATGAACTAGAGTCGATAATTACCAACCCTTCATACCCCAGACCAAAAATTCAGATTGGAAAGCAACTATCGGTTGAGGAGCGAGCGAAATCATTGAGCTACTCAAGGAGAGTAATGATGTCTTCGCATGGAGGGTAGAGGACATGAGGGGAATCAAGGAAGAGGTCGCCGTTCATAGACTTGAAGTTAACCCGACCATAAAGCCTAGACCCCAAAGGTTGAGAAGTTTTGCTCGTGACAAGGAAGAGGCTATTAAAACTGAGGTACAAAAACTTTTAAGTGCAGGGATAATCAAGGAGGCCACTCATACAACGTGGTTGGCCAACGTGGTCATGGTGAAGAAATCAAATGGCAAATGGAGGATGTGCGTCGACTTCACCACTCTCAATCTTGCTTGCCCAAAAGACAGCTACCCCCTTCCCAGGATCGACAAGCTAGTTGACTCCATCGCTGGCCACTCTACTCTCAGTTTCCTAGATGCTTACTCAGGGTACCACCAGATAAAGATGCACGAGGATGACATAGTCAAGACGGCATTTCAAGCGGCTGAAGGCATCTACTGCTACAACATGATGCCGTTTGGATTGAAGAATGCAGGGGCGACTTATCAGAGGATGGTGAACAAAGTCTTTGCTTCTCAAATTGGTCGAAACATGGAGGCCTACGTCGACGATATGGTCATCAAAACAAAGACTGGACGTCACGTGGTCGACCTAAAGGAAACGTTCGCCAATTTAAGAGCAAACGACATGAAGCTCAACCCTAGCAAGTGTGTATTTGGTGTAGCTGCTGGAAAGTTCCTCGGGTTCATGGTATCTCAACGGGGTATAGAAGCTAATCCGAGAAAAAATCAAGGCTTTAGTCGACATGAAGGCTCCGCCGGTGTCAAAGAGATGCGGCGACTTAACGGAAGGGTAGCGGCTCTTGGTCGTTTCATATCAAAGTCGGCGAGAGAGGTCTCTCCCCTTCTTGAAAGCATTGAGGGGACGAAAAGTTTTGAATGGACGGCCGAATGTCATTCGTCGTTCCAACGGTGAAGGATTACCTCGCTACTCCACCTCTCTGAGTAGCCCGACCACTTGGTGAAACTTTGTTTGTGTATTTATCTGTGGGAGATAAATCGGTGGCGGCGGTTTTGATTAGAGAAGATGAAGGGCTTCAAAAGCCGGTATACTACATCAGCAAGGCCCTATCGAGATGTGGAGAGCGAGATATTATAATGCTTTGAGAAGGTCGCTTATGCTCTAGTCGTGGCTTGAGGAAGGCTGCGAGCTTATTTCTTGGCTCACCCAATTGTGGTTCTTACTAATGCACCTTTGAGAAAGATATTGCACAAGCCGGAGAGTTCGGGTCGATTTGCTCAATTGGTCAATTGCCCTTCTTGAATTTGACATTGAGTATCGACCTCGAAAGGCACGAAGGCTCAAGCTCTAGTTGACTTCACGGTCGAGCTTACGCTCACCAAGGAAGACGACGAGCAAAGCCGAGCTCCAAAGGAAAAGGCTAAAGGGAAGGAGCCGAGTCCCGTGTCGTCATCGCCTGCAGACGATTGTTGGAAGGTCTATTCAGACGGATCAGCGACCAAAAATAGCAGTGGAGCTGGGATAGTGCTAATCGAACCAGAATCTGGAACAGTGTACGAGGAATCACTAAGGTTCAAATTTGATGCTTCCAACAACCAGGCTGAATATGAAGCCTTGATAGCAGCCATTGAGTACGCCAAGTGTTTTGGAGCAACTAAGATCATGGCCTATTGTGATTCGCAACTGATAGTTAACCAGGTCAGAGGCGAGTATGAGGTGTTAAGTTCCACGTTAATCAAATACTGCGACTTGGTGAAAGAGCTGATAAAGGATTTGGAATTCTGGGAGATTCAGAGGATTGGTCGAGAAGACAATGAGCTAGCCGACCTCCTCTCGAAATTAGCCACTTCAGATGAACCACATGAAGAGCCTATCTCTTTCCTTGACAACCCAGCGTATGAGAGAGTGAAAATCCAATGTGTAGAGGACACTTCAAGAAATTGGGTTTATGAGAAGTGTTGGATCGAAGAAATGAAAGCATACTTAGAAAGTGGCGAGCTGCCAGATGACGAGAAGAAGGCTCGAGCTATCAAAAAGAAAGCTCCGAGGTATGTCATTCAAGGAGGCGACTTGTTCAGAAGATCCTATACTCGGCCACTACTAAAGTGCATCCACCCTCAAGAGGTCGCCCTATTGATACATGAAGTGCATAGTGGAATTTGTGGTGGACACCGGGGCCGGGACCCTTGGCGACAAGTTAATCACTTTGGGATACTACGGCCACACATGAGCGTGACACTCACAACTTTGTTCAAGAATGTGATCAATGCCAAAGGTTTGCCAACTTGCCTCATATGCCGACAACCGAGCGAGACTCATTAATTGCGGCTTGGCCATTTGATATGTGGGGTGTCGACTTGATTGGACCCTTCCCACCCGCCCGGAAAGCTGCAAGTATGTGATCGTTGCCATAGACTACTTCACTAAATGGGTTGAGGCCAAGCCATTAGCTCGAATCACGAGAGGAGAATGCCATCAACTTCATTCATGACTTCATTTGGTGTCGGTTTGGTTTCCACGGGCTATAGTGTCAAACAAGTGGTTTGCGGTTCTCGAGCCTTCGAAGCGAGAGATGAATCGAGTAGGCATCAAGCATTGGCAATCTTCCGTCGCCTATCCTCAAGGAAATGGGCAAGGCGAGGCGGCAAATAAACTTGTTCTATCTTCGCTCAAGACGGGACTCGTAGGTCGACGTAACAATTGGTTGGACGAACTCCCCCTTGCTCTTTGGGCGGTTCGTACAACCACTGGGGCCTACGGGGAAACCCCTTTGCTCTCACTTATGGGTCGAGGCCGTGGCACCTGCCGAGCTCGAGATTCCCTGCTAGAGTGACTTTCTTCAATCAAGAGCAAAATGATACCAACAGATTGATCGACCTGGATCTGATCGACGAGAAGCGAGAAACAGCCTACCTTCGAATGGTCAACTACAAGCAGCGAACTAAAAGCTATCACGACAAGAAGGTCAAGGCAAGGTCATTCCAAGTGGGAGATTATGTGTTGAGAAAGATCGAGGCAACGGGGAGAAGAACCCAGCAGAACAAGTTATCTCCTAACTGGGAAGGCCCCTTCATAGTTACTCGAGTTGTCAAAGAGGGGACTTACATGATTGCTCATCCTGATGGTGAAGAGTTGAAACATCCTTGGCATGCTACTCACTTGATCAAGTACTACTTCTAGTTTGGTTTCCTATATTGGAGCTCAAAAAGTTAGTTCAGTTCGCAACACTTGAAGTTTGTTTTAGTTCTGAGTTTCAAATTGATGTAAGCTTGTTCCCTACTTCAATAAAAAGCGCTATTTATTCGATCAAACATAGTGTTACACTAACCCCAACAAGCTCGACTCTTAGTCAGCTTCGTTTTAACAAGCTCGATTCTTAATCAGCTTTACCTACTTAACGAGTCCGACTCTCAGTCGACTTCGTTCTAACAAGCTCGACTCTTAGTCAGCTTCGTTTTAACAAGCTCGATTCCTAATCAGCTTCGTTCATTTAAACAAGTTAGACTCTTAGTCAGCTTCGTTTTAACAAGCTCGATTCTTAATCAGCTTTGTCTACTTAACGAGTCCGACTCTCAGTCGACTTCGTTCTAACAAGCTCGACTCTTAGTCAGCTTCGTTTTAACAAGCTCGATTCCTAATCAGTTTCGTTCATTTAAACAAGTTAGACTCTTAAGTCGACTTTGTTCCAATAAACTCGATTCTTAATCAGTTTAGTCCCTTTAAACTTAAGATGACTCATTTGCCCTACCACATCTAGCTCGACACTTACTTCAAAAAGCATACAACATGCAATAAAGAGGGGTTGACTACGATTAAATATGAACAAGCCTCCCAAAAGCGGGCTAAGGCTTGGGAAAAATAAACTTACAAAAGTATCTTGCCTCCCAAAAAATAGGGCCAAGGCATCCAAATATTCAAGAAATCAAAAAAACAAAAGTGTTTTGGGGCTTGTTTCATTACACAGAGTTCGTCCAAAATCAAACAGCCTGATCGGAGACATTGTGGTCATCGGTAGCAGCTCGATCCTCGTTTTGTTGAGGGCTTAAGGGTTTACCCGACTCCGAGAAGACTTGATGGTCGAATTCACCCTCCGCCTCCATCTCATCCTGTTCCTCCATATCTGCTAACTCTTGTAAGGCCACATCAAAGGTCCTGGGGGCCAACGCTGGGGCTGTCCAAGGCTCACAATGCTCTTCTTTGTCTTCTTGAGCAATGTGGGCCAGATCATCTTCATTGTAGGGCACCAACGAATGACCCCCTCTAGCCGCCATGTCATACTGAGGGGCATAGGCCCATTGAGCAAGCTGGTCCAAAGAGACTCCAGAATCAGGGTCGACTAAAGCCCGACGGGCCATGTGACGCTTACCCAGCTCTAGGAATCCCCTGGCTTTGGCAATAATGGAGTCAAAGTATTCATCTCCCTCTTTGAATTGATCGACAGCTCTCTTAGCAGCGACCTGGAGCTTCTCCTTCCATATGGCCCTAGCAGCATTGTGCTCTTCATTCAGTTTGGTCAAGAAGGAATCTCTTTCTCGGAGGGTTTGAGAGACTGTGGCCAGCTCTTTCTTAACCTTATCGAGCTCCAAGCGATCGGCGTCTCTCTCCTTGGTCATTTCAGCAACCCTAGCATCAGAAGCCTTCAAATCCTCCAAGGCTTTATCCTTATCCGCCAGTGTATTAGTCTGCAGAAGCTTCAAAGCATCATAGGAGGAGTCCAAATCGTTGTATGTCTCCTTAAGATCATTGAAGGCCTGAGTTTTCTTGGATAAGTCCTTAAGGGCCTGCCTCTCTCTCTCGATGGAGGCCCTCCAAGAGCTTTTTGCCTGCTCGATCATAGTAAGGTTCTACACACATGGAAGGCAGACAAGGATTAACTCGAAGGTCGACCTAACGAACTAAAGAAACAAGCGACAAGGCAAAAAAGGAAAACTAAAGGATTACCTCGCAGTGTGCCATCCCAGATCGAGCTGAGAATTCCTCAGGGGTCATCCCCTTATCTGAAAGTGGGCCGGGAGGTCGACGTCAATAGCCCTCCCGACCACCACGACCCCAGGCTCATCTCGGGGTGGCGACGACTCAAACTGTTCACCCCATCAAGAGGAGGCACATTGCTTAATCTGCTGATCATATCCTCTAAAGACTCTGGACGAGTAGGAGATGGAATAGGAGGAGGAAGTGGGCTAGATGAAACGGACTTTCCCTTCTCAGTCCTTGACCTTTTCCTAGAATTCAGGGGTTGGTCATCCACGTCCACCATCACATCATCTTCTTCAATATTTACAATCTCCAGAGGGCTTGCTTCAACTGTTCCTGCACCAGAAGTCCCTGCATTGGCTTCAGTAGTTGGATCGGAGCTCAAATTAGGTCTATCGGATTTATTGGATCCATCACCATCCTCAGTCACATCCCTGGTATGGCTGCTGCTCAACAAGGGATCCTCAGATTCATCCATCTCCATTGGAATCATGCCAACATTATCCTTTGATAGCAACTCGTTCCTTCTCGCAGCTTCTCTTTCTCTATTAGCTCGAGCGTTGGCAGCACCGTGAGTTTTCCTGGCTTTCTTCCTATCTGACATCACCAGTATGCGACCCATGTTTGCCTCTTGCTCTGGGGTCAGAACTGCACAAAAAATCAAGGTGACAAACTATTAATGGCGAGTTCAGCAATTAACGAGCTAAGAAATGCGAGTTAAGCAATGAACGAGCTAAAGGTTGTATACCCCATTCAAAGTATTTGCTATCTACAAATCACGAGTTAACCATGGGAAAGCAAAATGTTCTACATGCAATGTTCTACATACGAGCACTAGTTCTATGTACGAGCAAGTCATATACGAACCCCAGATCTAGCGCATAAGTATCACAATCAAGTCAAGTTATTCATACATACAAAGTTAACAGATAAAGGGCGAGTAAAGAAGGACAGAACGGGGATATCTTACCACCAGCGTGCTCTCCATTCTCTTTGCAATAGTTGGCAGTTTTCCTACATTGCTGGCACTTGTCCTCAAATTTGGCCAATGCGTGGGTAACCCAGTCGAATATATCGTGCCCCTACCCAATGGCCACTAAGGGTTGCACCTCACCCTCTCCATCCATCATCCGCTTGGATGAAGTTATATTTGGTGGTGATCGAGACTCTCCCAACTAAAAGAGCCTTTGTACGCTAGTCGACACAACTTCTTGTATAATTCAAAGTGCCGGGTTGGCTCCCAATAACCATTCTCATCTAAGGGCTCACGAATCCTCGGTGGGCGGAAATTCCCATCCAAATCTACTCTCTACTACAACCACATGAGTGTTCCGGCCACTATGTTTCTTTGGGAAGGTTAGTGAAAAGCTTACGCGAATTGGGTTTGGAGAATGCGATGGTCATCTCCTCTCCCACTATACTTGATGCGAGAAAAATTCCTTAAACACTCTCATGCAAGGTTCATATCCTAAAAACCTACAAACCATAGCAAAACATACCGGGATCCTACGGGTATTGGCTCCAGTGAAGGGGTAGGGCATTGGCACACTCTAGGAATTCATTGATAAAAGGGTCGAGTGGCAACCTAAGGCCGGCCACAAATTGGCCATAGTAAAAGCTACCCTAGTGGCATCCTGGCATAGGTCGACTTGAATTTGGCTCACGAAATCCGGTTTAGTATAGATGGTCGTCCTGTAATCCTCTTTTTTCACCTCGCAAAAATCATGGATCACACTGTATCTGGAGGGCAAATTCTTCTTTCCACTTAATGGCCCTTGGGGAACATAACCTCTCTCATTCTTTCCAGGCACAACTGAATCCTCGAAGGCATCCACAATTGCAGGACTGAAGAAGTCGAAGCATTTCCTTCTTGAGTTGTCATATCTGTACAAGAAGAAGGGGAAACAGGGGAGTCAGTCCTATGATCACGTTCAGTCGACCTACCTAAGGACGACCTAGACTCCCCTGGAAAACCTATTCTGTTCCTAAGGAAAGAGGGTTTGTGAACGTCCCTAACATAAAACAAGGTGATATGGTCGAGCAATTCGTGAAATAAATGAAAAGCGACAACCACTACCAGAAAAAGGTCATTTAGCGACGGAAATTTCCGCCGCTAAAATTATATTTCCGTCGCTAAAATAAATCACCGACGGAAAAATTCCGTCGGTGGTCCGCCGCTACCAGCTCGTCGCAGTGCTCCGACGGGTCAATTTCCGCCGCTATTTTTTTCTTTTACCGACGGAAATTAATTCCGGTGAATTAATGGTTTCGACGGAAAATTCATTGCTATATTAATTTAATTTAATTAAATTTTCATTTCGACGGCGGAAATTTCCGTCATTGTAATAAAAATTAATTTAATTAAATTAATTTCAACGCGAAATTTCCGTCATTGTAATAAAATTAAAATTAAAATTAAATTATTTCGGCGGCGGAAATTAAGTCATTGAAATTATTTAATTTTAATTTAAATTTTATTACGATGACGGAAATTTCCGCCGCTGAAATTAAAAATTAAATAAAAATTAAATGATTATAGCGGCGGAAATTCCGTCGCTGAAATTAATTTATTTAATTAATTTTTATTTCGGCATTAATTTGGCGACGGAAATTTCCGTCGTGGATTGAAAATAAATTTAAAAAAATAATTTAAAATATCAATAAACCAAAATTTTTTGTACACGATATAACATTTCAATTTATAAAACTAAAACTATAAAAACTAAAATTCAAATATCAGCGTACCAAATAAAAACTAAATACCACCGTACCAATTCGGGAGAGGGGGGGAGGGGGAGAGGGGGGAGAGTGGTGGAGCGGGGGGAGAGGCGGGGAGGGGCTCCCGCGGGTACCAAATGTCTCAAATGTTTACAAACAAGTATAAATTAATACAAAAATGTCTAAAAATGTCCGCAATCAACCTGGGGAGGCGGGAAATTACCACAGGAGTCTGGCCGAGATGAGCCATCAACGGCGCCAATTGTCTTTGAGTCTCTGCATGCCGTCTCTGAATCTGCATGACGTCGATCGTTCTCCTCCTGCATCTGGCTCGAACCGCCAAAGCATCCTCAAGCTTTGCCGCTCGCGTTTCTCCTCCTCAGCCGCGGCCTCCAGAGTGTCGACCCTCGGATCATGAAACGTGGGTGGGCTACATTTCGCCGACGGCCGGTCGACGTCGACGGGCATTGCCGCCGTAATCCCCATCCCTAACACTCGGGCTCCTCTCCTTGGATGTCCACGAGAGGTGACCTCTGCAAACATCGAGCACGAAGGGGACGGGCTCGCCGGAGGCGTTCCTTCGGGAACAGCGGCGGCTTGATATGCGGCTGAAAAATAAAACAAACAATTATAATCATATACACAATGTAAGGTACATAAATAAATTTACATATTCAAAATCAAGTCATTTAATGGTAGTTTACTTACAAAGGCGTGGCAGATCGATCGTCAACCCATTGCGGAGGTTGATCGGGCGCCGTAGAATTCCGAATATGGGTGCTAGCGTAAACATCCACAAAAGCGATATTTGGACCATACTCCCTTTCCTATAAATAAAATAAGCGAGATTATTACTTTGAAATTGTATATATAAATGCAACATTTAAAGCGATTTAAAAGCATGCATACACTACATTTACACTAAAACTATGGATTTCATAGCATCAACATTGGCTCCCGGCTAACATACGTACATAAACCTATTTAAAAGCATCCATACACTACTAAATTTAAATTAACATACATACCATGCGGTCGTGATGCTCGGCGGCCGTGAGCGTCCCCGTATGCAACGCCGCCGACCCCGAGGAGCACGCTCTATTGGCCTTGGCTTTGTTCGGATATAGCCTTCGCCGCGAGCGGCTCCCATATTCGCAAAATTGACCAAACACCTCATCGGTCATAAAAGTAGGACACAAGGGCTGTTCTCCCGCCGCGAGCCGAGTAGTATAATAATTTTTCTTCGTGGTACCTATAAAAAATATGAATATCTCGTAAACATATAATGATGACATTATAAAATTAAAAGAGTATAATCATTGTTAATTAAACTAATTAAGGATAGATAAATATGTTACAAATAAAATCCTTAAATAGCTTGTGAGCACACTCATCGTAAACATATCTAGCCGTCGCATCGGCGATGTACGGCGCCCAATAATATTTAGCCTACAACATATAATGATAACATTACAAAACTAAAAGAGTACAATCATTATTAATTATAACATTTTAATAACAAACTAACATTTAAGTTTTAAATAAAAACCATTAACACATTACCTTAAACTCATCCCACGCATCGTCCTTCTGCCTCTGTGGCAATTTTTTCCAGTTGGGCCAAAACTCGGTCATTTTTCGAGACCGCCAGTATTGCCCGATCTTAGTCCCTGGGATGATTTCTAATGATTCTTGGGTGTTCTAAGAAGGAATGACTTGCAAAGGAGGCGATTCTTCCTCTTTTCTTTTTTCATCTAACTCTAACTAGGGTGCAAACTTGAGCCATTGTTCCAACTTTGATCTTAAGCTTTAGGCCATCTCGTATACTTGATTACTCCAACTATGTTCTAATTAATGTATCCCACTTCACTAAATTGGTATCATTGTTCAACAATCATAAAATGGTATTAAGCCATTTGTGGTTATGTAAGTGTGTTTAATATTACATAACATGATTCAAAAAGTTAGCTATGCAAATGATTGCGTAAACTGTAAAAAGTTGCATTTTGATTAACAACAACATCATCTGCCCCCCCCCCCTACACAAACCAGCCTCCAGACAACAAAAACACATAAAACCCAATCCAGTTAAATCAACAACCAATTTCTTGAAATTTCTTGAAATCGATTAAAAAACAAGATCTAGAAATCGATGAAGAGGGGGAATCGAAATACCTGGTTGATGAATACGAGAAGAGAGAGAAATTGGCCGTGGAAGGAGGCGGACGGACCAACGGAGACGACGGCGTGAGACGGTGGAGAGGTGGACGGAACCCTAGATTGGCAAAAATACAGAACCCTAGATTGGCAAAAACCGCATCAGCACTATAATTGATGAACAAAAATACAATCGAATGTAGTTTAACAAGGGAAAATCACGTACCTTGAAGAAGAGAGAGCTAGGATTGAGAAATTGGATCGCTTCGAGAGGGAGAGAGACGCGAGATGGTGAAGACGGTGGAGATGGTGGACGGCGAAGCTTCGTCGCGGCGGAGACGGTGGAGAGGTGGACGACGGCGGCGATTCTTCTTCTAGGTCGCGAGAGAGAGCGGGAAGAGAGAGAAAGCGGGAAGAGAGAGAGGGAAATTGATACGTAATTGATATACGAGGATTAAATGAGTTTTTATAATTTCCCCCGGCGACGGAATATTCCGCCGCTAAATATTAATTATAGCGGCGGAAATTAAATTCCGACGCTATAATTAATATTTAGCGGCGGAATATTCCGTCATTGTAAATCCGGCAGCTAAACTATGCGTACGCTCACTGGATCAATGACATGGCACTCTCACCGACGGAAATTTCCGCCGTGATTTTAAATTCGGCGACGGAAATTTCCGCCGCTATTATTAATAAATATAATTGTTTTCATTATATTTTTGAAAAAATAAATAAATCATTAATATTTATTAATTTTAATTTAATAAATATCATTATTTTATTTATATAAAAACAAATAAATCATAAATATTTATGATATTTTTGAAAAAATAAATAAATCATAAATATTAATTAATTTTAATTTTATAATTGATGATAATTTTTATTTATATAAAATATGAAAATTATTTTAAATTACTCTCAAAAAAATAAATATGAGTCAATAAATATTATTTTTGAAAAATTTTTAATTTAATAAATATCATTATTTTTATTTATATAAAAATAAATAAATCATAAATATTTATGATATTTTTGAAAAAATAAATAAATCATAAATATTAATTAATTTTAATTTTATAATTGATGATAATTTTTATTTATATAAAATATGAAAGTTATTTTTATTTATATAAAATACCCTATACCACATACCACTATACCACATACTATACCCTATACACATACCTATACCACATACCACATACCTTATACCATATCTATATCCTATACCCTATACCCTATACATCTGGTATATCACATACCTATACCATATACCACATACCACATACCACATACCACATACCTATGCCACACAATACCACATATACTTATACCACACATACCCTATTACCCTAATACCTATTTACTATACATACCTATACCACACATACCTATACCACTATACCACATACCTGTTATACACATACACTATCTGTATACACTATACCTATACCACATACCATACCACTATACCACATACCTATACATATACCACATACCACATACCACATACCTATACCACATACCACATACTATACCACTATGCCACATACCACTATGCCTATTACTATACCTATACCACTATACCACATACCTATGCCACATACCACATACCACTATACCACATACCACTATACCCTATACCACTATACCACATACCCTATACCACTATACACATATGCCTATACCCTATACACTATACCCTTATACCCTATACCCTTATACACTATACCACATACTCCTATACCCTATACACTATACCATATACTCCTATACTTATACCCTATACCACTCGTACACTATACTCCTATACTTTATACCACATACTCCTATACCCTATACCCTATACCTATGCCTTAGGGGTTGTGGTTTAGGGTTAGGGTTTAGGTTAGTGGTTGAGGGTTTAGGGTTTTGGGTTTAGGGTTTAGGGTTGTGGCTTTAGGTTTAGTGGTTTGTGGTTTAGGGTTTCAGGGTTAAGTAGGGGTTTAAGGTTTGTGGGTTGGGGTTTAGGGTTAGGGTTGTGGCTTAGTGGTTTAGGGTGTAGGGTTTAGGGTTAGGGTTTGTGGTTAGGGTTAGGGTTGGGGTTGTGGTTTAGGGGTTTGTGGTTGTAAGGTTGTGGCTTGGTGGTTAGGGGTTAGGGCTCGGGGTTTAGGTTGGGGCTTAGGGTTTAGGTTTGTGGTTTAGGGGTTTATACAAAACAAGGAACTAACCAACTATTAGACAACACTCTGGAGATTATTGTCTCATAAGTCATAACTAAGATATCCGTAAAACAAAAACAAGGAACTAACCAACTATTGAGACAACACTCGAGATTATTGTCTCATAAGTCATAACTAAGATATCCGTAAAACAAAAACAAGGAACTAACCCGGACTATTAGGCAAACACTCTGGAGATTATTGTCTCATAAGTCATAACTAAGATATCCAAAACAAAAACCCACATCATTACCTGGAAGCACACGCAGCTGCTCTCGGCTCTCCCACCCGCATGGTGCATGTCATCATCTACATCGTAGCTTCAATGTTGACATCGTGAAGGGTTGTCTCCTCGCACTCATCAAGCTCCATATACGTCATCTGCGATGAAGGCTTAGGAGGCGGCACACCCTCTAGGGCCTTGCATTGTACGGGAGAAGAAGGTCTTGGAAGTGGTTGTGGAGAAGGGTACGCAAAATGAATGAGAAAATTACATTCCCACACGAGAAGCCGATGAAGTTCTGACACTCTTCTTGGAGACATAGTCTTTGTACTACAACGAAAGAGCACCCAAAGTTCAAGCGAAAGGGTGATGACATATTTGTTAGGGGCTAAATATCGTTTACCTAAATTCCAAGTGAGTCAAATGCAAAATCTCTCCTTTTCAATTTCAGGTCTACAAAAAGCTAAATATCGTTTACCTAAATCCCAAGTTGGCGCTCATTTAAAATTTCAAAATTTCCGAACGAACAACAAGCGAGATAATCCAATTCAAACTTTCAAACCAAATTAATCGGACACCTCTAAATCCCTCTCTCCCGTCCTCTCTCTCTCTCTCTCTCTCTCTCTCCGGCAATTGAATTTGAAAAAACAAATATCGAGCCGCTCTTACCACAGTGCTATTTCATCTTTAATTTCGGGTAATTCCACATTTCAATTCTAGTCCCTTCTGTGCAGGTCCGAATGCGGGTTCGACTTCCCAGATTCCTTGACTTAGAACAATGCGAGGCCACAGAGGGTGTCTTTGCCTCCTAAGCCTTCATCGCGAGATGACGGATATGGAGCTTGATGATGAGTGCGAGGAGACAACCCTTCACGATGTCAACATTGAAGCTTACGATGTAGATGATGACATGCACGATGGTGGGGGCCGAGAGGAGCACGGTGTGCTCAGGCGGTAATGATGTGGGTCTTTGTTTTACGGATATCTTAGTTATGACTTATGAGACAATATTAATCTCCAGTGTTGTCTAATAGTTGGTTAGTTCCTTGTTTTGAACTAATCTTGTTTTTGTTTTATTTTGGATAAAAAATTTAAAATTGTATGCAATTTACCAATTTGGGAATAGGGTATAGTGTATAGGGTATAGGATATAGGGTATAGGGTATAGGGTATAGTGTATAGTGTATAGGGGTATAGGGTATAGTATAAGTATAGGGTATAGGAGTATAGGGTATAGGGTATAGGGTATAGGGTATAGGTATAGGGTATAGGGTATAGGGTATAGGGTATAGTATAGGGTATAGGTATAGGTATAGGGTATAGAGGCATAGGGTATAGGGTATAGGGCATAGGGCATAGGCGTATAGTGGCATAGGGCATAGGGCATAGGGTATAGGCATAGGGTATAGGCGCATAGGGTATAGGGTATAGGGTATAGGGTATAGGGTATAGGGTATAGGGGTATAGGGTATAGGGTATAGGGTATATGGTATAGGATATAGGGTATAGGGGTATAGGGCATAGGGTATAGGTTATAGGGTATAGGGTATAGGGTATAGGGTATAGGGTATATATAGTGTATAGTATATAGGGTATTAGGTTTAGGGTTTATAATTTATTTATTTTTCAAAAATAATATTTATTGACTCATATTTATTTTTTTGAGAGTAATTTAAAATAACTTTCATATTTTATATAAAAAAAAATAATGGCATTATAAAATTAAAATTAATAAATATTTATGATTTATTTATTTTTCAAAAATATTTATGATATTTTAATGTTTTTTAGTTTGTTATTTTGTTAATTAGTTCTAAAAATAAACAAAAATTACATTTTATTATCGGCGACGGAATTTTTCGTCAGCGATAAATAAAAAATATTAAATTATCGGCGGCGGAAATATTCCGTCGGTGTTTAATAAAAAAAAAAAAAAACATTTAATTTCACCGTCGGAAATATTCCGTCGGTGTAATATTTCAAAAAGAAAAATAAAAAATATTTTAATTTCACCGTCGGAATATTTCCGACGCTGATAAATAAAAAAATAAAAATATGATATATTTTCACCGGCGGAATAATTCCGTCGCTGATAAATATTTAGCGGCGGAATATTCCGTCGGTAAATCAACCGCCAAATTAGCGGCGAAAATAAACGAATATTCGAGGAATATTCGTTTTAGCGGCGGAATTTAGCGGCGGAATTAAATTCCGTCGCTAAATTTGACGCCAAAAATTTTCCGACGCTAAAGCCTATATTCCGCCGCTATTTAGCGACGGAATCTGTCCGTCGCTGATTATTTCGTCGCTAAATGACCTGTTTCTGGTAGTGAACATTTGAGTCGTCAATCACTAAATTTTCAATATCTCCTGCAACGGGCAACCCTATTTCACTGAAATTCAACTCCCACCTGGTCAAGATAGAGGCACACTCGCTCAATGCCATCTCTCTGCACTCACCGTTTATGTGCTTACATACCCTACGGTTAACAGTGCAATACCCATACCAAGCTCCTGATTCACTACTAAAGGTCCTAGCCATGGCGGAAACGAACACAGAACATAAATTAAAACCCTAAAACAAGGGTACGAGATAAATACCTCAATTGATTGCAGAAAGGGGAGTCGTAGCCGAAGACGCACAGCTTGGAATAAAACCTACTGCAATTCCGTGATTATCGCCAAGAAGGTATGAGAGCTTGAAAACGGTAAAAGTTCTAAACGGAGAAGGAATTTGCAATTTATATTTTCCAAGATTGAAAAGGAAAAAAGAAAATTCAAAAAATAATTTCCATATTAATGGCGGAAACGGTTCCCGAGACGGATTATCAAACGTCTAATTGTAATCATTACAAAATACGGCGCTCCTTCATCTCCAGGCAGTTCGTTGCAGCCAACGTCCAGGATTGTGCCACGTCATCATTGTCGACCTACTTCAAAAACTAGCAGCGACCTGCGAGTAAAGCAATTCTCATCAAATCTTTTCTTAACTTCCAAGTCGACGAAGTCAACTTGAAAGTTGGGGGCCACTGAACATACCAAAAGTGTCGAGTTGGGCCAAACGAGTAAAGCTCAATCACGGGCGGCCTTGACTCTCACATTCTCGATGAGGTGACCCGACTAAAAACAGGGCCCAAAGCCCGTCTCGAGGATCGGTCGACTAAGCCCGTGGTCCAGGCCCGCGGCCAGGCTTAACTTAGTCAGGCTTCGAATCCATATTACAACTCGGGTACGAACCATGCTCTGCAGACGGTCGAATCGACTATTCCTCGAATGGCGACCTCGACCTAAACAACAAGTGACGACCGACACTGTGGCGTATTTGGTTGAACAATTCCCATAACCACATCCCTACAAATCAGGGGCCGTTATAGACACGTTCCCACGACCAAGTAACTGCCGCTATAATCTCGGAGCACATGTCGCCACCCCAAAAATACATCACTCTTGTCTATAAATACTTCGTCACTACCAAACGGTGAAAGGTAACTGCCATTTTGTATTCTGAATTCATTATTCAATACATTTTGAGCTTTATTCAACTGTATTCTTACTCTCACGCCCGAGCGTCTTCGCCGGAGACACATCCGGCTAGTCGTGGGTTCTGATTTCAGGTCAAGGAGCTAGGTGATTAATCTTGCCACGTGGAGGATTATTGATAAGCACAATTCCTGCATCATCATGTATATATAAATATATGCTAAAAGTCAGGGTTCATCCCGTGCCTACAAAATATATTGTTTGCTTTCAACTCTTATATATATAAAAACATATTTGTACTAAAAGTATGATGAGTAATGTTTCCTAGTGTCATTTTAAATTGTAAAAAATTGTACATGAAAATTAAGAAAATGTAAGTTAGTGTGAGAATAAATAATGGAGTAGAGAATGATAATAGGGTAATTAATAATAAGCGTATTAGTTAATTTGAGTATAACAAATTAGTCTCTCTAATTAAAAAAATATAGAAGTCTTTATATATTAAAATATTACAATTTTTAATGAAATATCTAAAACAATAATTTTTGCTAGTTGAAGTGAGACGAATGAAATATTATTTTCCTTTAGTTCAATACGAAAGATAAGAGTTCGAATTCTACTAAATGCAAATTATATTATTTTGAAGTGCCTCGTATAATAAATTAAATTATTCATTAATTAAAAAACAATTTAAATAAAAGGTTACTTATTTTCAGATAGTTATGCCACCGACCAATAGTTATGTACTCCCTCCGTCCTTGAAAGATTGTTTCATTTGTCATTTTGACTTGTTCCAAAAAGTATGTCCTATTTCTAAACTTAGGCATAAATGTTAGTACAAATCTATTAAAGTACAAGAAGATGATGCCATTCCTCAATAATTTCAAAATATACAATAGGACAATCTTTTAGGGACAGAGATATTCGTAACAAAAAGAAGAAGAATTTGAAGGGTAGAAAAGGTATGGACGTGGCATGACAAACATCAGGCAAAAATAAACATGAAAATGTTTGATGTTCTTGAAGGTTTTGAAATTCGAAACAGTTCAATTTTGTCTATTAGTACAAGTGGACAGAGAGCTGACATACACTTCTACTTCTGTGTCTTTTCCTCATATGGATCTTACTATAAATCCACCCACCACACGTGTGCATCATTTTCAATTTCTTCTTCTCCCAAAGTCTTTTTTGTTTTTTTTTAAATGATTCAAAAAAATTACTCCCTCCGTCCCAGCCCAAATTTATTAAGTTTTTAACCAAACTATTGTATGTATGATGAGGAACACCCTTTTTTACCACCACTACCACCACCAATTGTGCAAAATCCATGAATCAAAGTAATAAAAAATGTCATTTTTTTTCACATTATTAATTTGTAGTCTTCAACATATATAACATCTCGGTTGAAAACTTAATGAATATTAGCCAAGTGAGGTTACATGAAAATTTCTTTATCAAGTTTTTAACAAATTTGTTAACAAAGTGAATACAGTATATTTAAAAAAAAATGAAAGTTCAAAGACCGCATTTAGATAACAAAATAGTTTAGTGAAAACATTTTGAAAAGGATTCAAGTTAAGTGTCAAAAATATTATTTTTGTCTATCACAATATTAAATCAAATATATATTGGGTGAAGTAAAAGCTTACATATTTCCACGTATTATTAATAAGCAACATCAACATCAACATCCATGGAGTTTTGGACATATCTCTTATCACATGTGTTCTTTGGTTTAGTGCTATAAACTTACTTAGTTGATTAGACTCTCGACTGATTTCACAAATATGAGAGATAAAGAGGAGGGTGTGATGTCGAGTTGGTGGGTGCGAGAACTGGTCCAATATCAATGCACACATATATGAGAGAGAAAGAGAAGGGTGTGATGTCGAGTTGGTGGGTGCAAGAACTGGCCCAATATCAATGCACTCATATATCCAATATCAATGCATATATATATATATATATTGATTAAGATTTTTTTTGTTTTCAAAATATAGTGCAGTTGACAATATTTTATTGTAAAAAATTCACTATAAACAAATCAATGACTTATAATAATTGGAAGGTCTGAAGTTATAATGGCATGCCTCTAAAGCTAAATTTAACAACTGACATCTCAATTAAATTCTGAACAGTAGTATGTCACTGGCTTACTTTACCTATATTGATTGATCTAATGATATTGAAGGGTGGATAATTGTTTGTTATATCATCCAATTTCTAATCATTTATTAAGTGTTGTTTAATTTTGACTCAAGTCAAGGAACTCAATGGTGGATAAATATAATGGGACTAAAAGATTAGTGGCGGTGGCCCCTTAATTGTTGTGGTCCTGTCCAAATATGTCAGAGAAAGGAATGCCCACGGATTTAAATGCCCAAATATAAAATTGAACTCAATGGTGGATAATGGGACTAAAAAAATTCAATTTTTTTCCTTTTTTAAAAAGATAGTTCAATTTTTTTATTTTATTTTTTTAGTTATGAGAACCGAGTAGAAGGGACATATCTCAAGCTAGTGAAAGGGGTGCCAGTGTACCCACTTACTTCCTAACATATAATGCTAAAAAATAAATTTTTGCTCTTAAATCACATTATATATATAAAAGTGCACAATATTAAACATTATGTGTTTGTAGTTCAATGGTTATCAACTTTTCTTTTTATGCAATCGGCACAAGCGTAATACTTCGCATCAACGCTTTAGATATAATTTTAATTTTGAAATATTATATTATTATTTGTGCATTCACTTACATTTCTTTTCTAGATCCGCCAAGATAGAACTTACTTTAATTGGTTATGGATAATTATATTTATACTAGTAAAAAAGTATAGCTTATAGTAGTAAGTATTTTTGTTTTCACCACGCATTTTATAATTAGGAATAATTATTGTTATAAAGTTTTCATACAATTATACTCTCCTATCTCCGATCAAATTGATTACATTTTAACTAATAATTTCATTTTAAAAAAAAAATTCTAATAAAATTAGAAGTGTTTTAATTATATGAAAATTGACAATACTTTAAATAATAACTTTTAAATTTTCATTAAAATATTACTTTATTATTTAAATTGTTGATCGAAATAAAAATCAAAGTGATCATTACTTTTACTTGTATTGGGACTGAGGTAGTAAATTCTTTGAGTGAAAAGGTAATAAGTTTTAACGCAGCTACATTCACTATTCATTGATTGGCGAAGCGAGGTTAAAGTTAAGGTGTTCGCCAGGTTAAAGTTAAGGTTAAAGTTAAGGTGGTCAGTTGACCCCTTCAAGTTTAAAAATGGTCAGTTTTTGAACTTTTAAATTTTGAGAAAATGATATTTTATCACTAAAATTTAAAATTTCATTCATTTTGACTCACTTAATTTTCAATTAAATTTGCACTAAATAATTTTTTTGTCCCTCTTCTATAATAAATTTGGATACCGTAATTATAGTACTTATATTTAAAACAAACTTGACCACTTGTCAATTTTTTTTTGGCTTTGCAACTGACTATAATATTTGGACTTGATGAATTTAGGATTTCAATGAGCAGTAAAATTTTAAAATTGATGACGCCAAGTTTTTCAGGGTCAGGAGCGGTTCAAGGATATCTGGCTAGGATATTTTGGTGGTTTGTTTGTGCCTAGATCACAACACAAATAAGTACCGTTAAGGTCAAAGTTGGATGTTACTCCAACTCAGGCCCTCGGGTGTGAGAATAAGAATACTGAGATAATAAGGCTTGGAATACCTTGGAGTGTGTGTATGTTTAGGGTTTAGAGTAATATGGCTTACTCGATATATTTGGAACTTACCTTGCCCAAGGGGACAAAGGCCTTCTATTTATAGACAATGTAGTGGTGCTTGTTGATGTAAGCAATGAGATCAGCCCTAGGGGGCACTTTGGTATTTGACCAGCTACACGTGTCCGCAACTAATTGGCCCTGTCAGGGAGGGAACATTATTTGTCGGAGGGGCATGGCTGAAAGGGACATGAGCCGTGTAGATGGCTTGGCGCATTAAATGAAATAGTAGGCGCCTGACTAAGTCGCATTAAATGCGTGATGGGGGAGCCGGCAACTTGCATGTCAGAGCCAGTAAGCTAACTTGCTCAGTAAGGCTTGATATTAATCGGGAAGCAGACATGTGCCCGCGGTCAACATTGTGGTCGCGGTCAAAGGTATTTGACGCAGGCACAGATGGAGCGGTCATGCCTCCTGCGGGCATACAATCTGCGGGCACGGACCCAACGGTCATAGGTCGTGCGGGCACGAATATATCGGTCAGGATCCTTCCGGTCTTTGATAGGATTAACGCGGGGAGGGACGCGGTCTTGCCCTCAGGGCCTATCTGTCGCGGTCTTCCCCCGCGGTCCCAGGCTGCCACGTCACTGATTCCTTGGACCAGACCGAGCGCGGGCCCGATCCAGTAGATCCGGGCTCATCAATGGCCCCTAGCTCCAAGTGTGATTATTTATGGTCTGAGCGAGAAGGTACTAGAAGCTCGGTTGGATTAGATCGCCGCTTTGGCGAGCACTAGTGTTGGCATTTTTGTTGGTTGTTGCTTCGCCCCATGGGCCTATGGGAACGTTCGGGAGGCACCAGTGAGAGACACGTGGCTCCTTGCATGCTGTGCCTCCCGGTTAATCAAGTAGGCCCCACAGGCGAGATGAAAAGATGGGGCGTGGTACGTACGGGTGCGTGTCGGTCATCGAGGGCAATAAATGCTTAACTGGGGGAATTTTCGAATTTTCAAACTTTTGGAGACGGTTCAGGGTTCAAGGCACGGTTTGTGGGCTAATTAATACGGGTTAAACGGGTTAACCCGTATAGGTAGGCCTTATAAATATCAAACCCTTAAACCTCAAACCCTTTTACCGTCTTGAGCCTTGAAGAGCTTAGAGAGAGAAAATTAAGCTGTTGATTTGTCTGCGTCCTTTGAATCCAACTCTCAAACTTTTACCCTCGTAAGTAATTTTGGGGTGTTTCTTCTTCATCTCTTTCTATTTTTCTTTTATGGGTTTTGAACAATGACTACTCGCGAATTTGGACCCCGCCGTCACATAGAATTAGGAGATGGATCCACCCCTGATACCTTTGCCGTTTGCAAACGGACGGGGGGAATCTTTAGGAAGGTAGGATTAGGGTGGATAAGGCTATCCCTGCATAGTTTTTTGTATTTCTGTGAGAAAGATGATTGGGGGCCGTTCGTCCCACCCCGGTTGTGGGAGGCCAAGAGGAAGTACATTTATAACCGTGATGTATTGGTGTTGGGGGATCACCGTAGGCTAAGAAATTTTGTGATGGGGGTTTTGTGCAGGTTTCCCCGTGAGAGAGATCAGGCTTTGAACGTCGTTGAATTAGTGAGGAGAGCGATTCGCGTCCCCGAAGTAATTTGTGACTGGGAAAAGTGTGAGCGATGGATCTGAACAAACCCGATGATTCGCGGGCACGGGCACGGACACTGAATGACCCTTTAGATGTTACCCCTACAGGACCATATTTCCCAATGTGCCGCGGCCCTAATAACCCAATCGATGCGAGTAGCGGCGAGGAGGATGGAGCCTACTGAATTTTGAGGCCGGAGGCGGAGAGAATGAGGCTGAAGTAACCTCTGCCCGTGGTGATGCCACTGGTCTCTTTGGCTCGGCGAGCTCGGAGACCGAGGAGGATGACCGCGAGGTTGAGGATAGGAGGGCCGCGGGGACCTCTAAAAGGGCTAATGAGACTACGAACATAGTTGATGCTTTTCGACCACGACTCAGGAGGAGATAGTGGTGGCCCCTGCCGGAATAAAGGCGAGGCCGGTGAGGTGAACCACGGCGCGTGGCCGCGGTAAGAAAGCCAAGGAGGTGGCTACTATTGGTGGGAGGAGGATATCTATGAGGTCTACAATGTGGACCGCAATGCCTTCCGTGTCCGCACCCTTGGGCATGTCCACTTGAAGGATAAGGATAAGCTGCGGCCAGAAACCATAACAGATGTCCGCGAGGACAACAGAGCTTGCGTCTTCTATGGGGCCCAGTTTGAGAATGGCTTGAGGCTGCCTTTGGACCCCTTCTTTTACTTCTTCCTTGAGTTCAACCTGCCTTGCCCATGCACGACTCCTAATGCCATCGGGGCCATTGTCTCCTTTATAGTTTGTTTGCGAGATTCTTAGGTCATGAACCTACCACAGGCGGGCGTTACGCCTATTATCGAGAACCAAATCATCGGGGCATCCACGAGCTTGAAGGCTAGGAACTACTCTACCAGGACCTTCTCTCCCCGTCGAATAAATTTGACCCAATGGAACCGAGAGGGATATTTTGGTCATTGAGTCTAGATTTGGTTGGCCCTTCTCCGAGCCCTCGAAGCCCGATCCGATGAAGGTGGCCGCTAGTAGTTATCCAGGACCCATCCTCTGCAGACGGGATGCGGCGTGCCTTAGAGAAACATCGGCCACCTATCTCGACCGCGGGGAGGAGCCCGTTTATGATGTGGGCGCCATAGTTGAAGATGAGCCCTCTTGATCTACTCGGGGTGGCTCCTCGCGAGAGGGCGCCCACATGCCCCAGTAGAAATAGAGCCCTTGCCCGTGACCACGATTGGAGGGTGCACGAGCACTACCAATTTGAGGCCGGCTAGGACACAGTATCTTTGGGCGGCGAATGCGATCCTCCGTAACTCATCGGTCTCGACTTTTTAGAAATTGTTTGCAAATTTATTTTGCCTTTGGTTTTTTTTGTCTTCTAACCATTTTTCTTTTCCTCGAGTAGATCCGAAGAGTATAACTTCGATGGCCCCCTAAATCTTTGCTCGGTTGAAGGCCAAAAATATGAAGGCGATAGGGAAGGCTGCCCGAGAGGAGGCAAGGCGAGATGGGAGGACTCCGGGCGAGACAAAGCTGTGCCCGTCGTTAGCGGGAAAGGCGGGGAGCCTCTGACTAGCTCCAAGTCTATCCCCACCACCGGGGAGCTGCCTCCACCACCAAGGGGTCCTCCCCCTGCCCATGCAATGCGGGCATCCTCACCTGGTCGCACCATTCCTTCCGGGCATCAAGTGGATTCCCGGAAAAGGAATGAAAGGGATGGGGAGGCGGGGCAAGGACACAGGAAGCTTCAGAAAATTGGGGATGCTCCTCCCCAGGAATACAGCTGCTCCGATTGCCGTCTCATCCACTTCTCCCCCGTTGGGGAGACAATCTGCTCGGTTGCTTACCGGTGGCCCCTCTGACCACCCGCGAGGAGACTCTGGCCGTCAGAAAGAAGTTATACGATGTGCCCGTATGCTTGGGGTGGACATTTACACCCGAAATTCAGCCAATGCCTCAGTGGGGATCGGGCTGGTGAATCGTCTCTACTCCCCGGACTTCTACAAAAATGTGGTTGCCGAGGAGAATGCCTCTGCCCTGGTGGGGGATATAGGCCTTGCTCTGACCGAGGTAGATAATCGTTTTTTCTCTTTGCCTTCACCCTTTCCCCCCTTTCGATCTTTGTCTAACTCTTACTCTCCTTCCCCGTAGGTGAGCAATAAAGTCTTTGCGAGCTGCGGGAGAGCTGCGATAGCTTGTCGCCGATGTGGAGAATAAGACTTCCATTTTGGCGGCCAAACTCCGTGAGCTGGAGCAGGCTCAAGAGAGGGTTGGGACCTTGAACTCCCTCATTGACGCCAAGGAGAAAACCCTGTCCACTCAGGAGGCCGACCTGAAGGGTTTCCAGGATAGGGTGACGGAGCTGGAGAAGGCCCTTGAAAAGGCGAAGGGTCAGCGGGATGAGCTCCGCGGGCATAAGGCCGAGTGGGAGCCTAGGAACAAAGAGCTCATGGCCAAGCTGGAGGCCATGAAGGTGACTGTGGAGACCTTGGAGAAAAAGGTGGATGAGCTGTCCAGAAGCATTTGCTTCCATACTGAGCGGTTGGAGGCGGAGGGAAGTCCGCTCTGGATGATGTCCGCAAGGAGCGGTGGAGGAATATAAGAACTCAGGAGTTCAAGAATTGCGCTCATTCTTTGAGAATCGCTCGGTATGAGGCGGGGTCCGGACACGGATTCGGAACTTCGCGGCGCGGGCAAGTTTTCCCTGCGGGGAGTTGGCCGTGATTGGCTCGCTTGTTGCTACGGATGCTTTGAATGCTGCCCGGGCATGCGTTAGTTCCTCTGTCCGAGGATGAGGTTAAGGGCTTGGAGGCTGTCATTGCGGCCTCCTTGCCCCCTGTGGCGAAATAGCGCCCTCGGCTGATCGGCGAGCTGGATGAGCTGCGATTTGGGGAGAACCCGATATCACTTGGGGATGCCCTTGCTCGCGTTCTTCCAGATGGGCCTGCCATAGGTGATCTCTTTCCTCAGCGGGCAGCCCCTGCTCCGGCCTCTGCTGAGCCCTCCTCTGATCCTATTACAGAGGTGCTCGTGACTAGCCTTCCTTCTCCAACTCCGGCCAGAGAAGCGGGCACAGAGGGTGCGTCCACCGAGGACCCCCAGGACCAAACTTCTTTAGTATAGGCTTTTTGTTTTTTCTTGTTGTAATAGATGGTAGGACCCTTGTAAATATTTATTTTTCATTAATACAAGAATTTTTCTTCCCTTGGCTCCTGCATTGTTTATCTTAATTGCTCGTCTTGTAGGCTATTTTGAGTATTTAGCAACTTTCGAGCACCTTAGTACTTGCCTTCTTGCTTCTTACTTTTTCCAGCGTTTTTGACTAACAATTAAATTTTATACTCTCCTTCTGCGGTCAAAAGCTTAATAGGCCCTTTGTCCGCATTTTTTGAGTTTTCCTAACTCTTTATTCAAAACCCCTTGAGGTTTTTAGTGAGAGTCAGCCCTATTTCTCTGTGACCGCGTTTGTTTAGCCTTGTGGCAAATTTAGGGGTCTTGACCCCAGTTTGTCTATTTGACTTTGTTAAACTCTTTTAATCACTCCATCCATTTACACTTATTCCCAGCCTTGCGAGCCGTGGTGCAAGTCAAAAGTAACCAAGGCAAGCTACTTTCATAGGGCATGTAGAAGGTGGCCGTGAGGCTATTGTCTACGCATCAGTAGGTAGGAGCATATTTAGCATAGAGGCCCTTTAACCTACCGGTAACTGTATCCCCTTATTGGAGGTTCACGCTTTTTGACCCTTTATTCAAAACCCCTTAAGGTTATTTGTGAGGGTCTTGTGGCGATCAGGTGAACGGGCTTATATGTAGGCCTTTGTCACATACAGGCATACGAGTAACGGCCCTAACGAGGACCTTCGCGCACTGAGCGTGGCGGACTTTCGGTCTTTGTCCCCGCTGGCATCTATATCCACTTATTTTTGGTGGTGTCACACGGGCAGGACGGAGTATCCTCCCCGCGATCTAGTACGGACGTAATGGCCCTTTGTACACATATAGGCTTGCGGATCTTAAAGGATCTTTGTGCATCAGTAGGTAGGAGCTCATATGTTGGCTCTTTAACCTGCGGCATCCGCTGCGGGCATCCACTTTAGCTTTTGAAATTTGGTGGGAATATGGTTTTGCATCAAAATATGATGATAACTTCTCACTTATATATATATAGGGGTCTATACTCCCTCTAAAAATTACAAAGATTTCAAAAGAAGTATCTTTTAAGGTGATCGCTATTCCAAGCGTGCTTGAGCTCTGCTCCTTCCCTTGGTCGCAATATGTAGGTACCCTCCTTGACAATTTTGGTAACCTCATATGGTCCCTCCCATTTCGGGGACAGTTTATTGAAACCAGGTTGGGCCTCTTGGACCTCTACGCTTAAGTACCCAATCTCCAGGCGAAAAACTCCTCCTATTCACCCTTTTATCATGGTGCTTCTTCGCTTTCTGCTTGTAGTTCACCATTTTTTCATATGCCCGCATTCTCTTTCCTTCGAGATCGTCCAGGTCACACCTTCTGTTTGCCTCGTTTTGAGACTCGTCGAAGTATGTGACTCTGTACGAGGGTAGGGCAACCTCAACTGGAGCCATTGCCTCGACCCGTACGTGAGCGAGAAAGGAGTTTCTCTGTAGAATTTCTTATAGTTGTGCGGACAACCCATAATGCGGTGCAGAGCTCGTCCGACCATCGTCCTCCTCGCCCCTCCAAATTTTTCTTTAGGGCGGTCGGGACTAGCTTGTTTGCGGCCTCGGCTGGCCGTTTCCTTGAGGATAGGCAACTGCAGATTTGCGGTGTTGTACTTTCATTCTCTCACACTCCGCAGTGAACTTTGCGGAGAACTGAGTGCCATTGTCTGAAATTATTGCTCGGAGAACTCCAAATCGGCAATAGATGTGGTCGTGGACGAAATTAATAGTATTCTCCTCGGAGATGGTAGCTAAGCCCTTAGCTTCTGTCCATTTAGTAAAATAATCCACGGCCACAACAGCATACTTAATGTTTCCTCTAGCAGTTGGAAATGGTCGATAAGATCTATCCCCACGTATCAAACGGCCACGATGGTACTACCAAAGTCTGCTCTGTTGATGGTAGTCTAGGAATGTCCATGAATCTCGGCACTTATCACACTTTCGACGTACTCTTGTGCATCCCTCCTCATCGTAGGCCAAAAGAAACCTTGGAATTTGATTTTGTCTGAGAGAGTGCGAGCACCTGGATGTCCGCCACAAACTCCTTCATGGACCTCATAGAGTAAGTTGGTGACCATGTGAGTTTTGACACATCTCAGCAAAGGCTTGGTGAACGATCGTCGAAAAAGTACCCCTTCGAGGACGAGGTATTTCGCGGACATCGTTCTGATGGCTCTAGCCTTTACTGGATCCTCGGGGAGGGTCTATTTCTCGATGTAATCCTTGATCTCATCTATCCAATCCCTTACTTGATCCTCAAGATTGTTTATCTGAATTCGATCTATAGCAGGTCTTTCTGTGAACTCAATCTGGCAATCTGTTTCTAATTCCTCAATTTTTTGATCGGTTATTACGGAGAGGAGGTCGGCTTCCACATTATCCTCTCTCATGACTTGGTTCGGCTCATAGTAGGTGAAATTTTTGATGAGGGTTTTTGCAAGGCCGCGATGCGAGTTAGTCTTGGGTTGATAGTATCATTCTCCCCCTAATTCGATTAACTATGAGGTGAGAGTCACTATTGATCTCTATATTACGAACTCCCAAGTCTCTTGCCAATTCCATGCTTGCTATAATCGCTTCATACTCGGCTGATTGTTAGATGCCTCTAACTTGAACCTTAAGGCCCTCTTAAATTTCTCCCCGCAGGGTGCGATCAGAAGTATGCCCGCGCCACTAATTAGCTTGCTCGCAGAGCCGTCCACGTATAAAATCCATACCTCCTCTGGACGCTCCCTTGGCTGTATAATTTATGTGCTCGGGCTATTTGGGACTTCTTCGGATTACGCCCGCTTTCTTTTTCCCAGTCGTGTCCGCCATTACGAATGATGATTCTACCACAAAATCAACTAAGGCCTGCGCTTTGATTGTCTTTCTCGGGGAGTAGGTGATCTGGAACTCAGTGAGCTCGATAGACCAAGCTAGCATTCTCCCCGAGGACTATGGTTTGTGTAAAACCTTTTTAAGCGGGGCCTTAGTCAGTACAGTTATAGGGTGTGCAGAAAAGTAAGCTCTTAATTTTCGAGCAGATACAAGCAAGGCGTAAGATAACTTTTCTATATTAAGATAACGCCCTTCTACAACGGACAACGCCTTAGATACATAATAAACTAGTATTTGGGAGTTATTATCCTCCCTTACAAGAACGGCGGCTCTTGCGGATCGATGCTTGCTAAAAACAGAAAAAGCTCTTCCCGGGCATGGAGATCTTTGAGTAGAGGCGGCTGCCCGAGGTATGTCTTGACTTCTTCAAAAGCTTGATGGCATTCTTGATTCCATGCAAATTCATCAGGCTTCTTCCCCCCTTTTAGAGTTTTGAAGAAGGGGAGGCATCTCTCTGCTGACCGCGAGATGAAGCGGCCAAGTGCGGTGATGCGACCATTGAGCTTTTGTACATCCTTCACGCAAGCAGGAGGTTTCATGTCTAATAGGGCTTGGATTTTTTCTGGATTAGCCTCTATCCCTCTTTGATTGACCATGAATCCGAGGAACTTGCCCGCCTTGACCCCAAAAGCGCACTTAAGGGGATTTAGCTTCATGTTATTGCGGCGCAAGTTTTTGAAGGTTTCCTCCACGTCGAGCTCGTGGGAGTTTTCCTTAGTCTTTATGACCATATCGTCAATATAGGCCTCAAGATTTCTGTCCAGTTGGTTTTTGAAGACCAGATTGACCATTCGTTGATATGTGGCTCCTGCATTTTTTAGCCCGAAGGGCATCATTTTGTAACAATAAGTCTTGCCTGCAGCGATGAAAGCAACGGAGCGGACATCTTCAGGAGCCATTTGGATCTGATGGTAGCCGGAGTATGCATCAATGAAGCTCAATACTCTGTGGCCGGCTATAGAATCCACCAATCTGTCTATGCGAGGAAGAGGGAAGCAGTCTTTGGGGCATGCCTTGTTGAGATCCGTGAAATCAACACACATCCTCCACTTGTCGTTGGATTTTTTGACCATAACCACATTGGCCAGCCATTTTGGGTAGGTAATCTCCTTTATTATTCCCGCTTTGAGTAATTTTTCCACCTCTTCCTTGATCGCCATTTCTTTCTCCGGAGAGAAGTACCTTGATTTTTGATAAATGTTTTTGAAGGATGGGTCATCATTGATTTTATGGAGGATTACGTCCTCGCTGATTCCTTGCATATCCTCCACCCTCCAAGCGAACACATCACAATTTGCTCTAAGGAACTCGATGAGTATCCTTCTCTCCTCGCAGTGAATTTTCAGCCCAACCTTAACAGTTTGCTCGGGGAAGTGGGGGTTGATGACCACCTCCTCGAGCTCGTCATTAGGTTGAAGGTCGCTAATTTCACGATTGTGCAAGGAGTCAATGATAATAGTTGGGGGGTTGACCTGAGCTCCGGTCAGTGTTGCCATAGAGTATATGACATCGCGGTCAATCTCTCCCTCAATTCCTCGATCAATGTATCCTCCCTCAATAGGGGACAACTGCTTGGATTTTCTGCTCGTCTTGAGCTCCACCTTAGTGGTATGGAAAGAAAGCATGCCAATTGGAATGGGTGGCGGCACAAGTGCTGGGGCCTTCCCTTTCTTCGTTTTGTCCTCGCCCTCTATCTGCGGGCAGGATGTCTGGCCTTTATCTGCCTTTCTCTTCTCCTCGAGTGCTCGGAGGAATCTCCCGGGCTGGTTCTTGATGGTAGCAACCCCGCCCGGGGTGTTAAATTTCACCCTTTGGTGGGGAACGGAAGCAACTATTCCCAATTCGGCCTGAGCAGTTAGGCCGAGAATAGCATTGTATTGGGAAGGAAGATCGACCACCATGAAAGTGATTTTGGCCGTCTTCTGCATGGGTTTTTCCCCAATAGTTACTTCAAACACAATCGTCCCCTTTACCCCAACTGCGTGATTTGTGAAGCCTTCCAACATGCCCGCATAAGGAGTCAGGTTAGCCTCGGTCATCCTCATGCTAACCAACGTGTGGTAGTAGAGGATGTCTCTGGCCGCGCCCGTATCAATTAGGACTCGGTGTATGTTGGCCCGGTTTATTTTCATTGGGATGGTAATGGGCTGAGTAGAGTGAAATAGGGAGGAGGCAAGTTCACTCTTCTTGAACCCTATTTCCTGCTCTTCTTTCGGAGTCATGGGGGAAATCAGAAAAACTTTCTCTAAAGTGCAGATTTGAAGGGAGAGTTGTTTATTGGAGGGAGGCTCCTCGCCAATGAAATGAATGTCATAATCCTCCAAATCATCCTCATAGTTATCTCTCTCATTCCTTTCGGGGCCACGTGTATTTCGTGCCCGCTGCTGGTTATTATTGTTGGGGGCATTGTTGTTGTTCCTTTTAACCCACTGGGTCAGCTCCCCGTTATTGATTTTCTGCTGGATTATTCTCTTCAGTTGGAAGCAATCTTCAGTACCGTGCCCGTGGTCGTTGTGATACTCACAGAACTTAGCCCTACTCCTCTCATTTGGTTTTCTGAGCATTGGGGGAGGAGGAGGAAATTCTGAGGCTCTCATTATTACCACTCTTGGCTCGGTGAGCTCGGTGAAAGGTGTACTATCCACTGCCTTCCGGAGTTTGTCTGACCCACGACCTCTGTTTTTGCCCTGATTATTGGGGCGGGCAGGCTCCGGGGTGGTTTCCTGGACTTGGCTTATTCTCTCCTTTGCTGAGGCTCGGGGAGCGGGCACGTTTGGCTCTTCGGCGGATGCTATGGCCGAGGCTCTTTCATACATTTCCTCCACGGTTTTTGGCGGGCTGGAGGCAAAACTCATTTTGAGGAAAGAGGAGGTGAGGCCGCCCTCAAAACAGAGTCTGATGTCTCCCTCTTCTAAGTTTACAATCTCCTCGCTCACCTTTCTGAACCGAGAGATGTAATCTTTTGTTGCTTCGCCCGGGGCCTGCTTGACACGGACAAGGTCTGTCTTTGGTCTAGCGGGCACGCCAGCACCAGCAAAGGCATTAAGAAAGATGCTCCTGAACTGGTTGAATGATTGGATGGACCGAGGTTTCAGAGCCAGCATCCAGGATAGGGCCTTGCCCGTGAAGGTCGCAGCCAAGGCTTTGCACATCACGGACTCATCCGAGGAGAATAGAGCCATTTGCCCCTCAAATCGTCCCATATGACTCTTGGCATTTTTGGAGCCATCATAGGTGTCCATCTGGGGGGGCTTGCCCCTCTGAATAGGTGCCCGCGCAATTTTGTCGCTGAAGGCGTCCATGGTGCGGCCACATTTTTGGGCGGCCTTCTGATGGGTTTCCCACATCTTTTGCATGAAATCCGCAAATTCAGGGTTCTGACTATCAACCTTCTGCTTCTTAGCTCGTGGAGTCACGGCCTTCTCCTTGGTCGGAGCCAAGGGTCTGGCTTTGGACTTCGCACGTAGATTGGATTGGGCCTCTTCTCCAACCTCCTCGCTATCTTCCACTTGCACCACAGTGCACTCGGCAGGCTGTCCGCGCTCAAGGGTTGGTTCAACCCGGTTTGCCCCACTAGCTTGACTAGCAAGCGATTTAGGGGGAGCTCATTGGGAGAACCTTAGTGACCCCTGAGGGAACTGGAGCCCTCCGTTGGCCTCTATCTCAAACATCTCCAATTGAGCGTCGGCGATGGCCATGGCCTCTGCGACCAGCTTTTCCTTGGAGGCCAGGATTTCTGTCCTTCTCAGGATTTGCTCCGGGGAGAGTGGAGTGTTTAAGGCGGTATTTTTCAGAGGAGCTTGGGGGGTTTTTGGGCTATTATTTAGGAGGGCTTGGGCTTTTTCAGCTCGGGCCTCGTCTGTCAGTTTGTGCATAGCTCTCTGGCCGGGGGAAAGGGTGTGAGCAGACTGGGAACGGGCCCCCATACGGTTAAAAACAGAGGTCGTAGCCTTTCCCTTATTGACATTAGAAGGTGAGGCCTGGTTATCCTCCTCTAGGGTCAAATGACCAGCGTTTTCCAATATTCTAGACATGTTTGGAAGAGAAGGAATATGACTGAAAAAGAGAGCTTTTGACAGTCAGTTGTTTAGAATACAAGGTGTATCTGGAAACAAATATTTTAAACGGGAAGAGCTAATGAAAGTTAGATTCCCGGCAATGGAACCACTGATGACGCCAAGCTTTTTAGGGTCAGGAGCGGTTCAAGGATATCTGGCTAGGATATTTTGGTGGTTTGTTTGTACCTAGATCACAACACAAATAAGCACCGTTAAGGTCAAAGTTGGATGTTACTCCAACTCAGGCCCTCGGGTGTGAGAGTAAGAATACTGAGATAATAAGGCTTGGAATACCTTGGAGTGTGTGTGTTTAGGGTTTAGAGTAATATGGCTTACTCGATATATTTGGAACTTACCTTGCCCAAGGGGACAAAGGCCTTCTATTTATAGACAATGTAGTGGTGCTTGTTGATGTAAGCAATGAGATCAGCCCTAGGGGGCACTTTGGTATTTGACCAGCTACACGTGTCCGCAGCTAATTGGCCCTGTCAGGGAGGGAGCATTGACTGTCAGAGGGGGCATGGCTGAAAGGGACATGAGCCGTGTAGATGGCTTGGCGCATTAAATGAAATAGTAGGCGCCTGACTGAGCCGCATTAAATGCGTGATGGGGGAGCCGGCAACTTGCATGTCAGAGCCAGTAAGCTAACTTGCTCAGTAAGGCTTGATATTAACCGGGAAGCAGACATGTGCCCGCGGTCAACATTGTGGTCGCGGTCAAAGGTATTTGACGCGGGCACAGATGGAGCGGTCATGCCTCCTGCGGGCATACAATCTACGGGCACGGACCCAACGGTCATAGGTCGTGCGGGCACGAATATATCGGTCAGGATCCTTCCGGTCTTTGATAGGATTAACGCGGGGAGGGACGCGGTCTTGACCTCAAGGGCCTATCTGTCCGCGGTTTTCCCCCCCAGCGGTCTAGGAACTGCCACGTCACTGGTTCCTTGGACCAGACCGAGCGCGGGCCCGATCCAGTAGATCCGGGCTCATCAAAAATAAATTACACTACCTTAAGGCATACTCCATCCGTCCCACTCCAGTGTGGACTTATTTTCTTTTTGGGATGTTCCACTCCAGTGTGAACTGTCCAAAATGGCAAAGAATATTTACTATTCCACCCACTCATTCTCTTTCCTACTTTATTTTTATACTCACAACATTCTCTCTCCTAACTATTCCTCCCACTCATTCTCTCTCCTATTTAATTTTTCATACTCACAAACACCTCCTCCACCTATTTCTCTAACCTATTTTTCCTTAATTCCTGTGCCCAAAAAGTAGGTCCACAGTGGAGTGGGACGGAAGGAGTACATTTTTAGCATGACATTGACATACCCCTTCCGTTGGATGTTCATTTTCTAAAATCATCCGAAAATGAATTATCTTCAATGATATCATATTACAGTGTAGTCCTTGTTTTGGTAGAAAAAACAATAATGAAGAATCTTGACTATAAAAGTGTATGAATTTAATAATAAGGAGGGGACTTTGGAATTCGATCAAATGGAACAAACGGATGCATGGAAATAAAGATGGACACAAGAATTTTGTTAACGAGGAAAACCTTAGAGATGACAACCTCTTCGGAAAAAACCCCGGGAGTTAGGTCTCCAACCTTAAAAGTTTCACTATGAATATCGAGATTACAAGCTGGAAGACGATTGAGGGATTACAAGCAGTGTATGCGTAGGGTGATCGTGTGTGTGTTAATTTCCATGTCCCCTATAAATAATAAATATCAACAAGATAATAAAAAAGTTTCTAAAATCTCGGCATGTCTTCTTATCCTCTCAACGTCCCTTGACTTGGTCTCCTTGGCGCTGAGGGAAGAGTCTTATGTGCTGGTAAATATCTCCGTATTTATCTCCTTTTGTTCACTGAAAAATATGAATAGAAATAATCAGATAAATATAGTAAATAGTATGCAATACTTACAGTGGGATAGGATGTCGACATGCAGGAATCAACTGAGGATGTCAACATGCTGAAAATGCCCATAACAATTTGTCTCCAAAAATATTTGCCTCTCACGAAATTTGAAGGGGTAAATATTTTTCAAAAAAACAACTGGCACCTGCCATGATTTGACAACCGCATTTAACGTGGAGGAGTTATTGAACGGTTGGGGAGTTTAATTTGGAAAAGAGGTTTTGGAAAAAAGGGTTTCTTTTATTTTAATAACTGCCTTGCTAATTTAAAAATCTTCCAAGCCCTTCCAGTCGCTTCTCTTCACGACGGCATCCTTTGAAAGGTAATTTCTTCGTTCTCTCTCTCTCTCTCTCTCTTGCTTCCATAGTTTCCGATTTCTCATTTATTGTCACTATGGGTGAGACTAGGTGGAGTTCCTTAAAGGTGAAAGGTGCACCTGTTCCCAAAGAACCCATAGATGTCGACTTTGGTGATTTCGAATGTGAAAACCTGCTCTCCAAGCCTGACGAAGAGATATGTGTGTTTAACGACACCCAAATCGAGTCGTTGAAACGCCAATGCTGCTTTCCAGAAGGTGCTATCTTCCACCCCTTCCTTGTTAATCTTAGGTCTGGACCTAGTTTCCCCAAAATGGGTTTGCTTCCTAGAATATCCTTTTCTTCTAGGGTTTAGCCTCCCTTTTCCTTCTCTAGTTATCGATTTTTTCTAAAGGACACAGCTTGCTTACGCCCAGTTAATGCCAATGGCATAAAGGATTTTTGCTTTTGTGGTAAAGGTTAATAGGGAAAATGGCTTAAATCTAGGGCTTAGTGAGATAGCCTATTCGTATGATTTCCAGCCATTTGGGTCAAAACGGTATCTCTTTAAGAAAATGCCAGGCAGAAATCCCTTAATGACGACAACATCTTCGAACGACAGAGGATGGAAGGATAGATTTTTCTTTGTTGAGAGAGAATCAATTGAAGAAGGAGACGAAATACCTAGCAGATGGAATAGGGGAGGTATTTTGATTTCTGACTTGTGATTTTCTCTATTCTGAGTTAGACTGAAATCATAATTTTCTCTATTCTCTTGCAGATATTGACTGGGGAGAGCTTTTTCCACCAGAGGAAGACACATTGGCAAAGATTGAGGAATATTTCAAATTGCCCCTAGACAAGAGGTCACCTAGAGGCCTGGTTGAAATGCCTTTTGTTGCTCAGGAAGAAGATAAGGCGTCTCCATCTGTCAACATGTCCACGTGTAAACATGCTTTTACCCTGTTTTAGTCTGTGCATACTTTTTCTTGACATTCTGCTTATTTGGTACAGTCTCCAAACCAGTTACTTCGGGCTCGGACTTTGATCTGGATGATCTTAATGCTTTGATTGAAGGTTCCCCTCCTAAGGTGGGGACAAGGCCTCCTGTTGCTCTAAAGAAGGCTGCCGAAAAGGTAGAGAGTGTGGGAATCGGATCAAGGGTGAAGAAAAGAAAGGTTGCCCAAGAGGAGGTGATCGAAATTGTGGATACATTTGATGGTTTGTCAGTTGCCGAGGTAAAGAAAAAGTATATGAGCTTTGTGTCTGGGGTAAGATATTGCTATTCACCTTTGGTTGTATTATAGCTTTGTCATAGGGTTTTTTGGTATTTTACTGTCACTATCTCTACAGGTAATGGGATATTTGGAAAATCAGATGGAAGATTGGGCCAAAGATATTGAGAGTACAAGAAAGAAAGTAAGAGCAGATATAGCCCTGACCAAGAAAGAGTCCGCTATATGGGAGAGAAAATTTGATGATCAAGCAAAGGATTTGAAGGGGCTGCTGGACAATCTTGCTAAGATTGAAGAGGATCATCTTAAGGAGGTTGATGATGTAAGGAACTCCTGCAAGATCGCCACTGCAAAGACTGTGATACAGATCAAAATACAGATGATGAAGGATCATTTAGTGGGGAAATCCCAAGATTGAAACATTAGCAAGGAGTATGCCAATCTAGCTAAGTTGACAGGTGAACCAGTGGACGAAGGTGAGGTGTCATCCAGCCCCAAGGATGCAATGGTAGGAGAAGAGATAGAGGCTGGAGAGGGGACTCCTAAAGAAACACCTGAGGCAGCAGCCAAGTAAGGATGTTTTAAAAACAGTTATTTGTTTTGTTGAATTTGAGGGTGGTGACCCAAAAACAATTTTATTTTGTTGGTATGTAATAGGTCCATAAGGACCGAAGACAATTTATTTCAAGTGTTCGGTTGGTTCAACACTTTGCTTTTAGTTTTATGTTGTTTGGATGTTGGTGTGGGCCAACTGAATTTGGGAAACGTTCTATGGTAGTCTTAGTGGTATTTAATATCTTAGAGTTTAGAAAAAACTTTTGTTAGTAACTTCTATGCATGTCATGCTTTGATACCAAATGCTAAAGTATTTTCAAAGGATGTTGACATAATCATACGTTAATTTCATAAGGTGACATGAAAAATGTCAAAATCGTAGGAATCTTAAGATGACATATATATGCCATAACCAATTGAATAAAACTTAAGATCAATCATTTAACTGAGTGGAAATGGGTAAGCTATATAATGTTACTTATATAGGCCCATCCCACACCTCAATTAAAGAGATATCGTGCGCTCCAGGCGAAGGTGTGGCAACCTAACATTCTTTAGAAAGAGATAATTAACTCTTTAAACCTTAGAAGAGATTGTGTACATTTACTTTAGAAGAGATGGCCAGTCTCTGTCGGAGGATAATTCGTTGAAACTTTGCTTTAAGTACTCAGATGTCCCCATTCTTGTATATCATCATCTTGCAAGACAGAGACATGTTAGAGATTGGCGTCAAATATGTTGACGCCCCTCCGCAGGTCGTGTTAGTGACATCTTATTTTGAAATAATTATAAAGAAAAAATGAAAAGAAAGGAATGAAGGATTACTGATAAATGAAAAGATTAATAAAGGATTGTTCATACCTGGCTTGTGGTGAGGTTAGGAGAATATTGCCTAAATGTAGTACCTTTTAAGGTGAATGGCATTCCAACTTCTTGGGATCATTTGGCCATCCAAGGTTGACAAACGATATGCTCCCTTTCCGGCCTGTGCATCAATCAAATAGGGGCCTTCCCACTTTGGGGCAAGTTTGCCTGCCTTGAGCTCCTTTGTATTTTGAAACGCTTTTCGTAGGACTAAGTCACCTACTTGAAACCTTCTGACCCTCACATTCTTATTGTAAGACATGGACACTCTTTGCTGATATGCTGCCATCCTTATTTTAACCATATCTCTTAGCTCGTCCACAGTATCCAAATCATGTGCTAAGATGTCACTATTATGCTCAGGTGTCAACAAACCATATCTAGCCGTAGGTACTAAAAATTCTGCAGGGATGACTGATTATGCCCCAAATACTAGAGAATAGGGTGTTTGACCTGTTGCATTCTTAGATGTCGTCCTATCAGCCCATAAAACCAATGGTAACTCTTCTGCCCATCTCCCTTTATTTTGATCCAGTCTTCTCTTTAGGTTGCTTATGATTATCTTATTGCTGGATTCTGCTTGTCCATTTGCTTGAGGATGAACAGGTGAAGATGTCACAATCTTGAATCCCCATCTAGTCAAGAAATCTTGCATTTTTCGACTGATAAATTGTGAGCCATTGCCACATATTATCTCTGAAGGTATCCCAAATATGCTGAATATGTTTCTTTTTATGAAAGAGATTACTTCTCTGTCTCGGAATTGAATTTTTTTGTTTTGTTCGTTCAAACTTTGTTTTAAGTTTTCTTTTTCTACCTTTTGTATTTGTACGAAAAAGATCCGTTATTGTAGGTGCACTGATGTTGTGCTTGTAGAAGCACTATTATTTTCACTTATTGTTAATCCAACATCTTGTACCTTTTCAGAGAATAATTCTTGTATTAGTAGTGTAATTCTATTAAACCCATATTTTAGAATTCTTATTGCATCACTGTTTTCATGGCATGCGATCATCAAATCGTAGTACTTTTTTGCCATTTGTTGTTTCCTAGGAATTGAATTTTTTTGCTCATTTGAAGTAGTAGATATTACTTACTCCCTCCGTCCCATTAGTATTAGCACAAACACTGTTTGCGCGAGAATTAAGAAATATGATATTTTAATAAAATATTGTGAGTGTAAAAGAATGAGTGGAGAGAGAATGAGTGGAGGGTGTAATAAATTATAATGGTGTTGTGAGTATTAAAATAATGTAGGAGAGAGAATGAGTGGGGTTGGGTGAATATTTTATTAATATAAAGTTTCCTTTTTGGGAGTGTGCGGATATTAGCGGGACGCCCAAAAAGGAAAGTGTGCTAATATTAGCGGGACGGAGGGAGTAAGTTTTATTTCATAAACTTAATTTGGCTGTCTTTATTCACCTTTTTTAATGTACTCTTCCGCCAATCGACATTTGTTAAATTGAGAACCTTAATGCAATAAAAGCACAATCAACCAACCTTATTGAAATGATTGCATTTATATTTGACAGTTATCGTTTCATTACTTCGCGTAAAAAGTACCATTTCAAACTTTTCTTGATGATTCTCATGAGCTCATCAAACAACTTGTTGAAAAAAACTTAAATACTAAAAAGTGTCCAAAATATTTATTTATATTCATAAAAAATAAAAAAAAAACTATACATTTATAAATAAAAATTAAAGAATTTTATCCGTCCCTGATTTCTTTATTATACTTTCATTTGTTTATTTTTTTCTAAATTTTTTATATAACTTTTTGAAAAGAACTTCAATACAAAAAAATGTCCAAAATATTTATTTATATTCATAAAAAATAAAAAAAACTATACATTTATAAATAAAAATTAAAGAATTTTAACCGTCCCTGATTTCTTTATTATACTTTCATTTGTTATTTTTTTTCTAACTTTTTTTATATAACTTTTTGAAAAAAACTTCAATACTAAAAAGTGTTCAAAATATTTATTTATATTCATAAAAAATAAAAAAAACTATATATTTATAAATAAAAATTTTAATAAACTATACCCTATAGGGTATACCCTATAGGGTATACCCTATAGGGTATAGGGCATAGGGCATAGGATATAGGATATATCCTATAGGGTATAGGGCATAGGGTATAGGGTATACCCTATAGGGTATAGGGCATAGGGCATAGGGTATAGGGTATACCCTATAGGGCATAGGGCATAGGGTATAGGGTATATCCTATAGGGTATAGGATATACCCTATAGGGTATAGGGTATAGTATACCCTATACCCTATAGGGTATACCATATAGGGTATAGGGCATAGGGCATAGGGTATAGGGTATACCCTATAGGATATAGGGCATAGGGTATATCCTATACCCTATACTATACCCTATAGGGTATATCCTATACCCTATAGGGTATAGGGTATTATTAAGTATTATTATTAATTATATAATATTATTATTAAGTATTATTATTAATTATATAATAATTATTATTAATATATTCAAGCCAAAAATTTATAAAAAACGCGTTTTTTGTTAACTTAACAAAAAACGTGTTTTACCGCAACAGACAGTTACACACATATAATAACACCTCTCTCTCTCTCTCTACGCAAATACGCAAAGGGAAGTCTCTCTCCTCTCTCTCTCTCTATACGCAAAGTGAAGTTCTGCGTCTTCTTCTTCGTCCTCACCAAATCCATTACCGGCGATCTCCTTCTCAGCAACACCAATCCTCTCCGATCCACAAACCAACCGGCGACCTCCAACACTCCTTCAATCGCCAACAAGCGACCTTCTCCACCATCTTCTCGGCCCTATTCTAGCCCTAAGCCGACGCCCTCCTACTCAGGCCAAGCAACCTCCGTCTTCTCCCAAATCCCTCCCCTTCAATTTCCATCCAAATCCCCAGGTACCTTGATCGTCATTGGAATTTGTGTTTTGTTTGGTGTTTCTGGTACCGTCCTCGGCAACAATTTCTTCACCGTCCTCAATTCAAGAAATTTGTTTCTAATTTGTTTTGTTGGTTTTTGAATGCCAGTGTTCTGTTTTTTGAATGCCAGTGTTCTAGTTTTCAGATGCCAATTTATGTTTTGTGGAATGCCAGTACAATCTGTTGTACAGAATAAAACATTGTTTTGATGTGTCAGTTCTAGTGTATATTAATGCCAGTGTTTGTTTTATTGAGTGCCAGTCCATGTTTTATGGAATCCCAGTCCATATTTTTTTGAATGTCAGCAAAAATGATTATCAGTATTTTATGAGTGCCAGTGTATGTGTATTTGAGTGCCAGTGTACGTAATTTTGAATGCCAGTTCATGTTTTTTTGAATGCCAGTGCTTGTGTTTTTGAGAGCCAGCAAAAATATTAGTGTAACAAAGTGCCAGTGTTAGTATAACAGAGTGCCAGTGTGAAGAGTGTCAGTTTATGTATTTAAAAGTGCCCGTGTAAAAAGTGTCAATTTCAGTTTAACAAAGTGCCGATAGTTTACACTTGGCACTTTGTTAAGCATCTTGGCACTTTTTTATTGGCACTTTGTTATTTGGCACTTTGTTTGTTAAAACGGCGGCATAAACGGGGGAACCATTAATTACGAAAATGCCACCGTTTATTTTGAACATGGTTTCCAGTAATTACAAAATTGCCACCGTTTATTTTGAAAACACGTTTTTCCTTATCTTCTTATCTTAAGAAAAAACTAATTTTTTATAAGACCAACTCTATATTCAATTATTTAATTGAATAATTAACAATAACATCATTATTATTACTAGTTATTATTAATATTATTATTAAGTATTATTATTAATTATATAATAATAACTATTAATATATTCAATTATTTAATTGAATAATTAACAATAGCATCATTATTACTAGATATTATTAATATTATTATTAATTATATAATAATTAATAATATATTCAATTATTTAATTGAATAATTAACAATAGCATCATTATTATTACTAGTTATTATTAATATTATTGTTAAGTATTATTATTAATTATATAATATTATTTTTATTAATTATATAATATTATTATTAATATTATTATTAATTTTATAATAATAATTATTAATATATTCAATTATTTAATTGAATAATTAACAATAGCATCATTATTATTACTAGTTGTTATTAATATTATTATTAAGTATTATTATTAATTATATAACAATAATTATTAATATATTCAATTATTTACTTTTTTGATATTATGTATTATTACTAGTTATTATTAATATTATTATTAAGTATTATTATTAATTATATAATAATAATTATATATTCAATTATTTAATTGAATAATTAACAATATCATCATTATTAGTATTATTATTAAGTATTATTACTAATAATTTTTAAAGAAATAAAAGTATATAATTTTATATTTAATTATTTTTATTTTTTGTAAGATAAATTATAATTTTTGTTATTATTATTTTTGCTAATTATTATAAACATAAAGAGAATTTTGATGATAAATAAATAAAAATAAGAGGTGGCAATAAGTCATTGAACCCAAACATTCACATGGATCATTAGGTTTAGTAAAATCTTAACCATTAAATACATATCAAATAATTAGATCTAATGGTCCAAATTCATCCAAGAAAACACAAACACATTTTCACTTGATTGGTTGTTTTATGTTCACATGGATTGACATTTTAATCAATCTGAACCATTAATCACACACAATCCTATGGTCCAAATTCATCATAGCAAAACCCTATTTTTTTTCTTTCTTTACTATCCTACTGTGCCTCCCTCTCTCCTACTGCGCCTCCCTCCCTCCCTCCCTCAAATCACAACAACTGAAACACAATGAAACTTCATCTCAAATCCCATTCATTCTTCCTCTTACAATGCCCATTTCCTATATCCTCTCCCTCACTCTCGTTCTCTCTCTCCCCGTCTCTATTTTCGCCGGGGACCCTCCAGCTAACCTTGTCGTCTTTCCCTCCGACGCCGTTGCTCTCCTCACCTTCAAGTCCAAAGCTGGCGCCGTCTCTATTTCCGCCGGGGACCCTTCCAGCTAACCTTGGCGTCGTCCGTTTCGTCCTCCAAAGCTACGGTCTTCGTGGTGAATTTACAACTCACTCCGTTTCGTCCGTTTCTTCTTCTCCATTTTTTAGATCTAGAACTTCTCTCTAGATTTGGGTTTGATTTTTTAAATTTAAATTGGGTTTGATTTTTTTTTAGATTTAATTTGGGTTTGATATTTTCAGATTTAGTTTTAATTTTTATGTTTTTATGAATGGTGTTGGTGGTGTTGTTGGTGGTGTTGTTGGTGGTGGTGGTGATGATGATGGATGGTGGTGGTGGTGGGCAAAGTGTAACTTTTAAAATATGTGAGGACTGGTTTCAGTATAAGAGAAGTTTAGGGAACAAAGTGTAACTTTTAAAATATATTAGACTAATTTGAGAAAAAGAGAAATTCAAGGAGCAAAGTGTAACTTCTGAAACATGGAGGACTTGTTCGAGAATAATAAAAGTTATGGGACTGAATAAAAAATATATTTAAAAATATATTAATATATTTTTAAATATATATATATATATATAAAAAAATTTAATTTAAATTAATAATTTAGCGACGGAAAATATCTGTCGGTAATTTGGTGTGTTAAAAAACAAAAAATATAATAATGATTTTTTTTAGCAAAATAAAATAAAATAATGTTTAGCGACGGACATTTTAATATACATATATATATATATATATATATATATATATATATATATATATATATATATATATATATATATATATATATATATATATATATATATATATATATTTAAAATACATTAATATATATTTTTAAATTTATATATATAATATTTTTAATATAAAATGCGAATTTAGCGACGGAAATATTCGTCGGGAAAGCCCTCAATAATTTGGCATATAAAAAAATATTGATTTTTTTTAATAAATAATAGCAACAAAATGATCCGTCGATAATCCGTCACTAAATTGGTCCAAAAAATAAAACGACCATTTAAATAGCGACAGAATTTTCCGTCGCTAATCCGTCGGCATAATGCTTTAAATTGGTCGTTTATTTTACCAAATTACCAACGGATTTTAAAACAATAGCGACAGAAAAATCCGTCGCTAAAGCTGATTGAGATCCGTCGGTAATCCGTCGAAAGATTTACCGACGAGCATTTTACCAACGGAATTTTTCCGTCGGGAATCCGTCGCTAAATCAATTTAGTGATGGATTTTTGGCATTTAGTGACAGATTTTTTCGTCGGTAAATGTCGTTTTTCTTGTAGTGGTGGTTCTTTTCCTCCCATTGATATTGCGAAAACTTTAGAAGCCAAACAAATATTTCTGTCTTTTCATTTGTTAGGAAAGTACACCCAATCATCACTGTATTCAAGTGGTTGTTCACCTCAACCATTGGTGCACACATAAGGCTGTATCTAGTTGTGTCATATGTTGTATCAAACACAACAACATCCCCATATAATTCATAATCCTTCTTCATTATACCATTTCTCAAAAATAAAGTATCGAGTCTACTTTCTTCCCCAAACTGCATTTTGATGTAAAATTCTTCATCTTTAATTTGGCTTAGTCTATTAACTACAGTCTTTGCATCGCACATTTCTATTTTTTCCATTCTCAATCTTTGTACAAAATTACTATGATCTCTCCTTGTATGCCCAACATATTCCTCCCCACCAGCTGCCTTTGCTAAAACATTATATCCATCGGTTGATTTGATGTCAACTTCTTCAAATTGCTCTACTATTTTACCTTTAGCTTCTAATATTGACCTCTCACTTCGCTTTAAGTGGATCTATTTTGGACTTGTCATCTCAAAGTTGTGTTGAGTTATGTGTCGTGCAACTTCATATAAGTCTTCCTTCTTTAATAACTTTACTCTCGTAAGAGCTTGATAATTTGTCCTTTTAGAAGGAGTTTTTTTCCTCTTCATTTTTCTCTTTGGGTTTTCAATTCGTTCCAATGGAGAATGAATCTCAATTTTACTGACTTCTAATGGAGTTGGAACATCAAGTTCATTTCATGTTCCTTTAGTGTATCCTTGACAAAAACACATGAGATACTTATCTATTGGCCTTGATGTTTTTTTCGAGACACGTGAGGTTGACATCTTAACACTAAATCCAAATTCATTAGCATGATTCTTGTATAGTTGATACAATTCTTCCCATGTCTTTGCTTTTATCCCCAGCAGAGATGAAGTAAAATTAACATGGCTTGTTGCACACGAATAAACTAAAGATACTAAATTAACAATAGCACTGGCACTAGAGAAACATATGTGTTGACATATTATATTAAAATACTGGCAGCTTAAAAAACACATGCATTGGCATTGGGAAACAAGCACATACACTGGTACTAGAGAAACAGGTGTGCTTACACATTCACTTACAAATAGTGTTACCTTATTTTCACAAGCAATGGCCATTGGGAAACAATCATATTCACTGGCACAACATAAACATATGTGTTGACATATTATATTATATTATAAACACTAGCACCTTAAAAACACACGCATTGGCATTGGGAAACAAGCACATGCATTGGCACTAGAGAAACAAGTGTGCTGATTCACTTACAAATACTGACACTTTATTTTCACAAGCAATAGCCATTAGGAAACAATCACAATCACTAGAACAACAGAAACAGATGTGCTAGGACATTATATTAAAAACACTGGCACCTTGAAACACAAATAATGGCTTTGGGAAACAAGCAAATGCACTGACACTAAAGAAACAGGTGTGCTGGCACATTCACTAACAAACACTGGCACCTTATTTTCACAGGCAATAGTTATTGGGAAACAAGCACATTCACTGGCAGAATAAAAACATGTGTGCTGGCACATTCTTAAAAAAAATTGTTACATTATACTAAAACCATTAGCACATTCAAAAACATGCACTAGCATAATACAAACAGATGTGATGGCATATCATAAGCACAAGCAAATCAGATTACAAATCAATTACAAACATAAACACTGTCATTACGAAAATCAAGCACTGGTAATACAGATTATCTTACCTGTTTCATGATCATCATCAACTGTGTGATGAATTTAATCAATTACGGTAGCATTGTCTACAATAATTCAATCATAATGTTAACTAATCAATTTCGTGAGTGTACTAGCGCGTCGAGTAATGAGGAATTCGAATTATTACCAATTTTATCTTCAAAATCCTATAAACTCATATTAATCTAATAAAAAATCGCATGAATTGAATGAAACAATTAGAAATGATTGTTAATATATCGATTGATAATCTATTCTATATGAAGATTTGACATTGATTCCTATAGTACCTCAAATGATTGAAACGGAATGAATATAGATTGAATTCTGCTTTATCTCGATGAATTTCTCCTGTTTTGTGACGTAACTGTGTATTTTATTATGTGTGTTCATTGACTTTAAGTTTATATAGACCGATTATGTTTTGTTACTGAACCTGCCCACCGGTTTAACCCGCATGTTGTATGTGTAAACTGGATACAAAAACTATTTTTTCCATAATTTTATTATTGTAAAATCTAAGGAGAAACGTGTTTCTCCTTACTGTATGGAGAAACGAGTTTTTTAATATTCAGAAACCTTCAAAATGAATATTCAGAAATCTTCAAAATGAATATCCAGAAATCTTCAAAATGAATATCCAGAAACTATTAAATGAATATCCAGAACTACCAAATTGAATATCCAGAAACACACAATTGACCATGTTCAGAAACTATAAAATGAGTATCCAGAAACCTTCAAATGTATATCCAGAAATCATCAAATGAATATCCAGAAACATTCAAAATGAGTATCCAGAAACATTCAAAATGAGTTTCTGGATATTCATTTTGAAGGTTTCTGGATATTAAAAAACTCGTTTCTCCATACAGTATCGGAGAAACGCGTTTTTCGCCAGACCAACTCTTTTATGATTTTTCATAAGAACAACTCATTATAAGGTTATAAGGAATGTAGAATTTCGATTACCAATTACCATAAATAATGTCTGGTGAACTATTACACAAATGCAATAGGCTCACCAAACATTATGAAATGGAGTTTATTACACAATTAAAAACCACAATTTTATAATTTTCAAAAAATAGAAGCAATTGAAGGTCCACATTGGTATAATATTTCCAACCATAGAAAGTAAAGCACACAACACGTTATTGAAAAGGCCTAGGTTCGTTTTTGTTCGGTATAAAAATAATTGTATTTTGAAAAGTTTAGTCTATCATCCTGATTTTAAGTTCACGAATTATGGTACAGATTGGGCAGGAATTAGGAACGAAATTGGTATTGCGATGATATGTTTTCCGTGCAATGGTTTTTATATTAATAAAAAAAAAAATACAATGATTACACAAAATCTGGGGAGAAACGCGTTTCTCCGTCGCGTATGGAGAAACGGGGCTTAGTTTGTCGCGCGACATACTTAGCCACAACAACTGGATATCCTTTTCAAAGCTTCTGGATATCCAGAAGCTTGAATATGGATATCCAGAAGCTTGAATAAGGATATCCAGAAGTTTTGGAAAGGATATCCAGAAACCAAATATTTTTTCTGGATATCCTTTCCAAAGCTTCTGGATATCCATATTCAAGCTTCTGGATATCCAGAAGCTTTGGAAAGGATATCCAGAAAAAATATTTGGTTTCTGGATATCCTTTCCAAAGCTTCTGGATATCCATATTAAAGCTTCTGGATATCCAGAAGCTTTGAAAAGGATATCCAGAAACTGGCTAAGTATGTCGCGCGACAAACATAGCCCCGTTTCTCCACACGCGACGGAGAAACGCGTTTCTCAGCAGACCGACTCCAATGATTAATGTGAAATACGTGAAAATACAAAAGATAAAAATGAAAAAACAGATTATACAGATAATGTCTTAACATTTTTTTGTCTGAACACCATATTAGAGTCTATATTAGAGTCTGTTTGATAAAACTGAAAATTAAAGCTTGAAATTATTGAGCTGGAAATGTAAGCTGAAACCATTAAGTTGGTAAGTTTAATATTTGAGTTTGTTTGATAATAACAAAACACATAATCGAAATTTAATCAAAATTTCAGCTCGGTACTTAAAATTTTATTTAAATAATTTCAACAACTTCCTATAAAAAAAAATTCTCAATTATTGTATGATTAAATAAAGTGACATGTATGCCACCATTATTATAATTCGATATCATATTTTTAATTTTATAATTTTTCCATTTGCTAGCACAATAAAAGGCAAAGGGCAAACCCCGGTGCGTCAAGTGTTTCCTGCCAAGCGGGGGTTGGGAGAGGGAACCATTTGCTAGAGCCTTTTCCTGACAATTGCCAAGAGGCTGTTCGCCAAGGTTCGAACTAACTAAAATAATTTATTTATATATAGTTGAATTCAATTCTAAAACTTGAGATTTACAATTTGAAATTAGATTGTAACATGGTTATTTTGACAAAAAATTGAAGAAATAATTATGAGAATAATTACATTTAATAATGCTTTGATCATATATAATTTAAATCAGGGGCGAAGCCAGGAATTGCCCGAGGGGGGGCAAGATTACACGGGGGTTCGGGGGCAGAGTCCCCGAAAAAAAATTTCGGGTCGGACAAGTAAAAAATGGGTCGGATCCATGAAATACAATGTATTTTAGTTAAAAATGTAAAGAATTAATAAAGTTAACAAAAATGATAAAAGTAAGTAATTCAAGGAACGATTGAAATAGTGTTGAAGTATTTAACGCAAACAATTAATTAAGATTGAAAAAATGTGAAGAAAGACCAAAAACAAAAAAAATGGGAAAAGCCTAACTAATTAATTAAGATTGAAAAATGTGAGGAAATTAGGAGAAAGAGAAAAACAAAACTGTTAAGAGAAAAAAATGGAGAGAGAGAGAGAGAATAGCAAAGATGGAGGACAAATAAAATTAATTGAAAATGTAGGTAGTAGGGCTCGAACATGGATTTGAAAGGAAACACCAAAGGCTTTAACTTCACCCCTTCAACCATGAACCACACCACTCACTGGTGTTAATCTTGAAGTTAATTATATATAACAAAAAAATATGGGGGGGGCAAAAAAAATAAAATCCACTGCACTTCCACCGCTTGGGGGGGGGGGCAAGTGCCCCCATGCCCCCTGGCTCCGCCCCTGATTTAAATATGAAAAATTAAAAGAATTCAACAAAATAAAACTGAAAGGCACCACTTTCTTTCCAACTGAACACACACACACACACACTGAAAACCGATTCTCTCTTTCTTCCCTTCTCTCCATCTTCTTCATTCTTCTATCCTTTCTCTATTAGATCCAATTTGAAGGTTTAATTAGGTTTATTCTTCTTTTCTTTGGTAATTTAATTGTTGTTTTGGCTTTTTAATCAACAACACAATTTTTTGTAATCTTTCGAGATTACAAAAAATTGTGTTATTAATATTTATTTTTTCTTTGTTATTAGGTATTAAATAAATTTCTCTCTTAAACGTGAGAGCCTTTGTTTCTCTCTTAAATGTGGGAGCCGTTGTTATCTCTCCTTTGTGAGAGCCGTTATTTTCTCTCCTATGTTGAGAGTTTGTTTGTTTGTTGTTTTCTTTATTGTTTTTTTGTTGTAATTGCAACGATTCTCACGGTTTCTCACAACCAAATGCATACCATCGTTTTTTCTGCACAAGGAGGGTTTGAGAATTTTGAGATGTATGGTGGGAGTCTCTTCGTCGACCCGGATTCTGCATATCCAGCGCTAAACGCAATTTCTTATCAGAGGGAGAATTTTCTAAATGTCGATCTGAGGCAGTGTCCAAGTCCGTCTTGGAATGGAATCCGTACGTCTCAAGATTTAAATTGTACTTATCTTTGTTGTAGGTTAAGAGATGTATATGACATTAACATTCAAGGTGAGCCTCCAATCTTTGTGGTGTGCCATCCCTTTTCTAGTTGTGAATGATATTGAATTTGTCGTTTGCTTCAAAAAAAAAAACAAAAAAAAAAACTGCAATAAATAAATAGAATATGTTGGTGGAAAGATTTGAATTCACTCCCTTTTTTTTCCTTTTACCTTGTAAAGCTACCTCTTTCTTTAAGGGTGATGGAGGAAAACTCCCTCTTGTAATAAAAACCGAGCAAGTGTACTCACTATCGGTGTAGCAGTATGCAAATGCAGGGGTCGAATCCACTGAGACTCATTGGTAAACAAATAAAGTGAAAGCAGTGAATTTTGTAATCAAATTTTATAGATTTGATTTAAGCCTAAAAACATAAAATAAATAACTAAAACTAACTAAACGAGAAAACAGATTATGAGCAGAGATTCGTAGATTGGATTTCACTTCACCATCATTCTATGCACAATTTTAGTTATAAAACATCAACTCAACTTCTAGGGTTCATTCACTTTAGCTAGGATCGACACGGTTAGGTGGCCGGATTACAATCCTAAATACTCTTTTACTATTGTGAATTCTATTACGGTACCACAATATGCCAAGAATACATTAAACACGAAAGAATAACAAAACCTAACGTTGATCCGATTCTATTACGGCACAAATCAAGTTATTCAATTAATAGCAGTCTATGTATAAATCGCCCAAATTAATGGCTCAATAAATACCCAATTATTCAAAGATGAGTTCGTATCTTAACATACGTCTCAAATCTAAGAACAAGAAATTAAAATCTATCAATGAACTAGAAGGAATTAAATAGAAAGAATTAAAATATTAATGCATAGAAATCCGGTGAAGATCAAACCAATCTACAAATCTAAAGAATTAGCTACTCATAATTTACAATGATAAAACCTGGAATTGATGAATTCTTCTTCTTCAAAGAATTGTTAAAAAAAAAACAAAATTATAAAAACTCTATTGTATGATCTGTGATATCCTTCTAATTAACATGGCTGCTGGAATTTATATAAAGAATAGGGTAAAAGACTGTGGATCCAAGCTTGGAAAAAAGACAATACTGCCCTTGAGTAATACGCCAAACAGTTGCTGGAAATCGACGTAGCGCGGCCGCCCTAACATTTGGCGCGCCCGCCCTACTTGGCCGAGAGTTTGGCCGAGACTTTTCCCCTTAGCGCGGCCGCCCTGGTGAACTAGCGCGTCCGCCATTGTTGACAGGCCTTTGTGCTCCAGCCATGGCCCCAAATCCTTCCTTCTGGCCCCAAATGGCCGGCCTTAGTGTTTCCTTGGCCCAACTTGTCCTCGGCCATATACCAAGCAAGCAGTGGCCTAGTTTGTAACAATTGTTATTCGTTTCGTCCCGCTATTTTGCAGTCGCACTTTGACCACTTTAATGACTTCTTCTGCGCTTCGCTCTTTGAGATTTTATTTTTCATTTTAACCCACGAATTTTTATACATCAAATTCGTCCAAAAATTCCATATTTCCAATTTAGTCCCTGAATTTTCCACTATTTCCAAATTGGTCCTTGGAGCTCGTTTATTTCACTATTTTCCTTCTCTGCTCCGCTTCACTTTATTCCTTTTGCACTTTTTAGCCATAAAATACACCTTTAAGCAGCTCTATACCCTGTACTCAATAAATACTCACAAACCCCATCAAATACACATAAAACTCGGGAATCAAACACAAAGAAAGCCTAAAAGTGCATCATTTGGATGGGTAAATACACATCCATCAAACACCCACAAACTAACCTTTTGCTCGTCCCGAGTAAAACAAAACTAAAAGAAGCAAAATAAAACTACTCTAAATCTTAATAATAAAATATTAAAACAAAATAATTATTTTTGGGATGTTCTATCACAGATGAGTCATTGGCCATACAAGTCTCAAATTCTTACCAACACACATAATCAACAAGTGCCACCACAGTAATGAGATTACAATCACATTGAAGCATAAAACTCACAATTTTCCACCGCGGCATGAATGATGAATGAATTATGGGAGGTCACTGCCAACAATCTAAGATTGTTTATGGATTCACTAAGTGATGCTCTAAACCAATATGTGTATCAATTACAATCACAAAAAGGACACTCATATGCATATTTACACAATTGTCAACCCGATTACTCGATATTGAATGAATAATATGACTTAAAAGCTAAGGTGCGAAAGATCGCAGGGCTAGGTTCATGGTTACAATTGAAGGTAAGGACATACGAAAAAAATAAGAAAGTGAAACTAGAAAGTCTTCTTGTAACAATACATCCTCACTTTGATGATAATTTCTCCACTCACCCTTATTACTTCCCAATGTGCCAACCCACAAACTAAAACTTTTTCGTACATTGATATGGGGTTGAGCACATTCCATTACTTTCTTTGGTCACCTTGAAACATAATTTCCACTTCAACATTAGAGAGGGCAAGGCTTTTTTTTTTACTTTGCACAAATGTATCACAAAGAATGTGCATTTACTATTTTTCTCAAGCCCCTCTTTTCATTATATAACATGACCCACTTCTTTATTTTTGTTACCAATTTCCACTCAACCCTTTGATTTTCAAAACACTCACAAACTATCCCCATTCTTTCCCTAGTTCCACTTTCTTGCAAAGGTGAGAAAATAGTGTATAAGTTAAAAGGGTGGGATAATGAGGGTACAAATGAAGGCGAATGGTGGTCTAAGATAGCCTCCCACTTTGTGAGAGATTCCATTCTTTTTCAAGCTCAAACAGGGTTCTAGCGGAAAATTTTATATAAGTGACTAGAAAGTTTAAGGCTCACAAAAAGGGATTCAAAGAATAGCCATATATATCAAGTAACCTATTGACGTGTTATTGACAATCATGCAAACATGTTCTAGAGACCCCGAGAATACACAAAGTGATCCCATAAAGGGCACCTAAGTTGATGACAATGACCAATAATATTGTACGGAAGTGAGAGGTGGTGCAATCATAATCTAAATGTTTCAATGCAATCCCAATCACCACACTAGTAATAGCACATGTGATTTTAAAATTAAAGCACACTCTAATCATCACAGACTTTGGCCAACATCCCAACTATGAAAAGAACAAAAAATTTTAAATTTTTCTATTTTTTTAGAGGGTGACACTATATACACTCCCCTATAAACCCACAAACTCGGAGAGTTGTCTACCCCCAAACTCAAAATATGCTATGTCCTCATAGCAAAGAGAACAAAAGCGTGCCTTGGGTTCGACGGACGACATGACACGACTAAACAGTAATTATCATAAAAATAAAACATACCTCATTGGGTTGCCTCCCAAGCAGCGCATTTGGTTAAAGTCGTTAGCCCGACTATGGTCCCAAGCTTACTTGGCCTTTGCTTTGCGGCCTTTGGACCATCTCCTTTCCTCACGGGCACAAACGCCCTTCTCTTTCCAAATCAGCTCTCCATTGTCAACAAGTAGGGGTAAAGCCACATTTATTTTTGAAACTTTACGCTTGTGCTTACCCTTTTTTATTTTCTTTTTATTGGTGTTTCCACCCCCAAACTCAATCTTTTCTGCAACCTGCAGAACACCATTCTCACAACCAAGATCAAGAGAGTTATCATGCACAAAAATCGTAGCAAATATAGAATCAGATAAATCACTATAACTCTCCTCACTAACTCTCGATTTTGAAGGCCCTTGTGGTAAATGTGATGGATTCGACTCTTTATGGGAGTCGTGTGGGGAGTGATACGACCCGTTACTCCTAGAGTATTGGTCGGCTTGAATGTTACTAGCCAAGGGACAAACGTCCGCATTATCCCCACTTTTCTCACATCCATTCACATCATATATGAAAATTGGAACATTAGTTATGGCTCCTACAAAACCATCTTTGGGGGAGGGTTTCTTATCATTTTTAAGCATACAAAACTTACATTCCTTCCCCATACCTCTCAAGGACACCATCCCTTGACACACATCAATGATGGCCTTAGTGTCAAACATAAATGGCCTCCCAAGAAGAATGGGAGTTTTCAGTTGTTCCTCACTTGATCCCTCCATACACATCACATAAAAGTCAATGGGGATAATGATTTTATCAATTTTAACCAACACCCCTTCAATAACCCCTAAGGGTCTTTTAATTGAGAGATCCACCAATTGTAAGTCTCTCATGGGTGGTTTCAACTCACATACCCCCAAACTTCTAAAAACATGAAAGGGCATCCCATTGACACTTGCCCCAAGATCCAACAAACCTTTAAAATTTTGACCCCCTAAAGAAATTGGGATAGTGAAACACCCGGGGTCTTTTTGAACATGTTTAATCTTTTCAAACTCCACACCTCTCTGGGTGTGGTTTTCACAACATTGGGGGAAGGGGTTTCTAAATTTAATGCAGAAAAAACATATTGAACCTCCCCCATCTCATCCTCTTCCTCACTAACATTATCAATATTATCACATTCAAAATTATCAAGGGAAGAAAGAAATACCTCCTCAATTTCCTCACTTTCATCCCACACTGTTGTGATTGACTTTGCTTGCTCAGGTGGGTTCTTCTCTTTCATCAATTCTTGGGCAACCTTCACAAGTTGCTCTACTTGTGTGCCCATCTTTTCAAACGCAGCATCTGTATTTCTGTTGCTTTGCTGCATCTCCATCCTTAACTGCTGAACTGCCATCTTCCAAGGTGCACTCCCATGTTGTCCAGGTGGTGGCACATGAAGGGGTTTTATTTGCTGATTCGGATGGCCACCCCATGGATTGTAGTTACCGTATGGGTTGCCTTGGGGTGGTGGTCTTGGTACATACCCATTGAACGCATGTGCCTGTTCAGGATTATACAAGAAATTTGCTGCACTTGGACACATATTAGTCACATGAGATGATAAACCACAATTTGCACAATAATCAGTAATAACATTGGCACCAGCAGAAGTGCCACAAGCAGTCAATTTATCCAATTTATTATTTAAAAGTGCGATCTGCTTTGAAATATTATCACTAGCATTCAATTCAAGTACCCCCCTTGTTCTACCCCTCGAACTCTTTTGTTGAGAATTAGCACTCAACATCTCAAATAAAGCTTTAGTTTCTTCCGGGGTCTTGGCTCCTATCGAGCCTCCAGCAGCATTGTCAACCATTGATTGACCATTGTCATTCAAGCCATCATAAAAGGCTTGGTTCAGTGAGGGTAGTGTGAAATTGTGTTGGGGACATTGCATTAACATTGTATTAAATCTTTCCCATGCCTCATGAAAGGGCTCCCCCACATCTTGGGAAAATGTCATCAATTTCTGTCTAAAACCAGCCAAAAGATGATGTGGGTAATATCTTTTAAGGAACACATCTTGTAATTCTCCCCAAGTACTAATGCTGCTCGGTGCAAGCATCATCAACCATGTTTTAGCCACTCCCTTAAGAGTGTAAGGAAAACACTTCGCCTAATTTGCTCCCTTAGTCACTCCTGTCTTAACAAAAATTGAGCAACAACAATAATATACTCTTTAAGGAACGTAAGTGCATCCTCGCAGAGCAATCCGTGAAAGCTTGGCAACATGGCAAAGTATTGTCCTTTGACCTCTAGATTTTTGGCTGCATCGGACAGCACTATGCAAGAGGTAGATGTGTCTACCCGAGGTCTAAGGAAATCATTCATAGTCTGCGTCGGTGGTACTGCCATCTCGGATTTCTCTTCCTCTACCTCGGTGGTGGAGGGTTCTGATTCGGTGTCAGAATCTGAGAAAAGGGGATTAAAGAGGGGATCGCCCTCAAATACTTCCTCAAGAAGCTTAGTGTCTTTAGCTTTATTAAGTCTATTTATGTTGTCGTTCAATGGCACCAATGTAGGCTTCAAAGAACGACGACCTTGCATTCACTACCTAACCTACTTGTTTACTTGCAACAAGTCCCCGACAACGGCGCTAAAAACTTGATGGAGGAAAACTCCCTCTTGTAATAAAAACCGAGCAAGTGTACTCACTACCGGTGTAGCAGTATGCAAATGCAGGGGTCGAATCCACAGAGACTCGTTGGTAAACAAATAAAGTGAAAGCAGTGAATTTTGTAATCAAATTTTATAGATTTGATTTAAGCCTAAAAACATAAAATGAATAACTAAAACTAACTAAACGAGAAAGCAGATTATGAGCAGAGATTCGTAGATTGGATTTCACTTCACCATCATTCTATGCACAATTTTAGTTATAAAATATCAACTCAACTTCTAGGGTTCATTCACTTTAGCTAGGATCGACACGGTTAGGTGGCCGGATTACAATCCTAAATACTCTTTTACTATTGTGAATTCTATTACGGTACCACAATATGCCAAGAATACATTAAACACGAAAGAATAACAAAACCTAACGTTGATCCGATTCTATTACGACACAAATCAAGTTATTCAATTAATAGCAGTCTATGTATAAATCGCCCAAATTAATGGCTCAATAAATACCCAATTATTCAAAGATGAGTTCGTATCTTAACATACGTCTCAAATCTAAGAACAAGAAATTAAAATCTATCAATGAACTAGAAGGAATTAAATAGAAAGAATTAAAATATTAATGCATAGAAATCCGGTGAAGATCAAACCAATCTACAAATCTAAAGAATTAGCTACTCATAATTTACAATGATAAAACCTGGAATTGATGAATTCTTCTTCTTCAAAGAATTGTTAAAAAAAACAAAATTATAAAAACTCTATTGTATGATCTGTGATATCCTTCTAATTAACATGGTTGCTGGAATTTATATAAAGAATAGGGTAAAAGACTATGGATCCAAGCTTGGAAAAAAGACAATACTGCCCTTGAGTAATACGCCAAACAGTTGCTAGAAATCGACGTAGCGCGGCCGCCCTAACATTTGGCGCGCCCGCCCTACTTGGCCGAGAGTTTGGCCAAGACTTTTCCCCTTAGCGCGGCCGCCCTGGTGAACTAGCGCGTCGCCGTGTTGCCGATGGCCTTTGTGCTCCATCCATGGCCCCAAATCCTTCCTTCTGGCCCCAAATGGCCGGCCTTAGTGTTTCCTTGGCCCAACTTGTCCTCGGCCATATACCAAGCAAGCAGGGGCTAGTTTGTAACAATTGTTATTCGTTTCGTCCCGCTATTTTGCAGTCGCACTTTGACCACTTTAATGACTTCTTCTGTGCTTCGCTCTTTGAGATTTTATTTTTCATTTTAACCCAAGAATTTTTATACATCAAATTCGTCCAAAAATTCCATATTTCCAATTTAGTTCCTGAATTTTCCACTATTTCCAAATTGGTCCTTGGAGCTCGTTTATTTCACTATTTTCCTTCTCTGCTCCGCTCCACTTTATTCCTTTTGCACTTTTTAGCCATAAAATACACCTTTAAGCAGCTCTATACCCTGTACTCAATAAATACTCACAAACCCCATCAAATACACATAAAACTCGGGAATCAAACACAAAGAAAGCCTAAAAGTGCATCATTTGGATGGGTAAATACACATCCATCAAAGGGCAAATCCCGGTGTGCCAAGCGCTCCCCGCCAAGCGGGGATTGGGAGAGAGAACCATTTGCTAGAGCCTTCCCCTGATAATTGCCAAGAGGCTGTTCGCCAAGGTTCGAACATGTGACCTTGTGATCACCAAAGGAGCAATTTAACCGTTGCGCCTAGGCTCGCCCTCGTAAAGCTACCTCTTTCCAACTTAAAAATTATTAGATTTTTTTAAAACAATCTTAATCATTAAAGTGATTCTATTTTTTCTTACATACAAAACAAGTTTAACTTATAATATTTTAAAGTATTCCAAATTAAAAACTTTATTGAACTACTAAATACTCCCTCCATCCCAAACCTATATACCCATTTTGTGTTTGGAGCAGAAATTAAGAAAAGTGGGTAATGGAGAAAGTGTTGTGAGTATAAAAGTAAAATAGGAGAGAGAATGAGTAGAGATAATAGTAAAGTTGATTGGTGTTCTGAGTATAAAAGTAAAATAGAAGAGAAATGAGTGCAGGAAATAGAAAAGATTATTTGTCATTTCAAAAAAGGGGTATGTTAGTTTGGGACGCCCAAAATGACAAAATGGGTATGTAGATTTGGGAGGGAGGGAGTATGTCTTAGATATCAACTAATCTGGTTTAAGCATGGGAAACACACTGTGTCTAACTCAGATAACGTGGTAACTTGCTCTATTTAAAACTCTTTCCTAACTTTTGCCATTAACTCATCATTCAATCTACTTAGAAATCAAACAAGTTGCAGTACGGAAATTAAAACCAATTTGGCTGTCAATGGCTGATTTCTTGCACAATATCCAAAAACTTGTTTTCTATCTCATTATTGTTTCAACAAACATGCCCTTATTAATGGCTACACCCTCCAGTCCAGCCAATGAAGAAATCAGTTCAAAGTTAGCTTAAACTTGTGGTGTTTGTGCAAGGCAAAAAGGCCCCTCTGACCATTTCAATTCTAGTTTGAAATCAATCTTTTTCATTCAAATTAAATTTGGCAGAGACAGTGATGCACAGCAGACCTTATTTAATTAAGTTTTGTGACATTTCTGCAATTTGTATACCCTCTTATTTTCTTGACCACTAGAATTGTTTTAGGTTTTGTTAGAGATGACAAGACTCATCAATGGAGATGAAGCTTTGGCTTAGTTGGCATGACAACTTGGCATAGTGTGTACTAGATTGGTGTGATGACATGGACTTATCGAGTTTGTGGTGTACAAGAATATCCAATTTTGATTTGACACAACATAGGGAGATCAACTGTGATTTATAATCATAATGCTAGGTTTTTCTATCCAATGGCTATAAGTACTATTGGTCAAGTATATTGATCAGATAAAAAAAAAAATTCAATCTAATAGCCATAAGCTTTAATTTACCTAAGCTTACAATTTTCGAATCAGACACAGTTGCCTGATTTGATCGACAAAATTGTTATATTGACAACTGATTTAAAATTTTATCTAATGATCATAAGCTTTCTATAGAATTTAGCTTACTATTATTGGATTGACGACTGACCAGATCATTGAGTAGATTACTGACCAGATGCCATAAACAATAACAATGCCCTTTTCTTTTTCTTTCATTTTTTTAACGCGGGCACTTTGCGTTAAACCGAAAGATTCTCATAATTTGTTGCCAAATAAAAATGAAATGAGAACTGTGCACTGTTAATTTCATACATAGATTCTTCTCAGTCGTGTAGACATTTGAGGAGTTTCATAAGATTCTTCAGAGAATTGTGTTTAAAATATGAACAAGTGTTATGCCAAGAACAGACAATATTATGGCATCTTCTTATATTTTACTCATAATTAATTTTAGAATATTAAATTCAGTAATGTATCCATCTACCCACACATATGACTTTGAACCTAACCTTTGGTTGCTTCGAAAATGGCTTCTAATTTTGGCATCAAATTCTAGGGAAAAATATTGCGAAAAGACCAATTTATTAAAATTGTCTGATGTTAATAACTCCTCCTTATACATTGAACATTTCATATTATAGTACAAGTCAAGCATATAAAAGAAACAGATAATTATACATAAGAAATAAAGAGAAATTAATGAATAGATTCTCCTCTTTTGTTATCATTTATATGAGTAATAGTACATGTCCGTGTCCAAGGCCACATGATTTTTTATTTTTTTAAATTTTTTTTTTAAATTAAAAAAAAAATTAAGGACAAAATGGGAAAGGGACAAATGTATGAGGGCAAAATGGGAATTTCGCCGCTTGGAACTCTTCATACCACTGTAGCAAACCGCTCCCTCATTTATACGAGTAAGACTACTACGCCCGTGCTCAAGACATGATTTTTTTTTTAATTTTTTTTTAAAAAAAAAATTAAATTAAAAAAAATAAAAAAATTTAAGGGCAAAATAAGAAAGGGACAAATGTATGAGGGCAAAATGGGAATTTCGCCGCTTGAAACTGTTCATACCACTGTAGCAATACCCTCCCTCATTTATATATACTATAGATAGTTTAGTAGTTCTGAGTTGATTATACTTCCTTCTGGGAATAATAGTCTCATTAATGCTAGTTATTTTGATTGAACTTTGATGAAAATTTAAGAATGCGTAATTATCCTAATAAAATTTAAAACTTATTATTGATAAAACATTATAAATACTAGTACTAAGTATAATTTTTAGAATGATCTATTAGTGATGGCGCCACAGAATTTGGGTTCTCACTTGAGGATAATTGACTTTGAGTCAACTACACCTAGATCACAACACATACAATGAGCACAGTTAAAGATCAAGTTGGGATTGATTCTGGCTCATACCTTCGGGTGTGAGAATAAGATCTCTAAGGTATATCAACTAAGAACAAGACTTGTAATATCTTAGCGTGTAAGTGTGCTGGAATTTAGATAATATGACTTATCCTATATGACAAAAGAGAGTATTAATAGTGTGGAGAGAGATCTGATGTGTACTCCCCCCGTCCCGCTAATATTAGCACACTTTCCTTTTTGGGCGTCCCGCTAATATCCGCACACTCCCAAAAAGGAAACTTTATATTAATAAAATATTCACCCAACCCCACTCATTCTCTCTCCTACATTATTTTAATACTCACAACACCATTATAATTTATTACACCCTCCACTCATTCTCTCTCCACTCATTCTTTTACACTCACAACATTTTATTAAAATATCATATTCCTTAATTCCCGCACAAACAGTGTTTGTGCTAATACTAATGGGACGGAGGGAGTATGATCTCAACCGTTGAGCATGTTTGTCTTGATCTAGAACACATGGTGAGGTCTGAACGATAAGTAAAAATAAAGGGCACTGCGACTATAGTGTATATCATCGAAAGGACTAAGGACAGAGGGGCAGGTGACAATTGGTTCAGCGCCACAAAACGCGTGATGGTTGCCTGAACCTCCATTTAATGTGACAGTGGCAGGTCTGTCAGTTGGTGTCAAAGCTCGTACAGAATCGTGATTCATAAGTTTAGGAACCAGGAATCTGGATGATACCGCAGTATTCGCGAGCTGAGGTTAACTCGGTCTAGAAGTCTCACGTTACTTAGTTCGATTTGGACCATAGCTATCTTTAACCCGATCAGTAGGGTCCAGGTTCATCAATTAGAATATTTTTCCTTATAATTTCTTATAAAAATTTAAATTAAATTAATTATGTTTAGCACAATTAAATGAACTATTTAAAAAGTGGAACTATCATTTATTTATGGATGATTTAGTAGCAAGAACGGACAATGACACCTAAGGCCTCTTGGTCTTGTGGTATGTAAATCGGCCTCTCTACCGGGAGGTCAAGGGTTCGATCCCAGGGGGGATCTTAAATATTTATATAGAGTTTCAGGAGCCCAAAGCTGGGCTTGCAACCTCAAGTTTACCTCCCCCAGCACTCTATTGAGAACCTAGGTATAAAAAAAAAAAAGTATATTTCTTTTTCAAGTCTAGTATTCAAATGAGAGATTCCTAGCGGAAATTAAGCATCAGAATATATATAATTTTATAAATTTTTTATTTTAAAATCTAAGAATAACATCAGCGCGTTGTCAGTAATTAAGAATGAATTTAGAGCGAATATTGAAAGATGGTATCTTTGAGCCGCGTAAATAATCTACTGTGAGGTGGTATCTATTTATTTATGTTGGTCAAAAGTCAAACCCTAAACATTTTCATATGCCCTTTAACTAAGGTGTGCAGGTTAATATCATAATAATATAAGTGACGCATTCATTCAGAAATTTTTATTAACGAACGTAAATATTAATCATTAATTTTAGGTTAAAAAAAATCTAGTGTATTGTTTTTTTTTATTTCAAAAGGGGTAAATTTTAACATATTGCACTAAACCTTCAATTTTTTTTATATATATTTTGCACTAGTTAATCTTTATTTTTAAAAAATCAATGAGGGCAATTGCCCCCTTTACCCCATGCTAACTCCGCTGCTAGTTAATATTCCTCCTTATACAATCAGTCTAATTCACACTAAGGCTCCGTTTGTTTCGCGTAAAACATTTTCCGGAAAATGTTTTCATGTAAAATGATTTCATGTAAAAAGGTTTCCTTGTAAAATGTTTTCATGTAAAAAGATTTCCATGTAAAATGTTTTCTTGTAAAATATCACACACAAGTTTTCATTGTTTGGCAAATTTGACGAAAATATTTTCCTGGAAATGTCACTTTTTTATTAATTTAAATCAACTTTCAGCCCACCCCTTCTACCCCACCTACCCCCCCAAATTTTTTTTTAATTTTTTAATAAAAAATAAATTTTTTTTTTGGGGGGGTGGGTAGGGGGTGTAAAATAAAAAAAAATGGGGGGGGGGGGGTGGGTGGGGCGGTTTCCAAAAAAAAAAAAATTTTGGGGGTGGGTGGGGGTGGGGCAGGGGTGGGTGGGCGGTTTCCAAAAAAAATTTTTTTGGGGGAGGGGTAGGGTGGGTGGGCGGTTTCCAAAAAAAATTTTTTTTGGGGTGGGTGGGTAGGGGGTGGGTGGGGCTTCCAAAAATAAAAAAAAATAAAAAAAATTTGGGGGGTGGGTGGTGGGGTAGGCAGGTGGGTGGGCGGTTTCCAAAAAAAATTAAAAAAAAATTTTTTTGGGGGTGGGGTAGGGGTGGGGTAGGCAGGGTGGGTGGGCGGTTTCAAAAAAAAATTAAAATTTTTTTTTGGGGGGGAGGGTGGGGGGTGGGGTAGGCGGGGTGGGTGGGGCGGTTTCCAAAAATAATTTTTTTTGGGGGGTGGGTGGGCGGTTCCAAAAAAAAAATAAAAATAAAAAAAATTAGGGGGAGGGTGGGGTAGCGGCAAGGGTGGGGCTTCCAAAAAAATTTTTTTTTTTGGGGGGTGGGGTGGGTAGGGGTGGGGGCAGGGTGGGTGGGCGGTTTCCAAAAAAAATTTTTTTTTTGGGCTGGGGGGTGGGTAGGGGGGGGGCAGGGCGGTTTTCAAAAAAATAAAAAAAATAAAAAATTAGGGGTGGGTGGGTGGGGGTGGGGTAGGGTGGGGCTTCCAAAAAAAATTAATTTTTTTTTTGGGGGGGGTGGGGGGCAGGGGGGGTGGGTGGACGGTTTCCAAAAAAAAATTAAAAAATTTTTTTTTTGGGGAGGGGGAGTCAGGGTAGGCGGGCGGGCGGGCGGTTTCCAAAAAATTTTTGGGGGGCGGGTGGGGGGTGGGATAGGCGAGGTGGTGGGCGGTTTCCAAAAAATAAAAAAAAAAAATTTGGGGGAGGGTGGGGTAGGCGGGGCGGGCGGTTCCAAAAAAATATTTTTTATTTTTTGGGGGTGGGGGGTGGGGGTAGGGTGGGTGGGGTGGGGCAGGCGGGGGGCGGGTGGGGCGGTTTCCAAAAAAAAAAAAAAAAAATTGGGGGGGGGAGGGTGGGGGGGGGTGGGGTAGGCGGGGTGGGTGGGGCGGTTTCCAAAAAAAAAAAAATTTTTTTTTTTGGGGGGGGGGGGGGGGTGGGTGGGGCGGATTCCAAAAAAAAATATTTTTTTTTTTGGGGGTGGGTGGGGTGGGGGATTAAATTTTTTTTTAATTATTATTATTATTATGTTGTACAGCGTAATATGAGTTGTACATTAAGGCCAAGAACAAGAGTTGTAAAATGATTTACGAATTTGAAATTGGTAAATCATTTTACAAAGAAAACCTCCTTTTTTTTACATCCTTGTAAAATGTTTTACATTTGACTTTCTTTTACAAGTGATTACCAAACACTCGAAAGTATGTAAAACATTTTTTGAAAAACATTTTACTTGAAACAAACACCCGAAAACAAGGAAAACATTTTCTGGAAAATGTTTTACATGAAACAAACGGAGCCTAATACTTGTAATGCAATACAATGAGATGATTCAAGGCTTTTATGTAATTATGTTAATAAAAATTTCTTCAATTTAATATATTTACAAATATTTTAAAAGAAATTATTTGAATGAGCTGAAGAAATAAATGAAGAAATTGCATGTGAAAATTAAATGCAGCCCACACGAAGGCACGCACACGTACACATTGGTTATGGATCCTTCCCTTGCCTTGATGTTGATTGAATTTTTGTGAGCTGTATCTTTTTGTGTGGATCACATTACATTATCGACAATGTGGGTGGGTGTCATCCTATTTTTCAAACTTTCCAATTTTAATTTCAACCCTAATTTCATTTATTTTTTGAATAAAAAATCAAATTGTTTTTCTTCTATTAGAATATTTTGTCTAATTTTCTTCATCATTTTCATATTCTCGAATAAACAAGGCTCAGCTCTCGTCACATTGTATGATCCGGAGCAAGTGCATCATGTTTGAGATGAGATATGTTTCATTTCTCCGCAACGTCCCATTTTTCTTTGTTTTTGAATTTATTAACGTGAACCCGAGAGTTTTGACTTTGAAGTTGGAAGAGAAACTGCGTAGGAAACAAAGCGTTACTTTGGAGCTTATTCCATCTCCCAACCTTGCTAAGTTAAAGATTCAAGACATGAGTAAACAAGAAGGATCTGATTAATATACTTGACATATTTCCCCCTATTTTGGAGGCCTTTTTTTTGGCTATATATTACAAGAAAAAGTGCAATTCAAGTAAATTGGCAAACAACCCTAGGGAGTTGAGGTTGGGATTGATACAGTTAACCTAACCATTTGATTAAATTAAGGAAACAATTAATCAATTTTATGAAATTAGTTAAATGTTTGCAAGTGCATGAACTGCTTCAATTACTTAATCTAAACACACATAAAATAACATTTTGAGATGCAAATAGCACATAAATTTTGCATCAATAAGTGCAAGGAAGTCAAGTTAAGTGATTATAGACAATACTTGAACAAGGAATATGTTAACTTCAGGAATCACCCAAAGGGCATACGTTTTCAATAGTTTTAATATATCATGTAGTTCAATGACATAAGAACCCGAGAAATGTGCTTATTAATACAGTACGCCCCCTTATCGGTTGATCTGTAACGCTTGTTGCTTATAGTCTAAAGGTTAACATTTCTCACTTAAATTAAGAGGTCTCGAGTTCGAGTCATGGGGATATTTGAAAAAATATAGAGATTCCAAAAATGTGAAAATAGAAATCTTCTCACTGAAATTAAGAGGTCTCGAGTTCAGTCAGGGGGATATTTGAAAAAAATATAGATATTCCAAAAATGTGAAAATAGAAATCTAGATCTTTGATGGTTTACAAATGAACATACATGATTCATACTCCCCTCAGCCCCTATATAAATGTCGAAAAACAATCAAATTTACTCTCGATAAAGTGCAAATTTGAAAAAAAAAAAAATCGACTTCATTTAAAAATGGATGGAGTAATTCTAAAGCGAACATAGTTAGTAACTGACCATAGAATTATCAAACATCAAAACCTAGCCGAAATGGAATTTAGTCACACATGGTTATGCTATGCCCATACCCAACACCCATGGTGGACCCCTTCCCTTCACATGGGATGCTCTCTCTCTCTCTCTCTCTCTCTCTCTCTATCTCTAACTAGGAAGGAAGGAGAGAGAAGGAGGGGAAGCCAATGATCCAGATATCACTCCTAAATCCCTCCCAAAACACATCTCGACCGTAGAGGCTTTCCATATGGGCGGCTGAACTTGTCCATCTCTTGTCCCCTAAATGTAGGAGCACTTACCTCAAAGCTGCTGCTAATGCTACCGACAATCTTATCTTTCCCCTCCTAATTTCATGCCTTTACTTTCTCACCCCCTCTTTTCTTCCACTTTACATCTCTCCTATATCTATAAAAAACACACACACACTTTCCCATCCACAACAAACCACCATTTTCTTCCATTCACATTTCACCAAACACACACAAACACACTTTCAAGAAAGCAACTTTCATCTCAAAGAAGAAAACCCAAGTTTCAAGAATCAAATACTTGCCAAGATCATGGAAACTGTTTTAGCGCAAGAAGATGGTCTTAATCTCAAGGCAACAGAGCTTAGATTGGGTTTACCTGGAACTGATGATCAGTCTGATAAAGAAACTATCACTACCTTCAAGAACAACAAGAGATCATCTCCTGATACCAATGAAAGCTCTGAATCCAAGGCCAATTCTGAGGCCAAACTTGCTTCCAAGTAAGTCAAATATAGCATTAGACAATTAAATTATGCTTAATAATTTGTGGGTTTTGTGTTTAGTTATAAAAAGTTGACTAATTTGTTGTTTGATGTGCACTTGAATTGCAGAGCACAAGTTGTTGGATGGCCACCGATCAGAAACTACAGAAAAAACAGCATTCAGCAAAAGAAGTCTGAACCAGAAACTGGATATTATGTGAAAGTAAGCATGGATGGAGCTCCTTATCTAAGAAAGATTGATTTGAAAGGTTATAAGGGCTATTCAGACCTCTTAAAGGCACTAGAAAACATGTTCAGACTTACCATAGGTGAATACTCTGAAAGAGAAGGGTACAAAGGATCTGAATTTGCACCTACTTATGAAGACAAAGATGGTGACTGGATGCTCGTTGGAGATGTTCCATGGGAGATGTTCAGTTCTTCCTGCAAAAGACTCAGAATCATGAAAGCATCAGAGGCAAGAGGGTTGGGTTGTGGGGTATGAACAAAACCCAATAAACTCGTAACAAGTGTAATATCAGAAAGTGGAAGACGAGATTGTTCTTGCAGGAAGTGAGACAATCTTTTGGCTTGAGTTCTCCAAGAAGAACTATTTTGATTTTGAATGTCCCATGTATCATTGTTTTCTAAGGACTTCTGACTGAGAAGTGCAAAAGAGAAAACGGGAAAAGGCCTTAGTAAGAATTATATTTTGTTTGTTAATTTTGTGACATCTTGTAAATTTGTGGCAGGAATATCAGTATTGGTTTTTGAGGTTTTGATTTTACTTTTCATGTTTGTAAGCATCTGATTTAAAGCATAAACTCCATAGAAATACTTACATACTTGCTTCTAGAGAAGATGTATAAAACATACAGCAGATCGATCATTTTTCAGATATGTGTTTTACAAATATAGTTGATCGAGTGTTCAATACCAATTTTTTGTGAAACTAAAACCAATTCTTCCCAAATTAATAACCCAAGACCTATAAATCCTATATTCAGAAGATTAACTTGAATGGTATATAGTCAAAAAAAAAAAAAAAAAAAAAAAAAAAAAAAAAAAAAGAAGAAGAAGAAGAAGAAGAAGAAGAAGAAGATCAGAAAATTGGATCTGCATACCATATAACTTCACCAAATTATTCTAAAAACACTTTTTATCCTACCAGTCTTATCTATTTTTCTCCATTTTTTGGGTACAATTTTCTCCTCCTTGGGGACCTAGCTGAATAACAATTCAGGGATCAACCAAGTGACATCAGAAAATTTGCAGTATAGATTTTAATCAACAGCAATCAAAGTAATTTCCTTTTTACATCTCATACATTCATCAAACATGGAATGTTGAATAACAGTGAATAAATTAAACCTCTGCTCCAACAGCAGTTTTTCTGCAATTCACAGATCTAGGAATTCAGAACGGTTTCAAGTTATCAGTTACATGAATGACTGAATTCCTTGAATTGCAGACTGGCTTACTGTCTCCTGTTTTCTACTTTCTTTATTTATTTTAATGTAAGAGATCTAACTAGCGATAATGTTCTAACATGCTATGATAAGAATTTACGACCTCTACTTTATCAACCAATGAAACCCTCTTAATGTTAGTAGACAGAAACATAATAATTAATTACAATTATCAAATATCAAGTTGGGTGAAAAGGTCAAGTCGCCAGCAAATAAGATATCTGCCTAACATGTAATGTCTGATCTCCATCACGATATCTTCATACAAATCACTACCTGTTATGACGATTTACGGTCCACAAATCCTCTCATCCATTCATAATGTTTCTATCGATTATGTTTAACAAAGTAATATATCTTAGAAAATGCAAGCTGCTACTTTGGCAAGAAAATCAGGTTTATTGGACATCCAATCTCAATTCTCTTAAGGTGAAGGCTTGATTTGAATTAAGAATATCAACATGACCACCCAATGATGTGTCATGTGCCTATTGGTGTACCTACATGGATCCCAAAATGCTGCAATTACAGGGATATTGTTTTTGTTACTAACAAATCAAACAAGCGCACATGCCACATGAGGCTTGTGATGGTCAATAGTCAATATCCCGAGCAAAGGGAGGTAGGAACCAAGAATGGTATTTGAATGCAGTCACTACGGAGCGAACATAGTTTGTACCAAAGATTCGGGAAAAAAATAAATGAAATTCTTCAACACTTAATACCATGTCCCTTACCAAGATAAAGAGAGAGAGACAAACAGATTCCATTTGTATTGCTTCATGTGGCTAGAAAATAACTTTATGTATTAGTTCAGATTAATGTCCCTTAATTGTATATGTGGGGCTTTCGTATTGGGTTAATCAAAGTCTTTCCTAATAATCATGCTAGCTAGTTGGTGAGCATGAAACATCCTTGAAACTAACTTTTGGATTAAGAAAATCATATTGAGCAGTGTTCAAATTTTTTGTGCTCTGTGAACTTTATCTTTAAACTAATATTCAAGTTGTAAAGGATGATCCTTTTGGAGCCCTGCGCTATAAAGTAAAGATATTATGATTTATTTTTTTACTCAAAAGGTGGAGTCTATCTTTTACATGCTTATTTTTTCTTTTCTGAAAACTCAAAAGAACGATTTCAAACTTATATCTTACTCAACCCGTTATATTTTCTATGTAAATTCCACCTTAACATTGTTTTTTCCCTAGGGAGATGATGTAAATGTAAGTTCATTTAATTTAGATATGTTCCAAGTGCATTGAATTTAAGTGATTAAGCAGTAATCACGTGTTAGGATGTGATTTACGAAGTAATAGTACATATGTTTGGACTTAAGCAAAGAATTAGACATAAAGTAACTCACAGTATCTGGTTTACGATTTAAAAAATCTTCCCTCCTTTACCTCTATTTACCAAGCACCTTTCTTATAAATCAAATTGTCTGCCATTTTGCTCCATTACCCATTTGGCCATTACATTAAATTTAGAGACCCCAAGAATACGCACTCTGTGACTCCCTTGAATTTAACAAGGTGGCAAAGAAAGAGGGGGAAAGCATACAAAACAGAAGTTATTTCGCTAAAATTTCCTCCCCTCCGAGAAAATTGACATATATTAATTCCAAAAATTACACAAATAGCATGAAATATAATTTTGTATAAAGCAGAAATTTACTCAAAAACATTTCTTCCTACCATGACATCTATCCCTCTCAAGTTCACTTTTGCTGATTGAAAATAGATAATAAAACTTTATGCCAACTAAATCAAGTTGTATAAACCGATTGAGTTTTAGACACTCATTAATACAACTAAATCTGTTGCATCATTTTTCCTATTCCCAAAAATCTTCAATGGTACGAGTCATAAAAGAGCTCCAACCTAACGAACACCAAGATTTTCCATTCCCTCCTTCCGGGTAGGAAAGGAGGGGCCACTAAGTGGATTTGGCAAGACTCAACTCCCATACTAATTGCCAACTCAGAGTGGGTATTTTAAGCTCTAGGTTGTCCACTTGTCTAGCAACCATGGATAGAATCAATCATTTAAAACACTCAGCTACCAAAAGATTAGCCGTTCTCATCTACACCTAACCCTCTACTTGCATAATCAATGACGCAGTTTTAGATTTTCACATAGTGGGTTCGTTATCAGTTTACCTTAAAGAGAGCAGTAGAATAAAGAAAAGAAATTAGTGAAACAAAAAGGTCCGGGGAGTAGTAGTTCTGACCTTGCTTGGCTAGGAAACTGGACATTACTTGAACACTTCACAAAGTCAAAAGGTCCAACGTATATGTTGATGTTGCTTTAAGCCATGTAATGGTTTCCCCTGCCAAGGAACCACCAACTGAATTTATGGATCAAACAACAACTTGTCAAGTACTCTCTCTTTTACATCTGAAGCGTCACATTGAAAATTAACAAGGAATGCATTTTTCCTATGGGTATGATTATTGTGAGAAAAATCAGAAACAATATCCTAGCTTTTTTTAATGTGAAATGAAGTTTGAATGCTGTGGGAGTTCGTAAACCCAATTTTAATTAAGGACAGTACAAATTGAATATATGGAGTAACTCAAGTTAGTGAAATATCAAAGCAATGTACATAGAATGTAATCAGGTTGATGTAATTTCCTTCTCATTCAGGATTACATACGTCTTTCCTTTAGATACTTGGTTTACTTTTAAATGATATTTAGAGCCAGTTAGAAAGGCTACTTGATTAAGTTGATTTATCGATTTTGGGTTATCCAAATACCAAAGGAGACATTTTTATAGTGGGTTAGACATCTTATAGTTGTTTTCTTTTTCTTTTTCGTTTCTTTTCTCCCTTTTTTTTGGTTCAAGAGTTTTTTTAATGCATCAAAATGGCCCCAAACTTCAGCAATGACTAAAGATTTATACTTATATTATGACGATGATGGGTTATAGAGATCCAATTAACATAACCATTAAAGTTAAATCAATGCTAAAGTGGATTAAAGCCAAAAAAGAAATTAGGGATTTCTAAAACTTGAATATTGCCCCATGACAAAAGAAAAATGATGACAATATTGTCGCTCATAATGGATCGAAAAAGTCAAATGGTAAAGGATGCACCAGAAAGGTCAATTTTTGTTCAAATAAAGTTGCTTATTAGCCACAATAATGAGACAATATCACATTGTCTATGAACTAGCTTGTTCCATTGTCTTGGCTCCATCAAGGTTTCACTTAGAATAAAACAAAGTTTCAAAAGGCAAATACCCTTACTGTTAGCCAGATTAACTAAAGCATTCCCAGTGTAGATATACATTACAGATTCTAGTAACCTATTTCTTGTTTATGTTTTTCATAGTTCCTTCCAAGTCCCACTATTAACTAGCTATATTTTTTCAGTATCTTATATGATTTGCAAATATGTCAACAAGGGCAGTCCGTGTGCAGGAACGGACCTAGGGCCTCTCAGAGCCAGGATTATTAGGAAACTTTTTCTTCTAAATCCAAGGTCCCTTTTGTAATTGTTTAAAGGTAAGGGATCTGACTGTAACTTCCACTTATCTGTCCAATACATCAATGAGTGGTAATAGTTGCAGGACTGTGGCCCATTTCATTTTGGTTAATCGTTCTTGTGCTGGCATATGAACTAGGTCTTAGACAAGCAAGAAAAGAAATAAATTGGTGAACTTTATCCCTGACCTACAAACTATACTTCAAAAAAAATTGTGAAAAAATGAAAAGTAAGATGTCTAGGTCAATATTTTTTAATCTACAATCCGAAATTTCTATAACAAATATGTAGTTCTTTATCCATTCAGCTTTACGATAGCCAAGTCAACGAGTTTGGAATAAACAGACTAGCAATATAATCTCAAATTATAATATGTTAAAATATACGCTTACAAAATCAGTAAAAGGTGAAGTATCATCATATGGTTTTAAGAAATGGATTAAACAAAACTTGTCTAGAAAGTTTGAAATAGTCATGAAGTTATGTATACTCCCTCCGTCCCAACTCACTTAAGAAAAATTGACTTTTTTTGTCAACTTTTGATAACTTTGACTAAAACTTTATAGAAAATTTGATAATCTTAACAAAAATTTGAATTTTTTTATTGAAAGTATTTTAATAGTGAATCATTTTTTTAATTTTTAAATCTTTATTAGCATCATAATTTTTTTATAAAATCTTGGTCAAAGCAACTCAAAGTTGACAAAAAAAGTCAATTTTTCTTAAGTGAGTTGGGACGGAGGGAGTATACATTAGTGCTTTAGTTATTGTCATATTATTGGATATTTTGTGTTATATACACCAATTTTTGTATTTCTTTTCGTTGTATATTATCGCTTGTCACTTTTATTTTGTTTGGTAAGAAGATTTTTTACATATAATGAAAATTTCATTTTTGAAACTTGACTGTACTGGCCGAAAATCCTGGGTTTGCCACTATTCGTGTGAGACATAGACCTTCAAATATTGGACACGAACACATCCCGACCTATATATAGATAAAAGTACTTTTCGAACAGCTAGAACAGTTAATTTTACAGAATCTTATCTGAAACATATAGTAATTTGATAAAGATAACTGTTATTTGAAAGGCATAGAAAAGATGAGAAGAAAGAGAAGCCGTAACCTTAACTGATTCATAAATATATACCGAACGGAATAATCTGTGATGGGCCGAGCCCAACGTTTACTACGAGCCTGGGGGCCCAATAGGCCCACCAAGAGGCCAACTACAAAGAATCAGATCAAGGCCTTGGGCCATGGCCCGTCTAACACTGGTTGGCCGTCGTCGCCACTGAGCGACCAGGTCCATCCAAACGACGAGCCATCAGACCATTAATGGGGAGGCTAACTTCCAGCCCGTCGTCACACCAATTGGTGCACGTCCTTCGACTGGACGAATCTTCCTTCGACCCCAACTGGCACTCATCCAGGCACTCGTCATTGAGTAGCGTCGTCATTGAACGGCTCGTCGTCATTGAACGGCCAACTCTCTCTCTCGACGAGTCATATCTCAAGGAGACGACCCAACTGGACGTATAGCTCCAGGTCGTCTCCTCTATTAAGCTTCCTCAACAAGCTTGGTTAATTAGCTAATTTGGGATAATGGACGGACACCTGCAGTGCCTCGTTATATGCGCAATCATGCATTCAGTAATAACTACAAAAGGTACAGAGGTTGACTTTCCCTTATAAGGCAAGCTGCTTATCAATGTCAGAAGCTGCAGTGTCCTTACATAGACGGACCAATCCCAGCGTGACACGTGTGCACCTAGAAGCGAAGGCGATCCAGCGGTTGGAAACCATCCGATCAGCGGTTCTGGTGAAAACCACAATACCACCTTTCCTACTATAAATAAGAGAGTAATAACGTGGAACAAGGTAATGCTTTTCTGCATATTTCCATACTCACACACTCTGTAGTATTTTGCACCATATTTCCAGACCATAATCTTACTCTCACGCCGGAGGAGAAACTTGGGAAGACCCCGGCGCAGTTTCACCCTTTATTTCTTGTCTTTGTGCGAATCAGGAGCCAGCTCGATCATTTCTTGGACACAAGAAGCGAGCTTTGCACGCTTTCTGCGCGATCAGATTGGTTCCATTGCCGGGAAGCGTGTTGGTGATCTTCGACTACGAAATACGGCGGAATAGTTTGGAAAAATGGTGTCAGATGGTCATACGACCGATAAATCAGCAGGAGATGAGGGCGTACCACCTCGGCAAGAAAATCCTAGGCCACCCTCACCACCTAGGAACCACAACTTAAGGGTTACCGGGTCGCGAGGGGATGGTTGATGGTACGAGCCTTCAAGCAACTAGAAGAAGAGAAAAGGGGCCTGCTGCCGAGCGCCAGAGGAGGCCTCCACTAGAAAGGAGGCCTGAGACAGCTGCAAGGTATACAGGAGGTCCCTCTAACCCTAATCTCGACAGAGCGGCTTTCCTCGTCGAGAGAGCTAACGCCCTCGGGAGTTCTTGCAAATCCGGGACGAGCTAATCCGTATGGCCGCTCCTCGAAGCTCCCAGGCATCCCATCAAACAATCTCGTCGGGGAAGGAGGAGAAGGAACCGAGAGAAAATGCCTTGCTCGTCGTGAGGGCTGCCCTGGAAACGAGCAAGTTGTGCCCCGGCTTGATCTAAGGGAGCACATCAATGAAAGACGGAGCCAAGGAGCCCGATCACGGCGGCGACGAGTGGTGGTGAGCCTCGCGGGGAGCTCGTCGTCGAAAACCTTGAAGCTATCGGGAATCAAGTCGTCAGGGTCGTCTACGAGACTCCGTCATTAAGAAATGAACGGGCGCCGAGGCGAAGGGAAAGAACTCGATCTCCACGTCATGACGAGAGGCTTCCGGATCTTATAGGTCGTCTCCACCTCCCGGTATAGGGAACGATCCATCTCACGGCGGCTGCCCCCAGGAGGCAACGGTCTAATACCGTTGCAGGGGCCCGTCAAGATAGGATCCCCAGTGGCCGGCGAGAGAGGTAGACATGAGAGAATTTTTGAGGTTGAAGCGTCAAGTGGAAGAGTTGAGGAACAAGAAGAACAAAGTGGACGGCGACGACTACGATGACGACGGCGGCACTATGAATCCCCTTGCTCCTGGATGTTGGAAGCTGGACCCCGGAACCCGGGCTTTAAACTACACGACCTTAAGCAATACGACGGCTCTACTAGTGCCATGGACCACATACTACACCTTGAGGCACGAGATGTACGTAGTGGCAAAAGCTTAGGCCGACGACGGCGTCATGTGCAGGCTCTCACAAGCACGTTGGTCGACTCGGCTTTGAGGTGGTTTAGAGGCCTACGAAGGGAGTATTGAATCTTGGAAACGAGATGAGGAAGAAGTTTTTAGGAAGGTTTGCTACGGCGGGAGAGCGTCGTAAGACGATCAGCGACCTCGGCAACATATCCCGAGGAACTACCGAAAGCTCGATGAACTACTTCAAGAGGTTTAAGAAATTGGTAGATCAAATTGATGAGGATCTAACCGATAGGGAAATAATAAAGCGCCGGACATGGCGTCCTTTCCTCTACCACTGGACTACGAGCTCCCGAGTCCACCCGGCCAAATCTCGCAGACCTCTATGCCAAGGCGTACGCGCCGTCGCCGAGGCCGAAGAAGAAGAAAGTTACAAAGAGAAGGAAAGTACGTGGACGAGGGCGAGGCGACGAAGTCCAAAAAGGATAAGGGCGGAGAAAAAGGAAAGAACAAAGCGAAAGCAGAAAAAGTTCCGGAGTCGTACACTCCACTCACCGTTTCCGAGCGAGAAATTTTGAGCAACGTTGATTTCGGCCGGCAGAAGATGAACCCTAACGGGAAGGGAAAGAAAGAACATGAACAAGTATTGTGAATACCACGGGAGACAAGGGGCACGACAGGAATGTTTTAGTTTGAAAAAGATCATTCAAAGATGGATAGGCAGGGCGTTGGAGGAATATGTAAGGAAGGACCGTCGGGCCGGCCACAACCGGACTACTAACGACGACGCGCCCCAAAGGAACCCAAGAATGGTCTGGTGATCTACGAGGAGACGAGCAAGAACCAGATTAAGAGCGCCATCTACCATTTAAAGAAGGCCCCGCACGTCCCCCAGAAAGCAGAAGTTCCAAACGACGTCATAAGTTTCTTTCCCTACGAGCTTCCAGCCAACCCACTAGCTCGTCAACAAACCTTAGTCATACCTGGTTTCATTGATAATTGCGAGTCGCGGAGAATATTGATTGATCTTTGGAGCGACGAGGATATCTTATTTTACAATGTCTACCAACGAATGGGTCTACCTGACAGTCGCCTAAGTCCATACTTAGGTCGTCTAGAGGGATTCACCAATCATCGGGTAGATGCGAAAGGCCAAATTAGCCTCTCAGTTGATATCGGAGAACACCCCTTGAGAACAATCAAGACCGTAACCTTCATTGTGATCGACGTCGTCAGCGATTATCATGCCATCCTTGGCCAGCCGGGTCAGTCAGCTTTGGGGATCGTCGCCTCAGTTCCCCACCAACGAGTTAAATTTCCTTCACGTGCCGGAGTCGGATGTGTGTTGGGGACGGCCCCAGAATTCCTGGAGCACGTGCTAAAGGCGAAACGGACTATCGAAATCGACGACCCAAATCACAATGTGAAGCTCTCAAAATCCATCAAAGAAACGACGACCTCGTACGCCAATGTATCAACGATCAAATGCGTCGAAGATCCAGAAATTTTGGACGAAGTATTCTTGAGCAGCAAAGGCTGCGAAACACAACCTTTGGCCGCCCAAGAATCGGGGGCCGACACTGGACAAGGCGATTGACGACGAGGTACCGGATCTAACACCAGAAGCGAAAAGGAAAATTAAGGAGATCGTCATTGAGTCCATGGATTTTAGAGACGACGCCCCCGAGATGAAGCCGGCAGACGAGCTACTCGAACTAGTCATCCACCCGGACTATCCCGAGCAGAAAATAAAACTGGGGTCTCAGTTGTACACTGAGGAGAGGGAAGAGATAATCTCCCTACTCAAACAAAACCTCGACGTTTTCGCTTGGAAAGTAGAAGACATGAAAGGCATTAGAGAAGACGTGGCAGTTCACAGGCTTGGGGTGAATCCTACTATGAAATTCAAGGAACAGAGGTGTCGTGTTTTTTCAGGCGAAAAGGAGATTGCCATAAAGCAAGAGATCGAGAAATTGCTAAGTCTTTGGAATCATCGTGAGCGCTGGGTTCACAACAGTTAGCCTTGATGTGGTTCTTGTGAAGAAACCTAATGGGAAGTGGAGATTGTGTGTTGACTTTGCGATACGAACATGGCGTGTCCCGAGGACGGTTATCCCTGCCAAGAATTGATAAGCTCGTCGATTACGTAGCCGGCCATACTACTCTAGCTTTCTTGATGCCTACTCAGGCTATCACCAAATCAAGATGGTGAGGAGGACATTCAGCTTGACTTTTCAGGCGGCGGGGGGAACTTACGTTTACACGAAGATGCCTTTTGGGCTCAAAAACGCCGGGGCCACGTACCAAAGGATGATAAATAAGGTGTTCAAGAACCAGATCGGCGACAATCTGGAGGCATACGTTGATGATATGGTCGTCAAATCAAAAAAGAGGAAGCACGTCGACGACCTAGAACAAACATTCACCAACCTACGAGCCAATGACATGGTCCTCAACCCGGCCAAATGCGTTTTCGGAGTTGCTGCGGGCAAGTTCCTAGGGTTTATGCTATCTCAGCGGGGGATTGAAGCCAATCCTGAGAAAATTAAGGCTTTGATAGATATGGCCGAGCCTACGAACATCAAGGAGGTTCAGCGCCTAAACGGACGAGTAGCGGCCTTGGGTCGTTTTATCGCCAAATCTGCTGAGAGATCACTCCCGTTTTTTAAAGCTCTCCGAGGTGCAAAAGACTTCCAATGGACGGACGAGTGTTCCCAGTCGTTCAAACAGTTGAAAGAATATCTTGGCTCCCCACCACTCCTCCAAAGCCCCGTAGCAGGGAAAGACCTTTATGTTTATCTTTCGGCGAGTGATAAGGCTGTCGCCGCCGTATTGGTAAGGGAGGAGGGAGGAACACAGAGGCCGGTTTATTACGTCAGCAAAGCCTTGTCGAGATGTGGAAACCCGTTACTTTAACGCGGAAAAGATCGCGTACGCTCTCGTCATTACGGCACGAAAGCTACGAGCATACTTCTCCGCTCATCCCATCGTCGTATATACGAATGCCCCATTGCGCAAAATCTTGCACCGTCTGAAAGCTCAGTCGTCTTCTCAGCTGGAGTATTGAGGCGGCGAGTTTGATATAGAGTATAGGACGAGGAAGACCTGTGCTCAATCATTGGCGGACTTCTGGTTGAAACATCATTCACCATCGACGACGATCAAAGGAGGTCGCGGCCATCGAGCGAGGGAAGGAGGTCGGCGAACGGCAAACGGAGTTAGTTTTGCCGTAGGATGTTGGAAAATCTTTTCCGACGGGTCGGCCACCAAGAATACGAGCGGAGCGGGGATCGTTCTTGTTGAGCCGAGAAAGCGGGACGGTTTTGAAGAGGTTACGAGGTTCAAGTTTCAAGCATCGAAACAACCGGGCCGAGTACGAGGCACTCGTAGCGGCCATTGAATACGCAAAGTGTTTTGGAGCTACAAAAATTGCGGCTTCTTGTGATTCTCGGTGATCGTGAACCCAGTGAGAGGAGATTATCGGGTCGTCGATTCCACCTACGAAGTACCACCTGTTGGTCGGAGAATTGATACAAGGTTTAGAATTTTGGGCCATACGAGAGAATCGCTCGAGAAAACAACGAGCACGCCGACCTACTTTCAAAGCTAGCTACGGACCGACTCCACGAGGACGAGCGTGGCCATCACTTGGCCTATTTGGACCCGGCCCGGCTTATGAACGGGTGAAGATCCTTTGCGTAGGAGACGGCCCGAAATGTTGGATCGACGAACTAAAGGCGTTCATTGAACGGGAGGAGTTGCCAACGGACGAGGTCTCGGCAAGACAAGTAAAGAGGAAGTCGGCCCGGATTTACGGTCGTCGAAGGAGAGCTACAGACGATCCATTACCCGGCCATTGTTAAAGTGCGTTCATCCGAGACAAGGTCGTTCGATTCTTTGTTCGAAGTGCATCAAGGAGAATGTGGAGGCCACCACAGGGCCCGTACACTTTGGCGATAAAATCATAACCATGGGATACTACGGCCCCACCTTCGTGAAGACGCTAAACGGTTTGTGAAAAAGTGTGACACTTTGCACCGACGTTTCGCCCGACCTTCCCAGTGCCTCTGGCGCAAACCCCTGTCTTGGGTTTGCTGGCCGTTTGATATGTGGGGTGTTGATTTGATCGGGCCTTTTCCGCCGACGAGGAGGAGTCAAATATGTGATCGTAGCGGTTGATTACTTTTCAAAGTGGGTAGAGGCCAAGGCCTTGAACAAGATTACGGAAAACAACGCCCTAGCTTCATTCGCGGCTCGATATGGTGTCGCCGGAATCCCAAGGGTGATCGTTTGAACGACGGCCTACGGTTTTCAAGAAAATTTGAGCGAGGAATTGAACGGGATGGGCGTCAAACACTCCAAGTCGTCCGTCGCCTACCCCCGAGGCAACGGGCAAGGCGACGGACCAATAAACTCGTCTTATACGCCTTGTGCAAAAATGCGGAAGGAAGAGACACAAGATGGTTGGACGGACTACCCTCGGCTCTGCAGGTGCATCCGCGCTCCACCAGGGGCCTACGGGAAACCCCATTTGCTTTGGCTTATGGCTCGAGGCCGTGGCCCCCATGCCCAGCTGCCGACGGACCGAGTTGCTCTGTACGAGGTAGAAAAGAACATCCACAACCGACAAGTCGATCTGGACCTCGTAGACGAACGGAGATTGGACGCCCAGTTAAGGATGGAGAACTACAAAAAGAAAACCAAGGCTTATCACGATAAGAAGATGAAGAGAAGGTTCTTTAAGGTCGGTGACCATGTACTAAGAAAGATTGAAGCAACGGGACTCAAAGCCCGTCAAAACAAACTCTCCCCCAATTGGGAAGGACCATACATTGTCACAAGTGTGGTCAGAGAGGGAACCTATCGCCTTGCAAAGCCGAGCAGTGAAAGTCTCAAGCATCCATGGCACGCAACCACCTAATGAAATACTACTTTTGAGGTCGTCGACAACATCCAGCGCCCTTAGGGCACCTACCTTGTGTTTCCTTATGTAATTTTGTGAAATTTGAAGTTTTTGAGAAATTGTAAGGGATACCTATAAATCCCGGTAGCTCGTTGTTTACTATAAAGTTATTTATGAAAGATCGTCGCTTTGTTGATTTTCTACTACACAAACTCTAGCACTTTAACCAAGTATAAAGGTTAGATGAAGCCAGACTTCATCGAATACATCTACTTTAACCAAGTATAAAGGTTAGAGCGAAGCCGGACTTCGTCGAATACATCTACTTTAACCAAGTATAAAGGTTAGACGTAGCCAGACTTCGTCGATCGCTATAACGGCATAGATGACTCGTCTATAGATCTTTGTCTACGAACAAAAATCTATTGACCTTCATACTATTCCTACGAGCCATTGAGAAGTTGAGAAAACACAAGTTTGAACAAAGGTCGACCATATTAGGACGACCCACGTGCAGTCGTCACTAACGACGACCAATCATACTTGTCCTCAAACTTCGCTCGTTCAATACAAGTTATCACGTGCTATCTATGTTAACACGGTTAACAAACGAGAAAGCAAGGCATTAAATAACTTAAACATGAAACGAACATTGTACGACCCCCTCTAAACAACGAGGAAACAGGTCAAATTACATTGTGAAAATCAAAAAATTGTTTTGAGACAATGTTTGGAACCACCACCAAATAAAATGAAACATTGTTTAGAAACATTACAAAACATCTCAAAAGTCAATCACTGAGGGTCGGCACCACCGGCGTTTGAAGAAGATGCGTCAGGGTCAGGGCCGTCTTCAATAAAATACTTGTAATATGCATCGAAGTTGCCCGGGACGACGGGAGGGATAGGCCACTCGTCTCTTCCAGCTTTGGCGTCGTCCTCCCTTATAATGAGAAAATCATTGGCAGTATAGGGGACAAAGGGATGGACGGAGCGTGCTTCGTCGTCGTGAGCCTCCTCCGTGCAAAGGTCGGCCAATTTCCGGACGGAGAGAAGATCTTTTATTGCAGGGTCCAGAAGAAGCCGCCTAGCCATGTGTTTGGCCCCATCTTTGAAGAACCCACTAGCATGAGTGGTGACCATTTGAAGACACTCGGCTCTTCTTGAAGTCGTCGACGGCATCAGCTTGGCTTGGGCCGGCTCGGCATCACGGCTTGCCTTCATCGTTTCAATGGGCCGTCGACTTCGAAGCCGGTTTTCACGAGACGAGACCGTCGGAGAGCACCTTAGAGTCGGCCTCAGCTTTGGTTTTCCCTTCCTTTGAGGCATCTATCTCCTTGAGAAGGTTATCTTTTCATTAACCAAAAGCTCGTAGGCGAGTGAGCTCCCCGACATTGGTCTCGCCTCCTTCGGTTTTGCTCGGCCCGTCCCACCCATCGCCGCCGGCCTTCGTGGCTTGTTCGTTGCCTCGAAGCTCGGCGTCCGAGACACTCCCTATGGCAGCGTCATGGCGTCCATCATCGGCGATAAGCTGCAACGATTAAAGTTATTAGCACAAGTATAAAGAGACGGAGAAAAATTACATCTTTAATGCGAAGTACCTCGGTTTGGATTAGCCACTGACGGGCATGAAAAGTTTCGGGAGTAAGGTTGGCATCCTTCATCCTACGGGTCGGCTCAACGTCCCGTCCACGCCTTGTCGAGCCGTCCCCGGCAAGAGCGCATTGCCATTCCTCTGCGAGATATGGGATCCCAGAGTTATATGAGAGGCCTTAGCGATGGAGGTCGCCATCTCTTTGGCCTTGGCCTTGGACGGGACCGCCGTGGGCGAGCTTGGAGCATCGGCCCTTGGAGTTGATGGGTCCGGCCTTGGGGAGGGTCGACGAAATGACTTTTCTCTTTTTGGAGGCACGAGCGTCGGCCTCGCGGAGCTCGGGGTTTGAATCGGTGCTCTCGCCCAAATACGCTCGGCCTCGTCGGCAACGGCCATCTGAGCCCCAGCAGGTTTCCACACTTGGGAGGATCAATCTCCATACAATTGCCCTCTCGGGTGCATCAACGACGGCTGACGGCCTCCGGTGTTCGATCCTTCGGCGCGGGCTCCCTCTCAATCATGGGGATAGCACCAGAAGGGTCCTTGGGAAGTTGCTCGTTCCTCGTCGTCTGCTTCTCTTGACGATCGAGAATAGCACGTGTTGCAGCCCTCTCCTTCTTCTTGGTACCCCGATCACTAGCTCTGATGGCTCCGTCCATGATCCTTGCTTCAATTCTATCCACGTCCCCTTGGGTAAGTACTGCAAAACAACCAAGGAAAAAGAGATTAGTCTTTACTAACGACGAGACGAGCAAAGAGCAAAATTAAAAAGATAGCAGGAGCCCAACCCCCATTCATCTCAAGATTTTCACAACTTTCTTCAAGACGACCAGTCCGTGCCGTCGCACAATTCAAACGATTATCTTTAAAAACAAACTCTGGTGGGCGACCCGGTCGGGATAGCGGGCATCCAAATCAATGCACTAAAGGATCGAGGCCACATAGACGGCTTGGACATCATGCCGGCTCGGATGTATCTCCATTGTGAGGCCTCATGTCTTTGTATGAGACCCGTCAGGTCTAACAAATTGTCAATCTTTCCGCCTCGGCTCGTCGGCCCGCGGAGCTTGGAAGATATGCCTATTCAGGCCCAGGTGGTTGCCCTGCAGGAAAGGAAGCTGCCACCTACTCGGCTTTCCACCAATATCAGTGGTTCTCCCATCCATACACCTTACTTGGAATATCCGGGAAGAAGTTCCGTGCGTTCTGATCGAAGACACACTGACGGTCGTTTTCCACTTTAGGCGTATTCGGGCCGTCCTATAGTATCGACGGAACACTTTGTTGCATGGCTCGTAGCCAAGAAATCTGCATACGATGGCAAACCCGGATAAAATTCGACGGTATTGGCACGGCTTCCATGGGCACACAAGCGAGTCCTCCAGGGAATTCGTTGATGAAGGGGTCCAAAGGCAGTCTTAGACCGAACTCAAACTGTTTGTAAAAGAAGCCCACCTTCTCCTTACTGGTCACTAAGGAATGACGACGGGGCTCATACTCCGCCAGGCTGAGATGCTCCAACTTGTAGGTCGAAGCCTGGACCACTAACGAGCCTCGTAGGGCGTCGATCATTTGCTTTCCGACGTCTGTTTCTGAGCTCGATCTTAGGCACGGCCCGTCTTCCTCTTGCTCCGCCTCCAGGCTTCATCGTCGTTTGACCCGACTTGTACGAACGTATGGTAAGCCTTGGCCGTCTGTTCACCCCTAGCACTTGTGCTCGGCTCGTTGGCTCAGGGCCGGGCATTCGGGGCGCCGTCGTGATCCATCTCTACAAAACAAGGGGTAAAAGAGGGGAATCGATCCTAACATCCGTAGGCAACGACCTACCTAGTGGCGACCTAGATTCCCTACAACCAAAGCCCTAGTTGAATCACGACGGGACAAAGAGTAGTGGGTTACGATATGGGTGGGCAAGTCGTTCATTGACACGAAAGGAGTCACCGTTGAGTCACCGTCCTCAAAATCCCTAGGATTTCTCCCTGCAGGAACCCCAGGGCTCATCCTCAAAGTTAAACTTCTCCGAGGATTGAAGAACACTCGGATAAGGGAATTTCCCTCCAAATCCCCTTAGCACACTTATAAACCCTTTGATTCAACCCAAAGCCAAACTTGACACCTCTCTCGAAGCGGTGGTCCTTGGTCCCATTTGACTAACCTCTACAAACCCAATGAAAAAACCCGAGAAAATGAAGAACGAGATGAAGAAATTACTGTTTACGGGCTTGAAGATGGTTTTTCCGATGAGTTTGCCGGTGGTAGATCGAAGAAACTCCTAATCAGTGCCGGATTATCTAAAGGTGGTGAAGCCAGGACAGTCAATATCGCCGGAAAACGTGTGCACGGTGGTCGGAAATCGCCTCTCTTATGTTGCTCTCACTGATCAAGGGTTGGAAAGTTTGAAATGAGGGAAAAAGAAGGTTTTTATATTGGGGGAAGATGAACGGTTCATTCTGGGAAACCAAACGGCGCAATGAGTAGGGGCATTAAATACCCTCTGCAACTTCGAGGCACTTGTCCCATCGGAGGACACGTGGCAATTGAAGAAGAAATCTCGGCCGCCCACGTCACTTTATGCGACGTCACCATAATTCAAAATTCAAATTGACGGTCGTACGGGTTGCTCTGGAGGGAAAATAACAACTCCCGGCTCGTCGAGACGACCCGTGAGTTGGGGGCAGCTGAGAACGGAATAATGCGTGATGGGCCGAGCCCAACGTTTACTACGAGCACAGGGGCCCAATAGCCCACCAAGAGGCCAACTACAAAGAATCGAGATCAAGGCCTTGGGCCGTGGCCCGTCCTAACAGCTGGTTGGCCGTCGTCGCCGGCTGAGCGACCGGAGTCCGTCCAAACGGCGAGCCATCGGACCATTAATGGGGAGGCTAACTTCCGGCCCGTCGTCACACCAATTGGTGCACGTCCTTGGCCCGGGCGAATCTTCCTTCGACCCCAACTGGCACTCATCCAAGAGTAAGCGTCGTCATTGAACGGCTCGTCGTCATTGAACGGCCAACTCTCTCTCTCGACGAGTCATATCTCAAGGAGACGACCCAACTGGACGTATAGCTCCAGGTCGTCTCCTCTATTAAGCTTCCTCAACAAGCTTGGTTAATTAGCTAATTTGGGATCATGACAGACCTGCTGCAGTGCCTCGTTATATGCGCAATCATGCATTCGGTAATAACTACAAAAGGTACGAGAGGTTGACTTTCCCTTATAAGGCAAGCCGCTTATCAATGTCGAAGGCTGCGGTGTCCTTACATAGACGGACCAATCCCAGCGTGACACGTGTGCACCTAGAAGCGAGGGCGATCCAGCGGTTGGAAACCATCCAATCCAACGGTTCTGGTGAAAACCCTAATACCACCTTTCCTACTATAAATAAGAGAGTAATAACGTGGAACAAGGTAATGCTTTTCTGCATATTTCCATACTCACACACTCTGTAGTATTTTGCACCATATTTCCAGACCATAATCTTACTCTCACGCCGGAGGGGCTTGCCGGAAGACCCCCGGCGCAGTTTCACCCTTTATTTCTTGTGCTGTGCAGATCCGGAGCCAGCTCAATCATTTGCTGGACACAAGAACTGAGCTTTGCACGCTTTCCTGCGCGATCATATACATATTTACATATTTGTGTGTTCGCGCGCGTGCATACACAGGTATACATGCTTGTGATATTACTAAAAAAACATAAAACCCCAGACAAATATCCTATACTAGAAAGACCCTTCACCCTTAAATATACACCTAATACTCCCCTCTCAAACTGGAGCATATATGCCATGCATGCCCTGCTTGTTACGAGTATAACCAACCCAAAGTCCCATTTTAAGATTTAACACAACAACTAGTTGATTCCAGTTCGAACATAGCCCATGGCCATTAATGTCATCAATGTTTCCTCATAAACAAACTAACAACTAAACCCATGTGTTTCGCTTAGATTTGAGGCAATATGAATGGGTGTCCAGTTGTCATGCTACAACTGCATAGGCACTGGATTTCCAAGCCAAATTCCTCACTAAGTAGTTAAGGAACTCATGCCAACTCAATCAAAGAAGGAGCCATCACCCTGTTTTCTGACTCGGCACTTGATATTGATGCAACTGGTTACTTCTTACTCTTCAAAGAAAACAATCCACTTCGGAAATATTACGCTCCCCGTCCCATAAAGATGTTCCCAGTTGCCTTCATTTTTTTGTCCCAAAATGATTGTCTCGTTTCCGAAATTGTTAGGTTAAAATAATTGAACTTCCGAAATTGTCATCCAAGGAAGAAGAGGGAGAAAGGAGAGGATGAGTGCCAACCTATGAGTGGGAGTAATGTAGTTATAGTAAACCTCCTTAAGGCTAGAGACGGAAATGAAAATATATTGTTAAAATGTTTGAATAGTCAAATGGGACTATTCATGGAACGGAGGGAGTATGCAACTCCACTAGTAGTCCTCTTATCTGAAGGACAACCTGCCAAATAAGCCTTAGCAAACCCTTCTACTCTCATATGCCTATGATCACGTTGTAACAGGCTTTCTCTTGGACCTTAAGATATCCAAGAATCCTAATATAGCCTCCCAATGAGTAGTCCGTAGAGCGGATATAAATTTACTCACCACGCTCACTGCAAAAGCAATATCTAGCATGGTAATGATTCAATTTTCCAACAAGCCAATGATAGCTCTCTGGCTCAACAAGTTTCTCACCACGAGCAAGTAAAGCTAGGTTATTAAAAAGATTGATTTGTCATAAACGCCTAATTTTTTGGAAGGAGTGGGTATAATCTCCCATTTTAATAAGTAATACATCAGAGGAAGCAAGATTCAAGAATTGAAGCTAGCATCTAACATCAATAAAATCTTATTTGAACCAGCAAATACCTTATACAAACTTCACGTAGACCTTGAAGCCGATCGTTGAATTGTTATTTCAAATGACATCTTGAAATTTGAGCCATGCGCTTCGTCACCTACACCGCAGAACAAATGAAGATTAAATGAATTCAGTGGGGTTTTCATTGGAACATGGTATACAAATTTGAGTTGAGAAATCATACATTGTGCTGAAATGAAGTGGATAATGTTTGTTCCAACATGAGAGTTGGAGGTTTAGGGATAAAGAATCTGTGGTTGTTTAATGTTGCTCTCTTGGGCAAGTGGCTTTGGAGATTCTTGGTAGATAGGGATGCTCTTTGGAGGAAAGTGGTGGTCGGGATGTACGGGGAAGGTGAACACTTGTGGTTCCCTAATTTGGTGTCTCCATCCTATGGTGTTAGTGTGTGGATTGGGATTCGTAAAGGTTGGGATTTATTTCAACAAAAATATCCTTTTTGAAATAGGTAATGGCTCTCGAGTCAAATTCTAGAAGGATAAGTGGTGTGGCGATACAGAGTTGAGGAGAGCATTCCCAGATCTTTATAGTATTGCTTCTAATAAGGATGAGTTGGTTAGTTCTGTTGTGCATGTTCACGAAGGTACAATCACTTGGAGTCCACTTTTGAAGAGACGTCTTCAATATTGGGAGTTAGATTCTCTTTCGACAATTTTTGATAATCTTTATTCACATAAGATTTTTATTTTTGTTGATAGAGGACAGAGTTATTTGGAAGGGGGTTAAAGATAATTGCTTCTCTGTTAAATCGTTCTACCATATTTTGACAAACAATAATAGGCCTATTATTCCTTGGAAAACAGTTAGGAAATCAAAGGCCCGATAAGAGTGGCCTTTTTTTGTTTGGGAGGCCACAAATGCAGCTATCCTCACAGGTCATAACCTGCGGATTCGCCAGAAGATTTATGTTAATTGGTGCTTTATGTGTAGTAGGGATGGAGAAAGTGTAAATCATCTTTTGATGCATTACCCGGTTGCGAGGGAGCTTTGGGATTTCACTCTTAGTTTGTTCCAGCTATCATAGGTTATGCCTAACTCATTGAAGGAGCTCTTTCTCAGTTGGTCTCTCTATAAGCGTCGGAAACTGTCTATGGGAGGAAAGGAACTGCAGGGCTTTTGAGAGCGACGAGTTATCTATTTCTAGATTGAAAGAATCCCTTCACCACATGCTATTTTGGTGTACGGTGCTGACTCCTTATTATTCTTTTGTAGAGTTTTTGGATAGTTTTGTGGGTGGCTAGGCGTTTTAGTGCAGTATACTTCTAGTGTACAAAGGATGTGTCACCTGTTTTGACGCCTTTTGTTTATATATAACTCTTTACCTATCAAAAAAAAATGCGACCCTTTTTTGGGATTGAGGGAGTATTTGCTAACACTGAGATCATGGTGCTTAACAAAGCAAATCATTTTCACATAACCTGTTGTGGAATTCTGCATACACGTTAATCAAACTGACATTAGTGAACCTCAAAAATTAGAAGTAATAAGAGCACCACAGTCACTGATATTAGGTCAAACTTTGTTTTCATCCATCGTACTTTCAAGTGTGTTTCACTTTTACCATTATACTTTTTTTTCTTTCAAAAATACCATTGTAGTTTGGAAAATGTATCATTTTAACCCCAAAGTCGAGGATTGAGACACTGACTAGTCACGAATTTAGGGACGAATTTGGGGCTAAAATGGTATATTTTCCAAAGTACAATGGTTTTTGTGAAAGAAAAATAATATAATGGTAAAAGTGAAACACGCTTAAAAGTACAATGGACGAAAACGAAGTTTGCCCTTGAAATTATAAGTAATTGCCAAACAAAGCTCCATTTTACTGAATAATCTGATTGAATGAGGAATATGACTTGGCCTGCATCACCCTCAAGGACCTCTCTAATCCAGGCGATGAGCCCTGCTTCTATAAACCCTCAAACGAATCAAATCTGCTTCCTCTGCCCAAATGAAAACACACATTTTAAAAGTTATAATTCTTATACCGTACTTTTGCTTCCGACGATCTTAAAGATTGCACAATTATTTCTATTCTAGTTCACATTTGTAAGAAAGAAAGAAAAATTGAGAAACATATGCAGATTGAATGTTAAATTTAAGAAATGATGCTGAAATTCATAAGAAGCTACATCAGAGTATGCATGAAGAAGGTAAATGCTAGTTTGGCTATCAGCTAGATAAGCTGGACTTGAGCTAAAGATAAAAATGGTAACTATGATTACAATAAAGCTACACTAGCATCAAGAATGAATCAGCTTTTGAAGAATGTGAAGTTATTCTATATGTACCATACAGGTTGATAGAGCTTATAAATGATGGTGGAAATGCATTTCCTTGATGACATCTTCAAATACGGTCAATGCCTTCCTTGCACTCGTGAAACTATGTTGATTAATGGTCAATGGTCTACTGATCTACTCAATATAACCTGATTAGCAATTGTGAATCAAAACAGTTGCGGAGCCAGGAAATTTTTGAGAGGGGGGCAAAAATATATTTGGTGCATTTTTTCTTTACACAAATGATTTTTTTTTTTTTTACACAAATGAGGCAAGTTTCATTAAATTGCACAAAAACCACTAAATTCTTAAAATATTTGCACTAGTAATTTTTGTTTACACAATGGGGCAATTGCCCCCTTTACCCACTATGTAACTCCGCAGTGAATAAAATAAATCATACATTAGTCTGGGCATGGAGACGGTACTCACCAGTTCGATCGTTGAGATTCTCTTCACCTTGACCAAAAGCATAAATGGGATTCTACTGATCCAGATAAATCTGTTTCAATATGACATAGGATGCAGCTTCTTCTTTCCCTGATATGCAGCATGATCGTTCATTTGCTAATTCATTGGAATCAGTTAAATCCGAATCACATGTAACAGAGACTGGGATCAACTATATCAGCAGCATCAATTTCATACCCAAAAAGCTTCATTTCATTAGATATCAGTTCCAAAGTATGGTATATTCTATCCGATTCCAAGTCTGATAAATCTCCCATGACGAACTCATATACCCCAGATTCCAACTCTATCCAACTAGAACCTCTATTCTTTTTCACTTGATTCTTTCTGATTATTTCTCTCAATCTGGCAACACAATGCCATAGTTTAGCACCAGCATAAATATTTGACAAAAGAATGTAATTACCCGAATTATTAGGCTCAATTTTGAACAACTCACTAGCTGCGATTTCAGCCAGCTGGACATTGTGATGGACATTACAAGCTGCAAGCAAAGCGCCCCAAACAACTGAAGTGGGTACCATGGGCATTTGCATTATTAAGCAGTGTGCGTCACTAAGGCATCCAGCACGACCAAGAAGGTCAACCATGCATGCGTAGTGCTTCGCTGTAGGTTGAATCCCGAATTCTTCAATCATTTGTGTGAAATACCTCCTGCCTTCATTAACAAGACCCCTGTGGTTACAAGCAGTTAAAACTCCAACCAAAGTTACTGCATCAGGTCGTATATTTGCCCTTTGCATATCTTTGAACAATGAAATGGCTTCTTGGCTCAATCCGTGATTTGCTAAGGCTGCTATCATGGTACTATAGCAAAGCAAGTCTTTTTGAGAACTTTTTTCAAAAACTTGCAGAGCCTTCTCAATTCTTCCGCATTTCGCATACATATCAATCAAACTGGTGACCAGCCGTAAATTAGAGAAGAGTGTGGGCCCTGCATAGTCATTGATAATTGACTCAGCTGCATGTAGAATCCCTAGCTGCGAGCATGCAGAGATGACACCCAAAATAAAGGTTTCATCTGGCCTCAAACCTAGAGTCTTGAAGAATTCAAGCAATTCCAAAGCACTTCGTGGCTCCCTGTTTTTAGCATAACCCCCTATCATGGTGGACCAAGAAATCATATTCTTCTCAGGCATTTGATCAAATAAAACCCTCGCATCATTTACATTTCCAGATTTCATGTACCCATCGATCATCATAGTCCAAGAAGCCACATTTCTTTTTGGCATTCTATGAAAATAGTCTTTTGCAGATTCCAGTTTCCCGGCTTTGCAGCTTCCCAAGATCATCAAATTCCATGTTCCAGCATCAGGTGAAGGCATTTTCTCAAATAATGCTACAGCAGAATCTAGATCTCCGATATCCACATACCCAGAAACCATGACGTTCCACACTGCTAAGTCTTTAACAGGCATTGCATCAAAAAGAACTTGAGCCTCCCCCATGTCACCAGCCTTAGCATACCCACATATAATACTAGTCCACGAAATCACATTCCTATCAATCATTAAATCAAACAACTCACGTGCCAGATCAATTCTACCATTATTGCAATACCCAGACATCATAGAATTCCAAGAAACAACATCCTTGTCAGCCATCTCATCAAACACCAATCTAGCCAAACCAACTTCCCCCCACCTCATAAACAAATCAATCACAGCATTTTGCACCATCACGTCCAAATCAAGCCCACATTTTATTACAAACCCGTAAACCATCTCACCCTCTTTCAACCTGCCTTCCCCTCGTAAACTCTTAAACACAGCGGTAATGGTGAACCCCAATGGAGAAACAGACTCCCTAAGCATCCTACAAAACAAAGAAAAAGCATTTCTAGGTTTTTCATTCTCAACGAACCCATGAATCAATGATGTCCAAAGAAACGCATTTGGTTGAGGAATACTTTCGAACAGCTTATGTGCACAATCAGTTGACCGGAAACGAGAATACAAACGTATGATTTTGTTGAGAATGATGTCAGACGAATTGATTGAACCATTTATGATGAGATGGGCGTGGATAGATTTGAGGGTTTTGAGGGTTTTGCAGATTTGGAGAAGATGGGACGGAGAGTGGTTCATTTAACTGCGCTAAGTAGGGAACTTGGAAATATAACGGTCTTATGCGGATTTGAGTTTTTGGCTCGTGATTACAAACGGAGGGCTTTCTTTTTCTGGTACATAATTCGAAATGGGTTCCCGGAATTTAATTTAGGGTTAATGACAATTTAGGGTACGAAGTATACGGGCGGTACCACATTGGGCATGAAGTCTTAAAACTGTTAATTTAGAGCCCAAAGTTATAATTTTGATCAATTTGAGGCTTTTTGATGGAAAACGTTAAAAAAGGTTAACTAAACACGTGGGAGGCACATGAGATTCAGTGAGGATATTTTGGTCATTTCATAGACTTCAGACCCTAAATTAACAATTCACCACCTTTTCTCTCTCTCTCTCTCTCTCTCTCTCTCTCTCTCTCTCTCCAAATAACATTAACCCAAAGGAAAAAATCCTCTTTACCCACATATTTCAAATCATAACCCATTAAAACCCAGCCCAAATTTAAAAAGACAACCACCTTTTATATTCCAAATCAAAATCCCTTTAAACCCCAATATGATATATACCGGCTAAAATTATTGACGGCTCCGTTAACTATACCGTCTCTCTGACTTGTCAATTTTCAAATTCAGTTTCGTTCTCGTACTCGTATAAGCTCGAGATGACGCCGGAGGAAGAGAGCTTGACGGTACGAGACATTGCAATGGTCGCCGACGCTGATTCTGAGGAAGCAATGTCTTTTTTATGTTGTCCCTTTAACGGTATTTCCTTGTTCCCAGGTTTTCATTCCCCCCCCCTTTTGCTTCTACAATGTTCAATTTGTTTGTCGGAATGGCGTTTTGTGTCTGATTTTTAAGTTAGGGTTTTAGTGGGTAGTGTTAATGTTACCAGATTAGATGGGCGCAGGGGATAATATTGTTGTAGTACTTGTGTGTTTAATTAAATGTAGGAATTGAACATAGCTGATTCATATTAGAATACCTGTTTGAATTATGAAATTAAACTGTTTGTAAATCTTAAAAGTGGTAGCATTAAAGCAGGATCTAAGAAAGATGGTCAATTTACATGTTTCGAGTTTCGTCTGATGATAACTGTTCTATTTTTTGAATGTTCAACCTAGCCTATATGCTTTCTATTCCAAGAGAGACCCAACAAACAGACTGATTGTCTACATCTCCTTAGAGAGACTAAGTAACAATTTTGCCGCTTTACTTGGAGTTTTGGTAATCCAGGAACCAAGATATTCCCCTCTGCATCCTGATTCGGAACTCTCAATTATCCATTTTATTAATAATTTCACATTGTTAACTGCATAAGATTGAGAAAAGAAAACTAGCAACCCCCAGCGACTACAAGAATCAAATTCATGAATACATCATAAATCATGTGGAATGTTTTACTTGTAAAATAGCAATCAATTGAAATTTTTCTTCAAAATCTTGATTGTGTTGCTCTCTGCTCTCGATTATTTCATTTTTTTTATGATTTATCAACGTATTTTGTTATTGATGAACTATATATATATATATATATATATATATGTATATATATATGTATATATATATGTATATGTATATGTATATGTATATGTATATGTATATGTATATATGTATATATGTATATGTATATGTATATATGTATATATGTATATGTATATGTATATATATATGTATATGTATATGTATTTATGTATATATATATATGTATATGTATATATATATGTATATATATATGTATATATTTATATATATATATATATATATATATATATATATATATGTATATATATATATATATATATATATATATATATATATATATATATATATATATATATACATATACATATATATATATATATATATATATATATATATACTACGTTAACCTGTCTCTGTTTAGTCTTTTGTTTATGTGTTATTCAATTTGGAAATAATTAGGTCTTATATCATAGGGTATAAGATGCTATAAGACCTACCAAGTAGACTTACACCCCGAATTAATTATTGATATTTTTTTTACGTAATATTTTCTTTTTATCTGATATTGTGATGGAGTCTGATGTGATTGTACTGTTGTATAAGAGGAAGATGACATGTCGTCGATTGTGAAAAACAAGGATACCATGATAAAAGATGATGCAAGGAGCCATTGCAGAAAAGGAAAACACTCTCTATGTCGTACATTTTAGCTGGAAAACGGTCTTGTATGTTGGTTAGAGGAGAAGTTACAAAGAGAAAGATGACATGTTGTCGATGTGGAAAAGAAGGATACCATAATAATCTAACTAGAACACCGGAACATGTCCTATACCAAGATTATATGTTGTTACTAGGTTCAATCAATTTAATTTCTATGAATCTATTGTTGGTACTGTTGTATAAGAACATCAAGTGATCTTATAGATATAAGATATGTTGTTGTTTATGATGTTGTAGATGACTTATAGCAGGTCTTATACCTTTTGCTATAAGACCTCTTATTAGTGTTGTTGTTTATGTTGTTTTTGATGGTATAAGATCAGGTGTTATTATTCTTACAATTTGTGTATGACTAATAATAGGTTTTATACCTGTTACTATAAGACCTTTTATTAGTGTTTTAACATTTTATTGTTGGTCCTATACCAGTTGCTATAGGACCAATTAAAGGGCTTATATTTTTGTATATAATGTTGCCAGGTCCTATACCAGTTGCTATAGGACCAATTAAAGGGCTTATAGCTTTGTATATGATATTGACAAGTCCTATACCAATTGCTATAAGACCATTCAAAGGTCTTATTGCTCTGTATATGATGTTGCCATGTCCTATACCAGTTGCTATATGACCAATTAAAGGGCTTATAGCTTTGTATATGATATTGACAGGTCCTATACCAATTGCTATAGGACCATTCAAAGGTCTTATAGCTTTGTATATGATATTGACAGATCCTATAACAATTGTTATAAGACCAATTAAAGGGGTTATAGCTTTGTATATGATGTTGTCAGGTCCTTTATCAGTTGATATAGGACCATTCAAAGTTCTTATTGCTTTGTATATGATGTTGGCAGGTCCTATACCAATTACTATAGGACCAATTAAAGGGCTTATAGATGTTGGCAGGTCCTATACCCATTGCTATAGGAACAATTAAAGGACTTATAGCTTGTATATGATGTTGCCAGGTCCTATACCAATTGCCATAGGACCAATTAAAGGGCTTATAGCTTTGTATATGATGTTGCCAGGTCCTATACCAGTTGCTATAGGACCAACTAAGGGGCTTATAGCTTTGCATATGATGTTGTCAGGTCCTATACCAATTGCTATAGGATCAATTAAGTGGCTTATAGCTTTGTATATGATATTGACAGGTCCTATATCAATTGCTATGGGACCATTTATACTATTTTATACTATAAATTCTCTAAAAGTAAATCAGATATTTTAGAATCGACTTGTCATAAACTGCAACAAAAACAAGCCTATATAGTAGTATTCCGCAAACAATTGAATCGCAACAAGGGTTTGGATTAGAGAAGCAAGTTGCAGAGAGAGAGGGAAATGGAGGGGAAGCCTATATAGTAGTATTCCGTAAACAATTGAGTTTATTATAAATCGGAGCCTAGTGTCAACGAAAGAGAAAATATAACTTCAATTTGGTGGGTGGAGCTTGACGGCGGCGACAATGACGAGGTTGAAGAGCGCCACCATTGTTGTACTACCGACTCCACCTTTTCCTCAGCTATGACTACTCGATTTCACATTTTACGAAACTTCGTCGGTTCGGGATTCAGGCGGTGTCGATTGCGGCCAGTTGCAGTAAAATGTAGTGAAAGTCAGAGAGGGAAAAGTCCATTACCGAATTTGAATTTGGTTAAGAGGGGATTAGTTTTGGTGGCTATAAGCTGTGGGGTTTTAGTATTTGGGTGCCCGGTGCCGGAGAGTGGTTGCTTTGGAGGGAGTACTGGAGGGAGTACTGAATGGGCGATCGGAATAGTATTCGGAATAGTTCGTCATGGTGCCGGCTCCGGTCGCCTTCAGGTCCCCAACGTCGCCGGATTTTCCTTCCAATCAATTGTCGGCTCCTATGAGATTTTGATTTTTTGATTTTGTGATTATGGGAGATTACGGCGAGTTTTTAGGAAACTAACAGACGCTCACTCCCCGTTAACTGTGGGTTTATTTGAGATTTTTATCTCAAATGGGTTTAAATGGGTTAATGATTTGGAAATCGGGTTTTTGGGTCCTTGGCTCTAACCCAAAAATAATTAAAAACCACATCCCCACCCCTGTAACCAACAGCTCTCATCCACCCCTTTTCTTCCTTCCCAGCAGCCAAACCCCACCTCCACCATCCTTATCTCCATCTTTTTCAATAGCGCCCCCCTTCCCCACCCACCATCTTCTTCAATAGCGCCGCCCCCATCCACACCGTCTCCTCCAACAACCCCATTCTCTTCGCTCATACCACCGTCATCCACCCTTAAATCCCGCCCCTCCTCCCATCACCCTCCCCCCATTAATTCCGGCGAACACTGCCTTCCACACCGTCTCCTCCAACAACCCCATTTCTTCAATAGCGCCCCCCTTCCCCACCCATCATTTTCTTCAATAGCGTCGCCCCAATCCACACCATCTCCTCCAACAACTCCATACGTATAGCATCTCCACCTCCTCCTTTCCTCATTCATCTGTGAGATCCGGCGAGTCCAACTCCAGATCTAGATCTGGCCTCCAAGCATCCATAACCACCATCGCCGTCTACCTATGCAGATCGAAGCTTTACCCTTTCCTCATTCCTCTTTTGTATTCATTAATTTTTTATAAATGCTAGCAACTTTCAGTCAATTGTTATAATTGTTGATTGGGTATGGTGAAATGGCTGAAAGTTTGACCCTATGCTTGGTGGTTATGCTGCAGAAAATTACATTTGGTTGAATTGGAGCTTCATAATATTACATCATTCCTTGACATTAGACATTGTAAATATTTATTTTATTTAATCTATTTTTATTTATATATTTTATAAATTATCCAATCTAAAATAATTTATAATTTTTTTGAAGCAAAAAAATTAGTAATTTAAATTATTAGAAAAAAAGATAATAGTTAATATCTTAAATTATTTTAAATCATATTAACTATTATCTTTATTTTTTTCAATATTTTAATTTACTAATTATTTTTTGTAAAAAAAAATAAATATTTTATTTATTACTCCCTCCGTCCCACTCCATGGTTCACACTTTTTTTAAATCACGCAAATTAAGAAAAAAGGTAGGTGGAAAAAATGTTGTGAGTGTGAAAGTAAAATAGGAGAGAGAATGAGTGAAGAAAATAGTAAATTTGAAAAGTGTTGTGAGTATAATAGTGAAATAGGAGAGAGAATTAGTGGGTGAAATAGTAAAGATTTTTTGTCATTTTAGGAAAGGTGAAGCTTTTAACGGGACATCCATTTTGGCAAAAAATGAAGCTTGAAATGGGACGGAGGGAGTATTTTATAGGGCAACTGTCAATTTAGGGTCTGAAGTTTATGAAATGATCAAAATGCCCTCACTGAATCTCACGTGAATAGCATATGGTCACTTAACGGATTTTTTTTACGAAAATCGTCAAAAAGCCCTAAATTGATCAAAATTATAAGTTCGGACCCTAAATAACTTCGGACCTTAATATGGTACTGCCCCTATACTACATGCCCTAAATTGTTATTAACCCTTTAAATTATTGTTCCACAGCATATGAACTTTTTCCCATTTCCTCCTGCTAGTTTTATTTATTATTTTTTTCGATTTGATGATCACTAATTTATTTATTTGATCCTATAGTGTTCTGTCAACTAGACTTTTATATCTTTTGGGCACGTTATAGTCCGATTGTATTCAGACTACATCAATCAATCAGGTAGGGGTGTAAGTGGTTCGATTTAAATCATGGTTTGGAATTGAATCAAACCAAACCATGCGATTTAGTTCGGTTTTCAAGCAATAGTGGTTTGGTTCGATTTCAAAAATTGTCAAACCATGTGGTTCGGTTTGGTCTGCGGTTTGGACTCCCAAACCACTGTTTGAGACCGCGAGACCGAACCACCAAACCGAACTAATAAATCAAACCATCAAACCGTTCAATATTAACCGTAGATAAGTATATCTTTCATTTTCACCTTACATTTAATTTTGAAAACTTCTAATTCTATTCATTGGTTTTAGCCAATAACCCTTTTTTCTTTTGGTTAATCTTCTAGTAATAATGTTAATTCACTCTTTAGCACATACCATTACAAATACTCAAATGACATGTTATTATCATAAACATTGAAGCACAATATCAAGTTTTGTTAAATACTGAATCTCTTATATATGTTATGTTTGGAAAATTCAAACAAACATTATAATGAATTGTGTAGTTTGAAACCATGTTCTAATTAATGATTTAAGCAATGTTCTATTTCATGGTTTGAACCGTGAATTAAACCGCGGTTCGAACCGTAAAATCAAATCGCGGTTCGAACCAAACCGAACCAAACCATGACGGTTTGGTTCAGTTCGATTTAAATTTTTTCATGGTTCGATTCGATTTGAGATTTTTTCAAACCGATGAATAGTGATTCAATCCGTAAATTGACCCAAACCGAACCATTTACACCCTTACAATCAGGAGCCAAGATCATAGTTGAGTGAATGGCAGGGCGGGCAGGCTTAGGCTATTACACCCCCCTTAATTTCCCATTTATTAGAAAAAAAAATTAAAATTTATATACACAATTTGTAGATATATTTACACATAGAGCATCTATTATTATTATTAATGTAGGATGTCTGGCTTAGTGGTTAAAATGTAGACTTTTTAACCTTTAGGCGACTTTTTAATGGAAAACTTTTAAGGGAAGGACTACCGGTCAAAGCATGCAAATTAGATAGGTGACACAGTGATCAATGAATGGGCTGTTATGCGAACCGAGTTGCTCGAACTCGACTCGAGCTCGACTCGAAAAAACTCGACTCGAATGAGCTCGAGTTGAAGCTCGAGCTCGAGCTCGAACAAGAATTTTAACTCGTGAAATTTTCGAGTCAAACAGACTCGACTCGTGAGCTCGACAAAGCTCGTTTCGAACTCGACTCGAGCTCGACTCGATAAACTCGATAAAAGCTCGAATTTTTCATTGTTTGTGATCAGCTCGAACTCGAACTCGACTCGTGAAGCTCGTCAGTAACTTGATTTTTTATTTTATACATTTATTTCATTTACACACACATATATATATATTTTTAATTTTTTGATAAAGAAAACTTTTTTGGACTTTTTTTAGTTGGGAAAGTTTATTCAAAAAGTTATTACCACTACCACCACTACAACCACTACTATTACTACTACCACCGCTACCACCAGCACTACTACTACCACTACCACCACAACTACTACCACACTACCACCATTACTACCACTACCACTACTATCGCTACTACCACCACTATTATTACTACTACCACCACCACTACCACCACCACTACTACCACCACCACTATTATCACTACTAGTACTACCATACTACCACCATTACTACCACCACCACTACTACAACTACTACCGCTACTACCACCACTACTACCACAACTATTACTACTACCACCACTACCACCACCACTACTAGTACTATCATACTACCACCACTACTACTACCACTACTACCACCATTACTACCACTACTATTACTACTACCACCACTACAACCACCACTACTACTACTACCACTACCACTACTACCACTACTACCACTACTACCACTACTACAACTACCACTATCACCACTATCACTACCACCACTACTACGACTACCACTACTACTACTACCACCACTACTACCATTACCACTACCACTACCACCATCACTACGACTACCACTACCACTACCACCACTACTATCACTACCACTACCGTCACTACTACCACTACTAGTCTACTACCACTAACACCACTACTACTACTACCACTACTACTACTAGTCTGTTAAATGTCCCCCCTTATTTATAAAAGGGTAAGGTTGATTGTTCACCTCTTTGTAATTTTAAGGGTACCGTCCCTTTTTTCTTTTATATACTTTCATTTCTTTTAAAAAAGTTAAGTTTTATTTCTTTCAAAATTAATAACTTTTTTTATATAACTTTTTGCAAAAATTGTATGTTGTAAACAAAAGTCTAAAATAGTCTTACTTATCCAAAAAAAAATTGAAAAAAAATAAAAGTTAACTTTTTTCAAAAAACTGTTAAGTTTTATTTCTTTTAAAATTCATAACTTTTTTTATAAACCTTTTTGCAAAAAATGTATGTAGTAAACTTAAGTCTAAAATAGTCTTATTTATCCAAAAAAAAAAATTGAATTTTTTTTTATTAATATGCTACATACAAAGTTAACGAAATCTGTTAAAAAATTAACTTTTAAGCTCGAACTCGAAATAAACTCGTTAAGCTCGAACTCGAAATAAACTCGTTAAGCTCGAAAATTTGTTTCCAAAAAAGATCAAACTCGAACTCGGATCGTTTAAGCTCGAAATTGAGATCGACTCGAGAAGCTCGCGAGTAGCTCGCGAACAACTCGAACTCGATCGAGCTCGAGTTCGAACCACCGATTGAACTCGAACTCGAACTCGAGAAAAACTCGAACTCGAGAAGAAATAAACGAGCTCGAGCTCGAACACAGAAAACTCGTTCGAACTCGACTCGTTTACAAATGATCATATACTCCTTCCTTGACCCTAAATGATTTTTCAAATTTTTTTTCTTATTATTACGAAAATATTTTGAATAATAAATTTATGTCAATTTACTATCATAATGAAATTTTAAAAGTTGTCAATTAATACACCATTATAAATATTATCAATAATAATTTTTATATATTTATTAGAGTAATTAATCTAAAATTATTGTTTAAGGTATTTTCGTTGCCAAAATCTTACAAAAAAACGCATTTTTTCTTAAGCTTAGAAAAAACGTGTTTTGTTTCCCTCGCTAGTGCCAGTGTTAGTGTAACAAAGTGTCAGTATAAAAAAGTGTCAGTGTTAGTGTAACAAAGTGCCAGTGTAAAAAAGTGTCAGTGTTAGTGTAACAAAGTGCCAGTGTAAAAAAGTGTCAGTGTTAGTGTAACAAAGTGCCAGTGTAAAGAGTGTCAGTGCATATATATTAATTGTCAGTGTAAAAAAATGTCAATATTAGTGTAACAAAGTGTCAGTGTAAAAAGTGTCAGTGCATGTATATTAAGTGTCAGTATAAAGAGTGTCAGTGTAGGGTAAAAAAGTGTCAGTACTAGTATAAAAAAGTGTCAGTGTAAAGAGTATCAGTGCATGTATTATTAAGTGTCAGTGTAAAAATAGTTTTTCCTTAAGCTTAAAAAAAACGCATTTTTTATAAGACCTAACTCATTTTCGTTTTAACAATAAAAAAAATGGAAAGATTATTTTGGAACAAATGAAGTATAAGACACCAACTGTATTTAACTCTAAAGTATTTGCTTTTGTTTCTATACATGTTTTCGATTGCATAAAAGTCATTTTTCTATTATTTTACATGACAACATAATCTACTTGTATCATTTTTTGAAAATAATGAAGTTTTGTAACTTATATTAAAACAAAAATGGAATGTGTGGAGGGCGAGAGTATATCTAAATTAGTCCGAATTCCAAACATGTGCACTTTGTTTATATCGCCATATCTTCAATTCAATAAATTGGTGTTAATAGTTTCACAAACTTTGGCAACTTAATTGGATGCTTATTTGCAACCTCTAACGCTTCACAAATTATATGCCAATGGGACAAGAAGCCAAATACTTTGTCCAATTGCATACTAATTTACTAGTTTAGCATCCAAATAATGGCATGCAAATGTGACAAAAAGTCGAATACTTTGCCCAATTACTTGCTACTTTTTTTGTTTCAAATGAAATGAATGTCTCCCTACCATCAACCTATAAATACCACTCTTTACCATCATACATTCCTCACAGCAAAATCAACATCATATATCCAAATCTAATATCTCCTTTCAATCCTTCACATTTCCAAAAGCTATTATGGGTGTCTTCACATTCACCGACGAGAACACTTCCTCACTCCCACCTTCAAGGATCTTCAAGGCCTCCATTATCGACTCCCACAACTTGATCCCCAAACTCTTGCCACTGGCCATTAAGAGCATCGACATTCTCCAAGGCGATGGGGGCGCTGGTAGCATCAAGCAAATCAACTTCCAAGGTTCAATCTTTTTCTTACATTTCCGCTCCATTTTCATTTCAATGTAAAACCAATATGGTAGGGATTTTTTTTATTTTTTTTTTATGACATGGGGTTCTTTATTCATGCAGGGGGAAGTTATTTGAAGCATCAAATTGATGAACTTGATGAGAAGACATATACTTACAAGTATACTTTGATTGAAGGAGATGGGTTGGGAGAAAAGATAGAGAAAGTGTCATACGAGGTTAAGTTTGAGGCTGCAGCGGATGGTGGTACTATTTCAAAGATGACGACAAATTGTTATACCAAGGATGATTTTGTGCTCAAGGACGAGGACGTTAAGGCCGGGAAAGAAAAGGTGTTGGGGATGTACAAGGTTGTGGAAGCATATCTTCTTCAGAACCCTGATGCTTATGCTTGATCAATGGTTATTTCAGTTGTTTGCTATGGCCAAGTGCCCTCTCATAATCTGTTCAATTTGTGTGTTTTGCGATGTTGTTTGTCTCTTTTTTTGTTTGTTTTTTGGATTGTAAACTTGGGTGGAAAATCCCCTGCTCTTTGTAATTGGAATTTCAGTTCATAATTTAAGTTTACAAGAATTTTGGTTTACCTTTGAGAATTAATGATTTTGATTCTAAGTTGTCCAGCCAACCTATGGAGTTGCAGAATCAGCAATTCCTTTAAAAATCTAACGGTCGTTACTGGGACAAAATTTACTGGGAAAAAATCTAACAGACGTTACTAGGAGGAAGGAAATATTTTCAGAAAATATTCAAGCACAATACCATAAAGAACATGACTCTGGAATCAGTAATCTGTATATCAACAGCTCAACAGTTCACTCCATGTATACATTTTGTTTGGCGTGCGAAAGGATTTTATTGCATCAGTTCCCAACCTAGATCCATAAATAGCTACCCAGCCTTCTATCGCTTTGCTGAGGGTATAGTTTAATGATCCCACTGCTGTGAACCATCCAATTTTCACAAGTATAGACTATAGTCATGAAAATTCCCCTATAAATCTAGTAATTAGAGAGGCAACTTATGAGCCTATTTACGTCCCCAAAGGCAAAAAAAATAAAGTACAACAGTCAATAATTATTGTCAATCTTCTACCTCGTATGCAAAGCTCAAGAGCTTGGTTTCTCCACTGCTTGATCAGAACAGGAAACTACCCCGAGCTGCAGCACTTTCCTTTTATCAAGACCTTGAACCTTCGCAAGAAACCAAGGACTGTAAAAGGCAAAGAGACAAAAGTTTCTTGGAGACTCATTGAACTCCCGGAACAATTATCTGGGACCCACACCGCATTTGCTATCTAGGTGAATTGTTTTTTGACCCTCCTTTGCTTTGTTCGTGATCATTGTCATGGTAGACTTGGATATCTTTTGGTCCATCATTAGTATTGGGGTCAGAGACTTCGACAACTGAATGACTTTGAGCCTCAGAAGTGACACTTTGGCTTGAAGAGTCCTCGGCGTGGGTCAAATCAGGTGAAGCGACATATGTAATTCCAAATTTTTGCCCATGAGTTAGTCCTGGGCATAATCCCTATAATGACAAAAAATTAGATATTAGCATATGAAAAATTGGTAGGTTAAGGAGACGGGAGCATATTTTGTTAAGTGTATACCTCAAGTGGAACATCGCAAAATATAACAATGCACTAACGAGGAACAGAGGGAGTAAAAGATAAATGTGTTAAAAGCAGAGCTGATGTGTCATTTTTGAAACTTAAACTTGAATAAAAATACTACAAATTCCTTCTATTTCTTTTCGCTTGCATTTTCTTGATCCAACACATAGCTTAACAGACAGATTTAGTGAATCCACAATTATAGATCCCAAGTTGAGCTTCTAACTTAAGATATTCATCACTGACCTTGATCATTCCTGGGACAGAAGTGGACTTCTGAAAACTTGAATGCAAGAAAAAACTGTTCGCATTCAGACCTGTTTGGAATCTACTGTCATTAGACTCATGAGCATCCTTTGGAATATCCAAAGTGGTAGATTCCTTTCCAAGAATGCTGCTTCTACAGTATGCCCCTAAATACGAACAGTGTTCACCTTCTAGAGATATTTGTGGAGTCGCGGGCAATAAGTGGCCCTCAGTATTAAAGATATACCTACATGTGAATAAGTTGAAGGTTAAAATAATGATCACAGGGGAGAGAGAAAAAGAAGACAAGGAAAAAGCCTTTTCTCATATAATCGTAATACATGAAGCTTTCTCAGTTTCAATGCTTGGTTCTGCAAGGATCTTAATTTATGTAGACTACAAATAATTAAACTTACTTGTATGGACCATTTTCAACTAAATTGTCTGGACCCGCCGCCAAATCAAAGAGAAGCCACAGATACTTGACCTAAACAAGGTGACATAGTAAAAAGCATTTGTTGAGCCTAAAATGAAAAATAATATGTTAAATATGATTCCAATCACATCTTACGGGATTTCATAATCTAGTCTAATGCACAAGGAAAAAAATTGTCCAACACCCACATAAAGATGTGTAAGCATACCCTATGATGCTCGGACTCTTTGATTTACCTCGCCGGACTCTTGTCAACAACACTAAAATAGGAGTGTCAAACACGGGTACGGCGGAGTAAACCAAAGAGTCCGAGCATCAGAGAGCATACCTAACAGAACCACCACCATTGAGACAACAAAACTCATATGAAGAACAGAAAGGAGTACTTGAGGGAATATGCTTAGCAAGGTAGACTAAAGGCAACATATTTAGCACATGCAATTGGTTATAAATACTCGTATTACTGTGGTCTCATGTTTTTCTCTTTAATAGCTATCCAATCTGCAGCCCCATTTGCCATATTGTTTCTAAAGTCGAATATGAATCATGTTGCTAAGAACATCCAATTACCAGCTGATATCTTAACTGTAGATATTAAAATTATCCAACTTGAATAAAGGGCAGCCCGGTGCACAAGGCATCCCCGCATAGCGAGGGTCCGGGAAGGGTCTCCACCACAAGGGTGAAATGTAGGCAAACCTTATCCTACATAATTGCAAGAGGCTGCTCCCAGGACTTGAACCCGTGACCTCAAGGTCACACGGCAACACCTTAACCAGTGTGCGAACGCTCCCCTTTATTATCCAACTTGAATGCAAAATGAAAATTATAATAGTTCCAGTTCAGACTTCATTAAAGCATAATTTTTGATGGGCCAAAGACTCACTATTTGTTGGCCTGGGAATATGATGGAATAAAGCAAAATGGCTCACTAAAGTGTCTAAGCTTTTTTGTTATGAAGCAACAATCAGTCCATGCAATTTCCGACGCAATTTTCATCATGGGTCATTCGGAAATAGCCTCTATGTGCTTTGATATAGGGGCAAGGCTGAGTACATCCGACCCCCTCCTTACCCCACAGTAGGTGGGAGCCTTTGCGGCACTGAGGTAATGTTGTTATTGTAATAGAATCATATACTTAAGACTTCTATTAACAAATAAAAAGATGCATACAGTCTCAGCCAAAAAGAAGCTCTCCATGTGATCCTCTTGCTTGTGATTCTCTACATCTGATATATGACAATATCCACAAGTGCATCGGGCCCCATATTGCAGGCTGGCAACTACGTCACGTCCTGCATCAAGATATCTACACCAAAAGTTGAATTGATGTTTAAAGTTAGCAGAGGTTGAGGAAGTGAAACTATAGGCTAAACAACCAAAAATGACCGTGGTACATTCACTTTTTGTATATTTTGACTAATAATCTTGTCTCGCTTTTAATATGACATAATTTCTCTATGATGCTGAGGACCTGACAATCTATCCTAGACAAATTGGGATCAATGAGTCTTGGAGATGATTTTGAATAAGAGATGATGTTGCGCCTTTTATATCTCATGTGCAATCAAGTAAGCAGCACGAAAACACTAAAACTAAGGAAAACAGATGACATATATAACTATGCGTTTCTTGCTTAACTGCGTTTAGAGTTTAATCCTGAACGTCACGAGATGTTCATCTACTGTATCCCACAAAATATACAATTGTTTCAATTGTGTATCAATCCAACCTGAAAGAACCATTTTGGCCAAGTCTTGAGATCCAGCTTCTTAATTGCCACTAGTTAACTTCTATAAACTATTGCCAAGAAGTGATTGTTGTGAAAATCACGTTCTTGCGCAGCGGAATAACGGATCAAGCCTTGAGAATGAATAAATAAGATGAAACACACACGAAAAGTAAATCACACACAAAAGAACACACAAGAATGTTAACCCGGTTCGTTGCAACGACAACTACGTCCGGGGGCGCTACCAAGCCAAAATATTCTCACTATAATATTTTCAGATGTTTACAATCACAGCACCAATTTGTTTCTAGGCTACCACATGTATTTATAGGATACAAGAAATCAAATCCTAGCAATAAAAGGATTCCTAACTTAAGAAAGTATTCTTCTTCCTTAACAAGTCTTCCCAAATATTCTTTGTCACAAGGAATCCCAAATCCAAGAGGAAATCGATCAAAATAGGAAACCGAATCGTCCGAATCGTACCAAGCGCGGTCGCCCTCCCTACGAGCGCGTCCGCGCTAATATCCGTAAACTCCGGCTCCTTGCTCGACACTCCAGCCGCGGCCGCTCTGCCCTCGGCGCGGTCGCGCACATGGTCGGCTCTCGCGAAATTCCTTCACGATTTGACTCCAAACCCAACAATCTCCCACCTGAGACAAACCATCCATGATACCTCGTCTTGAAACAAACAAATCTCGGTTTCGCGCCGCCTAATGCGTTGGTAGCGCCCGGCCTCTTGTCTAGTTATCCAAGTGAATTGAAGCCGAGCAACGCTTCAACATAACCGGCTTGCTCTACCATGCTCCGAGTCTTCATTCCGAATGATCCTCCCCGCACATCCCCGCTCACTTGCGTGCTAACTATCGATCCCGAGCCGCGAATCCACGTGCCCCACACAATCACAAGCTTGGAACCTTTGTGTGTTCTTTGCAACCCATCGCATCACCGTTCTAGATCCCGCTCCCATGTTGACCAAATTGGTTCCACGTCGGCCGACTTCATCACCCAATTTTCTATCAACATACCGTTTAGTGAAATTTCTCCCACCATGGCGATCTCGGCCACCACCATTCATCATTGGGATTCGCCTTCGTTTCCCCCAATGACTCATGTTGCATGTGGTATACAACATATTTTCCACCCCGCCACGAGCCACCAAGCTAGCTCCGCGGTTTATCTTCCATGTCCCACAACCGAAGGTCACCACACAACCTTCCTTATCAAGTTGCCTTATGGAAATCAAGTTCCTCTTCAAATCCGGAATATGTCGCACGTCACGTAGCCGCAAAACAGTCCCATCCGTTGCTTTGACCCGAACTACCCCCTTTCCAATGACCTTGACTGGATTATTGTCTCCCAAACGAACAACCCCAAAATCACCGGAATGTCTTGCTCCATCCTTTCTGCACTAGTGCACGAATGAAACGTCGAGCCCGAATCCAAAACCCACGAATCCGTTGAATCGCTCCCACCCAAGATTAATGCATCCGCTAACTCTTCAAAGAACATTCAATTCCTTTGCTCTGCTGACCGCTTCGGACAACTTCTCCTAAAGTGCCCCTTCTCCCCACAATCGTAACAAGTAATCACCTTCGCCACTCTTACCCTTTTCACCGATATTCACGGTGCTAGCCCCGATGTCCCCGCCTTACTCTTTCTACGAATTTCTTCGCCAAGAATCACATCAACGACATCCGCAAACTTCAACTTCACTTTTCTGTTGAAACGTTAAGCTGCTATCGCAGCCGTATCCCAACTTTCCGGTAAAGAAGAAAGTAAAATCAATGCTAGTACCTCATCATCAAGAGTAACAAACCACTAAGACATTGGGTCGCAGTAGATTTGAATTCACTTATATGCTTTGTTGCCGACATGCCCTCCACCATCCTTATGTTCAACAGCTTCCTCATCAGATGAGCCTTGTTCGCCGCCGATGGTGCCTCGTACATGCTCGCCAACATCTGCAACATCTCCATGGTAGTTTTCGCCTCCAAAACATTCTTCGCGACATCCTTGGTCAACGTTTGCCTAACAAGCCCTAACGCTTTCCGATCCAAGATTTCGAATTTTGCTTCCTCTATGTCATCCGGCTTTTCTTTTAATGGTAGATACAAATCCTTGTTCCACAAAACATCCTCGATCTGCGTCTTCCAAAAATTGAAATCCGTCCCATCAAACTTTTCGATCAACACCACCTTATTCCCATCCTCCAAAGCTCCCAAGAAATCCATGCAAAGACACCCCAAGCAATGATTCGACAAAACCAAGAGCTCGATACCGGTTGTTGTGAAAATCACGTTCTGCGCAGTGAATAACGGATCAAGCCTTGAGAATGAATAAATAAGATGAAACACACACGAAAAGTAAATCACACACAAAAGAACACACAAGAATGTTAACCCGGTTCGTTGCAACGACAACTACGTCCGGGGGCGCTACCAAGCCAAAATATTCTCACTATAATATTTTCAGATGTTTACAATCACAAAGACCAATTTGTCTCTAGGCTACCACATGTATTTATAGGATACAAGAAATCAAATCCTAGCAATAAAAGGATTCCTAACTTAAGAAAGTATTCTTCTTCCTTAACAAGTCTTCCCAAATATTGCTGTCACAAGGAATCCCAAATCCAAGAGGAAATCTGATCAAAATAGGAAACTGAATCAGTCCAGAATCGTACCAAGCGCGGTCGCCCTCCCTACGAGCGCGTCCGCACTAATATCCAGAAACTCCAGCTCCTTGCTCGACACTCCAGCGCGGCCGCTCTGGCCCTCAGCGCGGTCGCGCACATGGTCAGAAACTGCTCCTGCGAAATTCCTTCACGATTTGACTCCAAACCCAACAGTGATTTGATGTGAAAGAGGCAGATGACTTGGAAAAGTTAGTTACTGGCTTTGGCAAAAAAGATTACATAACATAGAGAATCTCATTTGCCATGCATTCGCCTTATTGGGACATCAGTTGGAAACAATGGAAACGAATGGATAAAGGTGGATTTAGAGGATGGAGGATGAAATGAGAGGACAGAATGTATTAAAAGTACACAAATGTCACATCATGAAGTGATTTAAATTATTGATGGACATTGGACAGTTTAAATTAATGTCACATCAATACGTCTGCTAAAGTAGTTAACGGAGACTAGGCAGCATAGCTAACTTGATATTGAAAAATTGAATTGTGGTGGTTAAAAAATGCTCTTAAAGAAGTATTATGGTCATCCTGAAAAGGAAAATGGGTTAAAGCCGGTGCCAAAGTCACTATGGTACCTTAGCTGCAAATTCATCAATACAGCCACATATAAATGAGCAAAAAAAGTCCAGATATTCTAAATTAAAAATAAGAATTTAAAAAGAATTGAGTTAACCTGGGGTCCCTGGTAGCTTTGTAGAGCCAATATGTACTCTCAATAAGTTCTGGACGCAAAGGATAACTCTTTTGACCATGCTGAATATCAAGTTTGAGAAGCAAAATAATACCCATAATTGCAGTGTAATGAAAGTCAACCAAAGAAAATCAGTACTTCAACAGCAATAATTTTATATAGGCAAACTCTGTTTTCATCTATTGTACTTTCAAGCGTGTTTCACTTCTACCATTATACATTTTTTTTCTTTCATAAAGACACCATTGTACTTTGGAAAAAATATCATTTTAGCCCCAAATCCGTCCCTAAATCCGTGACTAATCTGTGCTTCAATCCGCGATTTTGGGGTTAAAATGATACATTTTTCAAACTACAATGGTATTTTTGAAAGAAAAAAGTATAATGGCAAAAGTGAAACCCCCTAGAAAGTACAATGGATGAAAACGAAGTTTGGCCACTTTATATTAACGTATTCTTTTAATGAATGTCAATAGCAATCATTGACCATAAATAATGATAATAATAACAGCAATAACACTAAGCACAATTATAATTATAATGATGATAATATAACAAGAATGAGGAAGAAAAAAAGTGCTTCATACACTAATGCATTTCGGACAAAAGAACTAATTTGTTAACTAGATAATTATCATGTATCACTTAATGTATTGATTACAGCTGATACACTCAGCCATAAACTAATATGTAGATCAAGGTTGAAATCGCATTAAGCTTCTCAAACAGGTTAATTTTAAGAACTTGAAATAAATAACGTACTCCTATCCCAGGGTACGTTTTTTCCAAGTAAGTAACCAGCATTCGAATTCAAGAAGATGCCACGGCTGAATGGGAATCATAAGTATGCGGACTAAATATATTAAGAGATATGAAGAAAAATAATCCCCAAAAAGATCTAATAGCAACCTAAGTACCCTGGTGTAAGTTCTTTCAGAAAAAAACTTGCTCCATTCCGAGCAAATGTTCCTAGTGCCTAAATGGATCTTACTTACTTCAGAGTGACACACCCGCTAATGAGAGTGAGAGGTTAACAGCCAAAAGTATCCAAAATAAGGTGCATAAGTTAAAGTACCTGAACACTTAGTGTGGCAAGATTAAAACCTTCTGGGGTGAAGCCATATTTTTTCCAGACACTGAAGAAGGCAGTATGTGTGCGTATAGCAGGATCAATATCCCCAGCTAGAACCTTTGAAACTTGATACTCTCAGTATGGATTGTGAGCATCGTATAGGTGCAAACAAATAAAAGAGTAGGGTGAAACATTAATATGACCTGAAGGCCTGGCCAAAATGCCTGTAAGCTGTTGAATAGTGGCCAAACAAGAGCAGCAGAATTCATGTTTACCTCCACGTACCTATAAAATCTTCATTATTTACAATTCCTTTTGTAGTGCCACTTAACGCAAACAAAGAAATCTATTTATCGTATGCAACCAAAGAAACACTAAAAAACATACTCCCTCCGTCCCATTACAAACTACACACTTACTATTTGCACGAGAATTAAGGAAAAATGTTAGTGGAGTATGTGTTGTGAGTATGAGAGAGAAAGTGGTTGTGAGTATGACATGTGAGCCCCATTAATATAAATTAATAAAACATTTCCATTTTAGGAAGTTGTAGTTTGTAGTGGGACGCCCTATGAGGAAAGTGAGTAGTTTGTAGTGGGACAGAGGGAGTATATACCAAGGATCACTGAAGAGGTAGTGCATTGCAGCTCCATAAGCTTCTCGGAAGATAAATAGATACTCTTCATCTCCGAATAAAAGGTAAGCCTGAAAAGAAATCAAGAGTGCTTAACGCTTACAAAAAGGTCCTTTACCATCAGACACTCAGAGGGTAAGGGTGATTAAGTAACAAAGAGAAACAAAAAATGTAAGAGCCAAGTTTTGCTTTGTAATAATCCTTTGAATAAACTTTCATATAATGCAACATACACTTTTTAAAGTCCACCTGCATCCCCTACCCAGAAAAACACAAACAACAAACAAATGAAACAAAACAGAAGTGATAGCTCCATATACATCAACTAGCTGTAGTTTAATTCACTCTCCTAAATGCCAATCATTCATCATGGACATTTCCTATTACAAATTAAAACTGGAATGTATAAGAAAAGCAGAAGTGCATGATTACATTATTTATAGTCATACATAGACAGATAAAACGAGGAAACCTTACTAATGAATCTCGGATCAATTCCCTTAAATGTCAGCCTTAAATAATAAAAAAATCTAAGACCACAGGGTTTTTATTGGAATAAAGAGAGAGAGATGAAGTCAATCATGCATGGAAGAGAAAAATTGTATTGAAAGACTCAATTGATTATGTTGTTAGAGGTACATATTCATAGGGTTACAATGAGAGGAGGTAATCTCCTAGAAGTCTAGATCCATACAAAGATTGAGTTTCCTAATCTTATACAAAGATTGAGTTTCCTAAACTATAACAATATACTCCCTCTGTCCCATAAAATCTTACCCATTTTGCTATTTTGGGCGTCCCACTTTAAAGTCCCACTTTCCTAAAAAGAAAACTTTTTAATACTTCTTTATTCATGGGACTCACTTGTCATACTCACAACAACTATCCACTTACTATTCTCTACCCCACTTTCTCTCTCCTACCCACTCACAACTCCTACTTTAATAACATTATATATATTCACTACTTATTTTCCGTTCTCAACAGTAAATGGGTAAGCTAATGTGGGACGGAGGGAGTATACTTGAATATAATATTATGATATTATATTCCTAATATGCTCCCGCAAGATGGACGATCCTTGGATAAGTCCAATCTTGAAGAATGATGAGATGAACCGGGTTTGATGTAGCGAGTAGAGACTGGATTGTTCCCGGACGTGTATGTGGTTTCTGATGAGACGCAGTTGTTCCTTGAAGCCGAGGCGGTGATATGATGGTGGTATTTGAGGGTGGGCGGCTGTAGGATTGTGACAGTAAAAAGGGGGGGGGGGCGATTCGTGGTTGGAGGCCAGTTTTGAACATGGCATCTTGGGTTGGTTGTGGGGCGGTTTGGGTTTTGCCGTCGCACCCAAGGAAAGTGGTTCGTACGTCCGTGGTTGGAGGCCAGTTTTGAACATGACATCTCGGGTTGGTTGTGGGGCGGTTTGGGTTTTACCGTCGCACCCAAGGAAAGTGGTCCGTACGTCCGTGGTTGAAGACCAGTTTTGAACATGGCATCTCGGGTTGGTTGTGGGGCAGTTTGGGTTTTGCCATCGCACCCAAGGAAAGTGATCCGTACGACCATGGTTGGAGGCCAGTTTTGAACATGGCAACTCGGGTTGGTCGTGGGTGTTTGAAAAAAAAAGGGGGGGGGGTCGGCAGGGATAATAATGTGGGTAAGGCTGTGAATGATGCAGATTTGGGTTGTAGGGTTTATTAGGAATATAATATCATAATATTATATTCAAGTATATATTGTTATAGTTTAGGAAACTAATCTTATACAAAGATTGAGTTTCCTAAACTATAACAATATATACTTGAATATAATATTATGATATTATATTCCTAATAGTTTTTAGTTGACCAGATTATCGTTCCATCAAAGCAAAGTCAGTAAACAATAAATAAGTTATTTCAATCTGTTAAAATTTCCAGTTCAAAGAACAAATCAGCGTTACAGTATGATGATCAGAACATAATAAGATGACTCAAACCATTTCGACCAGACGAAACCCTTGTTGACTCTGGCAATTTCACTTTCTATTCCAAGATAATTCTGTATCAGTTCAGTTTTCCAGAACTAAAACATTTTCATTTTTAACCTTTTTGGCAGCTTACTATGTTTATGTTTTATCTTCCAAAACAAAGCAAAGGTCCAACTTGACTTATTCCAGAACAGAAAATGCTAGTACTCCATCCAAAATGAAGAGGTACTCTTTGACTTGGTGCACAACCAGGAAAATGGTTGAAAAGTTATTAACTCCCTAAAATACCGATATCATTTTGTGGCATCAACATCAACTTTCTTAGTTGATTTGGCATTCTAATCAAGAATTCATATGCTATAAGGCCGTTATGCTAAGATAATGTTTCTGAGAATGGTAGCATCCATATTCATTTGGAATAAACTAGGTAGGAAGTGTACCTCTTCGTTTGGGACGAAGGGATGAGTATGCAAGCGTAACTCCTAGCATACATTAACTTGGTTAAAGATGTTTCAAGTGATTGCATCAACTTATGATTTCTTTATAGCACATAAATCATTATTTACTGACATGCCTGTAACATTACTGAGATTTAAATTCATGGATCTCTGATTTGAACAGATGACAACAACTAAAGTACTAACACATGAAGCAGACTTGGGAGCGGAATCCCAGAAATGAACTGCCTTCACACTGATTGAGTTCATTAAACAATAATTCCCAAAATGGAACTGCATCCATGATAATCAGCCTTACTAGCATTTTCTGCTTTCTCGAGAACTCTAATCTCAGGATAAGAAGCAAAAGTAGTTAAGGATATATTTCCCAGGCATAGATATATTAGCAGCATCATTAATAAATCAATGAATGAATTGGTTCCAACTCACAAACCTTCAGGAGATACTCATAGAAAGAGTCAATACTTGTTCCTATTCCAGCATCCTGAAAAGAAATAGAGATAATAACATAGCTGAGGGGAAAGAGAGAAAGAAAAGTTGCACACACCTCAATACAATCTAAACTTATTGGCAGCGCAGCAAACTGATCATGGTCGCATACACATTCAGATATGCCCACTCCAGGAGAACTTAACTTCATTTTTATACTAGAAAGACCAAACTCTAGTTCAGACATATACCTTCACAATCAAGTGAGCCGGATTCCGGATTCAACATTTTGAGTTATGCGAGCTGGTGTATTGTATTGTTCAATCAGGAAATCCAATGCGACTAAAGAGGCTTATTATGTTTTCTACATACAAATACTAATACTTCTTGAAAAGCAATATACCTACAGACAAACTTTGATGGAACATTTATCCTGGAAACCAAATTAAAAGTTAATTTGGTCAAAAATAAATTGAGCCTTTTGTTTCCCGCGTTTTGGAAAAAGCTACCAAATGTAGCATTAGAAAATGCAGGTCTGGTTATAGAACACAGCTTTTAAACTCGGCATTGATGCATCTCGACACCAACAGCACAACGTTTTGCATGAGCATTTTGTCCAAAATGATATACCAACAGACTCTTAGAAGAGTTAACTCCACGTTTTAATAGTTTTTGAGAATGTAAGGGTACCTTATGACCTAACATTATGATCAAAATGTTCTTGAAAAGATAGAAACCATTCTTAAAAGAACAAAAGTAAAGCATCTCACACAACTAGTTAACGAACCAGAACATTCTTAAACATAAAAACAGAACAGGATAATGGTCATTTACTATGGACGATCAACTCTTAGATACACTTAATGTTCATTTTCTTCTTATCTTCTATTCATTTGTGCTATGCACAATCAACTTTTAGATACAAAAACAATAATGTATCATGCCACTCCAATGAATATGCACAATCAACTCTCAGATTAAAAAACGATAGTGTATCATGTCACTACCCAATATTACTAAGTAAATGGACTCTCACCTTCTGCGTCCATTCACCAGTGAAAACATCAATATGTGCACCAACTAGATTGATACGGGAACGGCGAGCCCATATTGCACGCACAGCATTCTTTGTAACTTGCTCAAAAACTGCATGTCAATAAATATAACCATAATTAAAGACAAAATGTCATCTGATTATAGCACAAATGTATAAAAGATTAGAAGAAAATGAACATTAAGTGACAGAAACAGATGAGGGTTGGGATCTGATTCCAAGCTTTACTGTGCTGAAAACATCAAATTATTATTTCAAGAGTTCACTACTGATAGTTGGCCACCAAGGTAGCTTTTGACCATTTCTCGGAGTAGCTCTTGTAGCACCAGTCATGAGCGAGCATGGAAACATGCAAGACATTCGAGAAGATTTAAGCATATCCACTTATGCTTTAAGAAGAATACTTGGAATTGAACCCTTTTGCTCTTGCACAGTTTCTTTCCAGTAAAATAGATCCCATTATAAGTTTCTCTAACGTTATACCTTCGTTAAACTGCACATTTCAGTCACCAATGACAAGAAAAGAAATATTTATAACATGCAAATTATTCTTAAAGTATCCAGCATTCCAGCGCTTTTACTTGTTAATTGTTCTTTGAACAAGATCTCCATGGAAGAATGATCAAGTCTACATTGAATTGCTTCGACGCCACAACTAACCCGACAATAAATGAAGACTGGTTTAACAGTGGCTAGAAAGCAAATATGCTTCAGTGAAGTCAATAGAGCAACTAAAGGCTCACCCCGGTGAGTCACAAACAAACCAATAGAAAGGTAACAAATAAATATGCAAGACATTTAAGTTTAGTCAACCAGCAGATGTAAGTCAAAAGCATATCTTTTGCTAAATTTATAAGAACCTGGAAATAATATTAAGTTTGAACGTCACATGAGCTGTCACACGAAATGCACAGAAGAAGCCATTACAAGGGGGAGAACAATAGTACTCCCTCCGGTCCAAAATAACTCACTTTTTGGGTTTTCATCGGTTTTAAGAAAAGCAATTATTACTATGACTTAATGAAAAAGGTACCAATTTTGCCCATATTAATTGTTTCTCTCACCCCACTCAATAAAACAATTAATGAATTGTTACAAGTTTCAATGCAAGGGTAAAAGTGGAAGTCCAATGCTTTTAACTCAAAAGTGACAATTATTTTGGGCCAAAAAATTTGCTCAAAAGTAACAGTTATTTTGGACTGGAGGAAGTAATAACTAATAGCTTCATAAGTCTGTAGCTTCTGATGGGTTTTTCCTCTATCATCTTAAGATTACATCCAAATGTAAGGGACGAATAAGAGTATATATAGACTAACCCCATTAAGAGGCATAATGAAAGTATGAAACGTACTTCTTCCAATCCAAATTTAGTGCTACATTTTACTTGACCGCATATTAAGGAAACCAATTTGATCCTAAAACTAGTGGATACAAATGCTTTAAATGTGGGCCCAAAAAATTTATAGACTCGAGTCATTCTATAATTCCAAAAGGGGAAAGTGATCACTTATTTTGGATCACCCCAAAAGGGCCAAAGAGGAAATATGTATAATTTATTTTGGATCGGAGGGAGTACCATTTATCCACACATGAGTCTGTTGTGGCATATGCTCCTACTTAAGAAGATGGAGAGGGAACACAGAAGTACATGGCCTGCAGGTATTACTTACTGGGATCATTTGTCAAGCGGCTAAGCACCCCAAACTCTAATGTTAACGTTCCACCACCAGCTGTTGAGGTTATCTATGAAGAGAAGATTGTCCTATTAGAAATAAAGCAATGAAAGATAAATGGGAAAGAAACAAAGTAGGTAACAGACTATTAAGAAAATCAAAATTACACCCAAAGTAGATCATCGCTGGTTGACGTGCGGTACATGATATGCATTTGACTATATTAAAAGCCATTTTCTGAATTTAAGCAGATATAACACAAAATTTTAGGAGGGAAAGACAATACGAATAGGCTATACCTTGCTTTCATATTCATCAACTCCATACAACAGATTGACAGATCCAAATGGTATTCCTGAAAGCACAATGCTTAGTATTATTAGCATCATAAAACAGATGAGAAATTTGTGTGCAACGTGTGCAATGTCTCGATAACTGCTAGTTAGATGCAAAACAAAAGGCTTCATGAGGACCATGACACTCAGGCCTTTGAAAGTACACATGTGTGCATATATAAGCATAGCAGCACAGCCAATGGAATGTGTACCTCTTCCCCCTTGAAACTCTGTATATCGCCCCAACAATAAATTTCAAACAACTTTATAGCTTTATGGAAAAATAAAACCATGCTCAAATAACCTTCAAAAATAGGCCTGCATCCTATACTGCTCCACCATCCCAAAGTAAATGTCATACCTTGACATTCTTGGTCAACTTGATCGAACTTTGACTCAAAACAATTATGAAATTTTAATTATCTTCGTGAAATTCTAAAAAAAATTATTCATGCACCATTAAGAATACTAATATGCTATCAATAATAATTTTTAGAATTCACGAGGATAATTATATTTTTGTCAAGGTTCAATCAAGTTGAGCAAGAAAGTCAAAGTATACCATTTATTTTGGGGCGGAGGAAGTATAAAAGTTGTTATCCAGCATATATATACTAAGAAATGATTAAAAGTTATGTTAAGCCAAGGAATAATACATATAGGCTTCCACAAAAAAAATGATAAATCCAATCAAATTTCAATATTTGCAAATGATATGACCATAATCAAACCAGAATACCTGTAGGCGTGTCAAAAGCAGGTAACAATCTTCGGGCAAGATCCTCAGCTAAGTGAAGTAACTCGTCATCATATGAAGGTATCTTCATTCCCTGCAATTACTTAAAATGAAACAAAATAAACGAATGAATCTGACAAAAATATGACATAAACCAAGACAACAGAACTATAGATAGAGATGAACACTTCAAAGAGGATCTCTCTACAAATTTCATCTCTTAATAAATACTGTTTCAATCAACATACGAACTGTTTGTAACATTGCCATGTAAGCAGTCTGAGAATAAGCTGAAGCTCAATGGGCACATGCAATCCTACACCTTAAAGGAAGCAATCACGCATACCCTGACTTTCATAGTCAAAGCCTACAGATTTGATAACACCAAAATTGCAAAAAAAAAAAAAAAAAAAAAGTCCAAATAAGCAATATGATGTAACACATCTTTTTCCCAGGGAAGGAATTAAAATTTGACCCCAACCCTTTTGACCGCAAAGCCAGAAGATAGGACTACCATAAAAGAAGCTAGAAAAAGGAGCCTCTAATAGCATACACAATTGAGGATCTTCCAACAATCGACTTAAGTTCCTTTCTTACTTTTGAGCAAAGCAAAGTTACAGCTATCTGGTGTGGCTGTTGAGACGACTATTATGAAGACCAATCCAAGACACATGCTCAGGTACAAGTATTGGAACAGATTTATGTCCAGCATTTGAATCTCGCAATCTATAGACATAAGATCTGATATGTTTATGTACAGTTGTACACAGAAGTTGGATTAGTTGACAAGGAATATGTGCTTCATATGCAAATAAATTGACTTCACTATAACAATATGACATCATCTATGGTCGTTAATAACTGAAGAAATAGACATCAGATAGGACTGAAGGGGAATATGTGTCTCTCTGTTTAGGTACGGAAAAAGATTCACTCCTTGTTCTCAAAGTAAGCTTCATCACCAATCAGAAAGATGAGGATCCAAGTGTCCAACAGAGAGACAGGTGCTGAATATAAAATTATATCCTATAAGCTCCTTGACAAAGGACATGACGAGAATAGGAGATTCCATGATCTACGAGTCTGAGCTTGGAGGCAAGTGCATCCTAATTATTCAAAGCCTAGTTTCCATTAATCGTAAAAATCTAGTATGGTCACAGAAGATAATCTATATGTTAAGCTTGATATACATTGTTGGTTCCCTATCTAAGAGCATAGCTTAACTTGTCAGAGCTCCGGCTTAGCAAGTTTTTGGGTTCAAGTCCCCTGCTTGCATTTGTTACCCGAATTAGTGTCAGTGCACATGTTAGCACCCTGTTCCGCTTTTGATCCCCTGGTGAGGCATGTTGGCTAAACTCTCCACTCCACGCGTCAGTGTCTCACAAGTGAGGGGGATCGTCAAGCTTGATAAGCATTGTTGGATCCCTATCCAATAGTTTAAGCTCAACAAACTACGCAATATACGACAACAAAGGGCAAGTAAATGGGACAATGATTGAGTTGGCTCAAGTCAGTTTTCAAATCATTAACTGAGGGAAAATGGTCCGAGTGTGAAAGAGAAAAGATGATCCAACAAGAGCGAACTTTCATCGGAGGAGTGGGCATGAACATTCATGCCCCTGCTCGAGCTATGTTTGAACCATCTAGTCAGCTTCTACCATAAAAAGAGCTCCATCCATCCTCCTTTCTAAGACACCTACAACTCCTAATAATCTGTTGTTAAGCAAAGGTCAGCTCAAATCAGACCCATATGACAGTGTTTGTTCTGTGTTCATTGTATGTATCCCGACTCTTTAATAATGCAACAAGTACATTTATCAGACACATTACACAAATGTATTGGTACCAGTTCTTGTTAGACAGTTCTGTGTTCATTGTATGTATCCCGACTCTTTAATAATTCAACTTTGTAAGCAACTAAATTTTATACATGTAGTTTATATTGTACACAGCGCGTGTTCTTTCTAACATCTTTATCATGTATCTACTGCTTATGGAGTATCAATGTTCCATTAAACAGAAACAGATTATGCAATGAACAAACTGAAACTGAAACTGATCGTGAGAAGGATATGGAAAGAGGAAACTTACCGTAGCATAATCACTTGCAATGAGATGAGCAGATATCAAACCTCCAAGAACTCGGATGTTAGTTTCAAACAAGGACACTGTCTTGTTCTGCAAATATGATATGAAAAGGCTAACATGTCATTGGACTCAGTAAAGCTGCAGGAATTATAAAGAAACATTTTGATTCACTTTTAAGAGGCTGCCAGCCACCCAACTGCTTTCCTATGAGTAAGGAGTATTCTGAGGAAGTTTATAGAAAGAGACTGCCATAGATTTCACGCAAAGAATCAAGTTATCAATGAAAGATTAGATATTTCTTTACCAAGATAATTGAATACGCCGCCCCTAAAATCATCCCAAGCGCTTGAATCACGGTTGCACTTGCACCCTAAGTAGACATCAAAAGAAAATATATGTGCGGCTACACTAAGCTAGAGGGTGAAGGCAGAATTATTATAATTGTTTGGGGATAGCAAGAGATTAAGAATTTCAGCTCATATAAATTTTGGGCTCATTGTTTCTTCGGTTCAAAAGAACATGAAAGTTTTCAAATTAAGAATTATGAGGAAAACGAAACATGAGTATAACCTTTACTTTATCAGCAATAAACTTGTCTAAGAACTAATCTATTGCTACAAAAATATCATATTAGGCTGAGGTGACAAAAGGTCCAAATGTTAAACACAGTATCATGTCATTTTTCAACAATGCTTATTACCAACATGTAAAAGAGTTGCTTAGTGTCGCAAACAAAAGTTAATGTACTTAAATCAGTGTTTAGCGCAAGCCTGCAAAAACAAATATCAAGAATAGCAGAAACTAAATACCTCGGTCAAGGTGGTTAAATAAAGACGAGTAACATGTACAGTTACTTCTTTACCTAGACAAACACACAAAGACAAGTTTATTTGAGAAAATTGCACTTAGTTGTTTTCACTACCTTGATCTTCACCACGTATATTTAAAAGTATGGACATCTCTAGAAAGGAGAACATGTTCAGAAAGGAGTTGTACAGGTTGGCCATCACCCTCATTTTATTTTGTAAATTCACTTTTCTCTGTTGTAATGAATGTCACTGAAAGAGGTTGACAACATTTCCCTGCAAAGCATCGGCCACGAAAATAACTGAATGCATCGACATTCCATACTGTAGAACATGAGCAATAACCCTAAGGAATAAGGCTTTGCAGGCAGGAAACACCTGCGACTTTGAGCACCCCGCTCAACTTATCATGGGAATGCAAAGAAAGATGATCTCACCCAACAATCGTATAAGTTCATAATTTATCCAACACGATGATCCTGGGCCAAAGAGAATTAAGAATCAGATGCCGGAAAAATTCCTCCCAATGGCTGAGATCTTCACTCAACACCCTCCCCTTTGTAAGGTGCCAGACCCCTACGAGTGAGCAGGCAAGGAGCTAGCAAGAAACAAGGAAAACTCAACAGACATGACTTCTAGATAGGTCGCCTTATTGTGTGCTACATGATCTCATACCGAAAACGTGATACCTTCGCTAAGCAACTCCCCATAATATGACATTTCACGAACTAACTAAAGAAAGTATGACTTGATTTATTATCTTGGTGCATCATCCCCTACACTGAACCACTCTATTGGATTACGACGTTTTTCCAAAACAAATGATGTTATTTAGGTATGAGCGAGTGTAAGCAATCAAAATATAAACCCAAAAAACTCAAATATAAATAGAAGCTCGTACTCACGATATCAAACCGAAGATTTCTACCAATCCATTCAACAGAAGTAGTGAAACGCTCCCGGTCACCCAGCAATGCCAAAGTGTCTAACGAATCAATCTGCAACAATCACCGGACGGTAATCTAGTAAAAATCTCCCATATTATTAGATAACAATTTGAATTCAAGGTTTATCTCACCAATGTTAGTGCATAGCCACCAAGCGAATCTTCCCCCTCACATGATAGAGGTTTTAACTCATCACGAGGAAAAGCATGATCCATATATCCGTCAAATGCATGATAGAACATCCCACGCACCTGTACCACAAAGAAGGCTATATAACTTGTAATACGATCCCTCTTACCTAAACTGAAAATCTTATACTGCCATCTCAATTCGCAGTTCAGAAAATTTACAACAGCTCACAGTTGAGTGCCTACATGGCTACATGTTCGCACCCTCTCACAGTGTAGCCTATTCCCGTGAATGCTAAATAGTGTCAAAGAAGCAATCCTGTAGATACTACCATTAGCAACATATACAAAACTAATACACACATCTAGCAGCAGAAGTGGGTCTGCCCTTTTGTAAGAGACAAGTTTCTCATTGAACGTAAGAATTGGTACTGCCAAGAATCAATATTTATTTTGTGAATCAGGAAAAGTAAAAGTCATTTTCACCCCCACCCTCCATTTTGTTGATTTTCAAATGCCAAAAAGACTTTGGGGCAAAAATTGAGCGGTGGAAAGTGATGCTTAGGATTGGTTCATTCACGTAACAACACTGTCTTCTGCAAATACTAAACAGTGATTCAGCAAGTAACATTACCATGAGTTGAAGATTGGCTTTTTAGATGATAGTTTAAACAAAGACTCAACGGCAGTCCACGAAACCCCAGTGAACTAAAGCTTTAAATACCTTAATAGTAGGATAGTTCATTTGCTGATCAGGGACAGACAATGATGATAAGTATGTTGTACTAATCTGATTCGATAAATTATGATTTAAACCCTAGTATGTATAACTAGGATCAATTTCAGTCTCTTGTAGTGCCCACTCAATTTCAAGTCATCAATTAACCAACTAGGTAAGTAAGGAACAAAAATGTAACCCAATCTTCACATTTTCAAACAAGAAAAACAAAGATTATATCAACAAATCTAGGGGAAATCAAATATAGATATATTAGAAAGTTTATGAATGAATGAATGTAATGTAATACCTCATCTCTGAGCTGCTTGGCTTCGTCGGGAGTGACGCCCTCTGCTGAAATTGTACAAATGAGAATGTCAGATAACAGCAACACAATTGCAATTGAATGAGTCCTCGTCCTTCCTCGCCCCATTTCCAAAGAAACACGCGCAAACACACACACAATCTTTCAAAGAGAAAAAGATATGCAAGTAAACTCGTTTTATGGAATTGGTTTTAGGTATTCTTCGTCGCCGGCGATTGAATTCGTCTGCCGGCGGTTGTAGAATCTGTTTGGGGGCAAACTGTCTGTAGTAATTTTTTGGCGGCACGACGACGGACGTCACCGACTCTATGAAGACCTCTTTTCCACTTCAGATCTAGGAATTGGAAAATAAGTAGAAATATAACGTTATTAAAAAAAAAATGAGTTTATCTTATAAAAAACTAGTTTTTACTTAAGATAAGGAAAAACGTGTTTTCAAAATAAACGGTGGCAATTTTATAATTATTGGCAACCATGTTCAAAATAAACGGTGACATTTTTGTAATTACTGGCAACCATGATAAATGTCAGTGTTAATATTACAAATGACCAGTGATTTCATACTGGCATTTTATAAACATGAAACTGGCACTTTTTACACGGGCACTTTTAAATACATAAACTGGCATCTCTTCAAAAATACAAGCACTGGCATTCAAAAATACATGGACTGGCATTTGAAAACACATTTACTGGCACTCAAAAATGCATATACTGGCACTCAAAAACACTGATAATTATTTTTGCTGATATTCAAAAAAACATGAACTGGCATTCAAAAAAACATGGACTGGCATTCAAAATTACAAGAACTGGCATTCAAAAATACATTGACACTCAGTTACACACTTACTGGCACTCTATTATACACTAACGGGCACTCAATTACACCAACGGGCACTTGATTATACACTAACGGGCACTTGTTTATACACTAACGGACACTCAAATATACACCAACGGGCACTTGATTATACACTAACGGGCACTTGATTAATCACCAACTGGCACTCAAAATAACATGTACTGGCACTCAAAAAAATATGAACCGGCATTAAAAATCAATTAAACTGGCATTCAATTTCTACCCAAACTCAAACTGGCATTCAATTTCTACCCAACTGGCATTCAAAATCAAACGGCCAAGCCCATCACCGGCACTGATTTTGGTCCTTCCATCACCACGAATTGGAGGCCCCTGCTTGAGACTTCCATCAAAATCTGAGTTCGGTGGGATGGTTGGTAGGGTTTTGGTCTTGTGTGGAATTCGACTTTGAGCGGGAGGAAGCGACGCCGGAGGTGGAGATTGAAGGTTGATTGGAGGTCGCCGGTTGATTGGGGATTGAGATTGGGTTTGATTTCCGGTGGAAGAGCTTGGTTAGGGAGGAGATTGAGGCCGGCAATGGTGGTTGGGCTTGGTCGGATTGGTCGGAGAAGAAGGTGGGGAGGAATTACGCTTCTGCGTATAGAGAGAGAAGCTCCGTGCGTTTAGTGAGAGAAAGTGAGAGACCTTTATTTAAAACACGTTTTTTGTTAAGTTAACAAAAAACGCGTTTTTTATAAGTTTTTGGCAAAAAAAATAGGGGTTGTAAATGGGTAGGAGAGAGAAAGCGGGGTAAAGAATAGTAAGTCAATAGTTGTTGTGAGTACGATAAGTGAGTCTTATGAATAAAGAAGTATTAAAAAAAAAAATTTTAGGAAAGTGAAACTTTAAAATGGACTAAAATAGCAAAAAATAAGTAAGATTTTATGAGACTGAGGGAGTATATACTATTAAAGTTGGCGAGAGGCATGAGGATTCTTCAAAAATCTTGCATTTTTGTTTAGAAGTCATATCATCAACCTCCAAAAATCTATTGATATTCTCATTGTTATTTAATACTATTAGTAAATCATAATAATTACTATATATATTAAATAATATTAATTAATAATAATAATTTAACTATGTAGGTTAACTATTATTATTAATAGTATTAATTTATTATATAGGTTAAGTATTATTATTAATATTATTATAGGTTAACTATTACTATTTGATAATGCAGAAAACGGTCCAGATCAGCCTTAGTCCAGCAATTTGGTTGATCTTCAGCTACTATGACCTGAAATCACGAACAAACGACTTGCCGGGATGGTATCCGGCTAAAACCCTCCGGCGTGATGATGAGATAACATATATTGTGCTTATAAACTGAATTGAATAATGGAATACTCAAATAGCAAATAAGACATTACCCTTAAACGTTGGAAGTTGTCAGGTATTTATAGTGTTGATATAGGATCATGTTGAATCCCTAGGATTACAGAGATAATATTGGCGTAACTGACTCCTAGAAAGTAGGGGACGGTTACAAATAACGACGTGGATTGGCGCACGTGTTGTTAGGTCGAGGTCGACTGAACCGTCAAGGGCGATCTGACTTTGTGCTTTGACGTGATAGCAATTGTATAAGTATTTTTTTTTTGATACCCAGGTTCCCAGCTTCGCCGGACTAATCCTGGACCACCAGCTACCGGCCCCTCAGTGACTGGCGGAGGTAAATCGTGGGATATGCCCGAGGTAGTCAGGGTGGCAGCACCCCTTATACTCCTGGCCCTAAGGGAGCCCTCCTACAAGGCATTTACATCACTCTTACATCACCAATTAATTGGCTTCTCCAGCTGCTCCTGTCAAGATTTGAACTCCCCACGCTGAGGTTACATCACCAATTAATTGTATAAGTATTTGATCGTATGTCAGACGAAGCTAGGTCGGGACCACGGATGGTCGGACAATGAGCTAGGTCGACTGAACGATGCTGAGCTGTTGGCAATGTAGCAATTAGGCCGGCCCATTCGATAATAAAGTAGGCTGGTGACCACAAATGTTGGGCTCGATTTGTTGGGTCTGACTCGTCACTTTTATTCCGTTCAATGGCCCCCAACTTTCTGAGTTGACTTTGTCGACCAGGAAGTTATGAAAAAAATCGTGGAGCCTTACATAGCTCGTTGTTGGATGGTCGATTAAGTTGACGTGACTTGATCTCGACCTTTGACTTTTTTGACGGTTAGATGCGTTAAGGCGTCGTAATTCCGTAATGATTGTACTTATTCTGGCGATTGGACATCTCTCTTGGGAAACGTTGTTGGCATTAATTGACAGAGTTAACCGTTGTGACCCCTACCCTTTCCAATTCAGGTAAGGATTGGGATAAGTATAAAAGGCCAATTTCTTTTCCTTTTCCAACTTTACAAACCCCAAAATCTCGTATACACAGCAAGAACAAAAGGCAAGGAGCTTCTGATTTTCCAGTGTAACCAAGCATCTCGTTCGTTTTCGATTTCCCCTTCTTCGAATTAACTAAGGTACCCTTCGATTCCTCTGTAATTTTAGGCTTAATTTTGACTTTTTTCTTCGATTTCACCATGGCTATGACCTTTGGTTGTGAACCAGGTGCTAGATATGGGTATAGCTCCGCCAACCTTAGGGTTTATAAAAGATTGGAGGGACCTTGGAAAGAGATGACTAGGGAGGAGTGTGTCACCATTCTGAAAAGATGGGGTCTATGTTATGGCGTTGTCAAGCTTCCAGGTAGAGAAAATATAGGAGATCTGGAGGTGGATGATCCACGGATTGTTCGCTTCCGTCTTTTCAATAAACTGATATACCACTTCATTATTTTTTATATGAAAACCAATAAGCCCCCTTCCCTAGAAATAGAATAGAATTTCCAGGGGAATCTAGGTCGCCTTTAGGTAGTTCGAAAGAGTCTTCAACTATGACTGATTCCCCTGTTTCTTCTTCTTCTGTAGATATGGCAGATCACGACCAGGCCGCAGCTTCTACTTCGTCGAGCCCCCACTCAAGTAATATAGTGGATGCCTTTTGCTCGACCGTGGTACCTGGCTGCAATGAGAGGGGATATGTGGCCCCCAATCTGGCTATTGGAAGGAAGAGTGCGGAGTCAAGGATTGAAATCCTTCATAGCTTCTGCGAGATCAATAGAGATAAATTTAGATTGACTCATTTCACGGAGGCTCAAAGGAAGGTTCAAACTTGGGCTTATTGGGCCTTGAACAAGGCTAAGGTAGTTTTCTATTACGGCTAATTTGAGGTCGGGCTACGACTTCCCTTAGATCCCTTCGTCTGTGAGTTCTTGGAATGCATGGCCGCGGTCCCCATGCAATTAGAAGCCAACACTGTGAGGATTCTTGTGTGCTTTGCCATGGTATGCAGGTTCATTGGGTTTGAGCCATGTACACATATGTTTAGGAGATTTTTCAAATTGGTGGTCGAAATTGTCTATGGCTTAGCAAAGTGAGACGAAACTCACAAAGTGAGACAAAACTCACAAGTGTTGTCCTTATTGTTGGCAACACTAACAACAACACACACCAATTCGAAAACAACAAATAAATATAAATAAATCTAATTTGCAGCGGAAGTAAATAACAATACACAAGAAATATATTTTTATCAAGTTATATAAATATATAACTTGATGGGTGCCAGGAGGGCAAGACCTTTCTATATATATTATGAATTCAATACAAGGTCAAAGAAGTTCCCTTAATGATAAATAATCATTAACTCAAGGAACAATAAATAAAGAACTCTCTCTGAATACTAACCCTCAAAACCTCACGAAAATACAAAAATATATGTGAAACTCTCGAGTGTTGGATCAAGTGTTGCCAACATTGAATGGCGACACTTGAAGAACAGAATTCTTTCTTGTGCAGATTTGTGTCTTTTGAATTGGATGATCTCAAATGTAGATCGACTGCACTATTTATAGGCCTCCAAAACTTGGAGCCTACTCAAAATGATCATCTAACAGCCTTGAAGTTGTTTCCACCTTTTTAGCTCTTCTCGCCTCATTTGTAGAAGACTTAGTCTTCATGGCTTCTTTTGCTTGTATACCTCTGATGTAGAAACCTTGTACTCTATCCTAATCTCCCCCTGAATAGCTAAACAATAGCTCTTTTACTTGGTCATTAATTAATCATATAAACATCATGTTTATATGTTAATTTCTTCATCTTCGTAAATCACGCATGGGTACTTTCTGTTGACCTATTCAAGCTCATAAATAGCAGACTAACAACTGATATTTAAACATTAATTTACACATTATTATTTGTGAAAAATACAGTAACTATTCTGGTATTGCCAAATCCAAATGGCAACACCAGTGGCAACACTGGTTTGAAACACTAAGGACAACATACATGGCAACACATGTTCTAACATTTACAATCTCCCCCTTAGTTACTGATTTCTTCACAAAATACCAAATTGATGTTCTTTACAAAACAGTTAGTCATACTTAACAAAAAATCAAAAAATGCCACATCCTCATTAGTGACAACATAAACCTTCAGGCAATGTTAAAATATTTTTCAACCAAAGTATCACACTCACATGAGTGGCAACATCAACCTACAGGCAAACATAGACACATAATTTCGAATATATCTCCCCCTTAATCACGTAATTAATAACTAACCAAAATAATTATTAATATCTCCAAAAAACCACCCAAACATTTAGCAAAACCACCCAACAAAGTTTGAAGAAAATTCCAGTCGAAACAAAGAAAAAAAAACAGAAATAAAATTGTTTAAACATCACAAACCAAATTAAAACAAATAAAATTGTTTGTTCAACCAACCACCAAATCAAACAACCATTTAACCTTCTGCATTACCAGCTCCTTCTTCACCTCCCTCAGCTGCACTCGTGCCACTTGGTCCAGCTCCATCACGATCATGCCTTGGCCTTGATTGATCTCCCCCATTTTGAAAGAAATCAATTCCACCATGTTCATCATGTCTGTCCGCATATCCAACCACCCCTGCATAACTGAGTCGATGTGCTTCACTTGCCTATTGAAAAAATTCAGAACCATAGCAGCATCTATCATAACAGGTGCAGTGTTGCCTGGAGTGTTGCTAATTTCAGGGGCAACACTTGGGGCGACACTGGTAGCAGGGGCGGCCGTTGGAGGAGCAGTTGTAACCAAAACCCAGGGCAAATCTCTGTGCCTCTCTCCTTCAGTAAAATGTCTACTAATCTTATAAAAAATAGGCTTCTCAGAGATGTTGTCCGCATTCCATGGTTTAAGATTTTAGAACAAAAGGACATTATAAATGAGGGAAGGGAAAATAAAAGAGGAGGTTTTCTTCTTTTTGGCCCATGCAACTAGGTGAGCAAAAATCAATCTCCAAAAATTAATTCTCTGTTTCTTACCCAATTTGAATAACAACATTGCTTGCTCAAAAGTAACCGTGTTCTCATTTGCAGTTGGTAACCAATTTGTGATGCAAATTTTATGAAGAACACCAAACAGAGATGAAAGATGGGTTGCTTTGAAATGGTCACTCTATACAGAAATTCTTCCACTAGTCAGAAAGCTAGCTAGAGAATTAGGCTCGACATCCAAACACTCATCTTCACTACTAGGGATGCCGAAGGATTTATTGATGACAGAGGGATTAAAATCATAAATTTTACCTCTCACAAATATTTTTCCATAATGAGGGGTACTCCTGTCATCAATATCCTCCCTAAGATGAGCAAAAAAGTTTCTAACTACGCTTTCGATATAACCTAAAATCTTAGTCACCGTAGGCAAAAAATTTATATCATCAAGAAATTAGTATACCCTTAGACTCTTAAACTGATTCACATTAATGTTCCTTTCAGTCAGAATTCTTTTATCCGAGTCTTCAACCCACTTATCCAAATTTGATTCACTATAAAATTCATCCGAGAGAAATGGACGTTCATAGTAACCAAATGACTCATAATCTGATTTAGATTCGTGAGAATGGGTAGGAGTAGTTACCTCAGGCCAGGAGATGGGAGAATAAGTTGGAGAGCTTGATTGTGGCTTGGACTTGGCTGCTGGTGTTGTCTCAGGTCTTGCCATTGGATTGGCAACACTTGGGGCAACACTGGTCTGAACTTTCTGCCTCTTTGCAATTCTGTACTGAGCTTGAGCCAGGGTTTCTTCATCCTCAAGCCATGCTTCCTCATCATCATCTGAAGTAGATGAGGGCTCCTTTGTTTCTTTGAAAATTGGGTCCGAACCTTCTTCGGACGAGACATTGAGGGAGGAGCTTTAGCTATCTTCCACTTCGACAGGATCATCAGCAGTGTTTGATGGTATTTTAGACCTGAACAATGTCTTAATCCTTTCGGATTGTCGACGAACTCCACCTCGAAATGACGAAGAAGCATCAAGAGTTTTTCGTTTTTTGGTTTTCTTTTGGGATGCAAAGGTGAGCTTAATGGAAGGGGTAGCTTCAGGAAGACTTTTAGGAATGGGAATTTGAAGAGGGTTGTAAACAATAATGTCCAAAATTGGAGAGGTTGAAGGTGTTGCTGAGAATGTCGCCGGAGATGTCTCCATTGGAATGGCGACATTTGAGGCAACACTCGAGGGAGCTAGAGGCGAGATTTTCATGGGGGACGAAATTTGGGGTGATTTGCTTGGGCTCGCCATGGAAATTGACTGAGAAGAAGACGAAGAGGAACAGGGGAAAGGGATTAACGGCAAGAGAGAGGGACGCTAGGAGAGAGAGAGAGACGGTGGGGGTTTAGGAAGAAGGGTAATTAAATGATGAATAGTGAGGATTTTTAGTTGATTTGACAATTTCAAATCCACTTAAACAACCTTATCCCAACAACCTTAGCACTGTTATTCGCCATTTTAAAAATGTAATTTTTTCTTTTTTTTTTCATTTTTAATATATAATAACTAAAAATAAATTTAGAAATATCCATAAAATTTTATTTTTCAAAATTCAAAGGACACATGAATTTTAAAAAATAGACATTTCAAAATTATATTTAGTTAGACAAAAATTAAATATTTTTGCTGAAAATCTTTTAAATTTCACAAACTCTAAATATATGAAAATAGACTTTTCAAAATTCAAAATTTAATTAACAAAAATAAAAATAAGAAACTAAAAAATTAATGTAGCATCTACTAATATGTTACTAGCAATGTTGCGTAACATACAAGGCAACATTTTAAATAAAATCCCCTTGATATTTTTTCAACATATATAACTTATCATTCCTTAGGCAATTTTAAGCAAACTTTACACTTTTTTTATTTACAAGGAAGCATCGTAGTAGCGAGCTCCGTGCCCCGGGTTTTTTTATTAAAGTGTAAAGCTATAAGTAGTAAGTTTTATACCTTTCAAGTAGGGTACACTGAAGTAACGAGCTCCATGTCCCTAATACTTAGTATAAAACAACTACATTATACTCCCGCTTTGGCAAGGAAGTATCGACGTAGCGAACGTCGTGCCCCGAGTTACTTTGGTAGCATTTTAACAAGCTTTGCCTTTTCAAATATCAACAACAACATGAGTGACTTTGTCACTTTAAGCACAAAGGGGTACTTTATCACAAATGTTAACCTAAAGTACATACACATACTAGAACAATAAGGTCAGTAAATGCCCCCCATTTGGGATTAAACTACGAATTTATATATATATATATATATATATATATATATATATATATATATATATATATATATATATATATATATATATATATATATATATATATATATATATATATATATATATATATATATATATATATATATATATATATATATATATATTTAATAATATACAACAAATACACAGTGTTGTTGTCAGTGTTGGCAACACAGACGGCAACACTTGAAACAACAGATTTATAGAAAACACAAACCAAGAGATTTTTTCAAACTTGAAAATCTCTCATGGTCCAGGGCTTTGGTCAAAATATCAGCAAGTTGATGTTTAGTATCAATATGCTCTATTTGGATCAAGTCCTTTTCCACTAAATCTCTCAAAAAGTGATGGCGAATATCTATATGTTTAGTGCGTGCGTGTTGTACAGGGTTTTTAGAAATTTTTATGACACTCAAATTGTCACAATATATGGTCAAGATATTACTATCAAGACCATAGTCGTCAAGCATATGTTTCAACCATATCAATTGTGAACAACAACTCTCGACTGCTACATACTAAGATTCAGCTGTCGAGAGAGAGACACAGTTTTGCTTGCGACTATACCACGACACAAGATTATTACCCAAGAGAAAACAACCCCCACTAGTGCTCTTTCTATCATCTATATCCCTTGTCCAATAAGAGTCACTAAAACCAACCAAGTTGGTATTAGTGTCTTTGGTGAACCAGATTCCTAATTCACTAGTCCCAGACACATACTTAATGATTTTCTTGACAGCATTTAGGTGAGAAATTTTAGGAGCAGACTGATATCTAGCACACACACCTACACTGAACATAATATCGGGACAACTAACAGTAAGATAAATAAGACTACCTATCATGGATCTATACAGAGTTGGGGCAACATCCTTCCCTGCCTGATCTTTGGTTACCTTAAGAGATGATCCCATAGGTATTTTTGTGCTCTTTGCACTCTCCAATCCAAACCTTTTCACAGAATTTTAGCATACTTGCTCTAAGAGATAAAGATTCCATCATCTGACTGTTTTACCTGCAATCCTAGGAAATAATTAAGTTCACCTATCATGCTCATCTCGAAAGTTGATGTCATAGCTTCCACAAAATTTTGTAAACAATTTTTAGATGTGGATCCATAAACTATATCATCAACATAGATATGAGCAATGACAAGCTCTTTATTTCCCCTAAGAATAAATAATGTTCTATCGGCTTCTCCTCTAACAAATCCATATTCAAGAAGGAAACTTGTTAGACGTCCATACTATGCACGAGGAGCTTGTTTCAAGCCATATAAGGCTTTATCAAGTCTGTATACATGATCTGGGTGAAATGGGTCTTCAAACCCTTTAGATTGCTCAACATAGATTTCTTTATCTAAATACCCATTCAAGAAAGTCGAGACATCCATTTGGTGCAATGTAATTTTAAGGTAGCAGGCTATAGCAATAAGAAGTCTTATTGACTCAATTCTAGCCACAGGTGCAAAAGTCTCGTCAAAGTCGATTCCTTCCACTTGTGTATAGCCTTGAGCCACAAGACGAGCTTTATTACGAACAATATTACCCAATTCATCAGATTTGTTTTTGTAAATCCATTTAGTTCCAATTATATTTGTATGTAAAGGACGTGGAACTAAACACCAAACCTCGTTACGGGTAAATTGTTCAAGCTCTTCTTGCATAGCTTGTATCCAGAAATTATCATTTAAAGCCTCAATCACATTCTTAGGTTCAAGAGCAGAAACGAAACAGGAGTGTTTTACCTTGGAGTATGTGGAGGACATACACACATATAGTTCCAGTTATATTTGTATGTAAAGGACGTGGAACTAAACACCAAACCTCGTTACGGGTAAATTGTTCAAGATCTTCTTGCATAGCTTGTATCCAGAAATTATCATTTAAAGCCTCAATCACATTCTTATGTTCAAGAGCAGAACGAAATAGGAGTGTTTTACCTTGGAGTATGTGGAGGACATACACACATACCTTACCATATTTTTATAGTCAACTGGCTCCTTATTTCTTGTTCAAACCCTTTCATTAACATCACCAATTACCTGTGTAATGGGATGATAATTTCTAATTCGTGCTGGGGGATCTCTCCTACTTTGATGGTACACCAATCCATCTTCTTCTTCTGAGTCACTACTCTCAGAATTTTCAGCCACAATTCTGTTCTCCTGTGTTGCCTCATGTGTTGCCGTTTCAGGGGCAATACTTGAATCTGTGGCTGTACTGGTTGAACTAGTTTCTGTTCCAGTCCTTTGTTCAACTTCTTCCAACAAGGCCAGAGGTATATCTTCGGCTGGTTCTCCTGTGGCACTCAAGTAATCGTTAAATTCAATATTTATCGATTCTTGAATCACTTTTAACCTCAAATTATAGACTCGATAAGCATGACTGTTCTGAGAGTATCCAAGAAAGATAGCCTTGTCACTCTTAGAATCTAGTTTTCCTAAATATTTCCGGTCATTTAAAATGTAGCACAAATACCCAAACACGTGAAAATAGTGAACCGTAGGTTTCTTACCATTTAAAAATCTCATAGGGTGTCATAGTTGTACCGGGTCTTAAGAACACTCTATTCGTAGTGTGACAGGCTGTGTTTAATGCTTCGGCCCAGAAACCTTTAGAAATATTCCTAGCAATTAGCATAACACGAGCCATCTCTAACAGAGTCCTATTTTTCCTTTCAGCAACGCCATTTTGTTGTGGAGTTTTGGGTGATGAAAATTCATGGTGTATCCCCTTTTTACTACAAAATGTAGAGAAGGAGATGTTTTCAAACTCTCTACCATGATCTGACATTATTCAAAAAATAGGAGAATAAAACATGTTTTTGATTTTAGAAACTAAGTGAGTAAATTTATCAAAAGTTTCATATTTTTCTCTTAAAAAATAGACCCATGTAAACCTGGAAAAATCATCAACTATAACATAAACATACTTCTTAACTCCCAAGTTTTCTACCTCAATAGGACCCATCAAGTCCATATGTAAAAGCTGAAAACAATGTGTTGTTCTTGAGTGTTGCTCATTGTGTTGTCCAACACTGTGAGTAACACGAGGCTGCTTACCCTTTTGGCAATCACCACACATCATGGTGTCTTTGAGGTTTAATTTAGGAACACCTTTGACGGCATTGTATTTGATAATCTTCTCAAGATTCCTATAATGAGAATGACCTAACTTTTGATGCCATAACCTTATGTCATCAAGTTTTGTCAAATTGCACACTTGTTTATTACCAACAAGGTAGCAATTATCACTCGATCTTGTTCCAGTCATGACACAAAAGTTAGTATTATCAAACACTTCACATGTATTTTTATTGAATTTTACCTCCAAATTGTCATCACATAATTGGCTAATGCTAATTAAATTAGCAAGTAGACCATTTACATGCAAGACATTTTTTAATGGAGAAAAACCAACAATATCTAGTATTCCTTTTCCTATTATTTCACTCTTGCCTCCACCTCCATAGGTTACTGAGCCACCTTGAATAGGTTGGTACTCCGTTAGGTATGATCTTGTTCCCGTCATATGACGTGAACAACCACTATCAAAGTACCAAGCACCTGAAACGTTAGTCCTTAAAGTAGTGTACACAACATAGCATTTCAGTTTTTCTTTAGGTAACCAAGTCTTTTTTGAAAATCTAAATTTCTGTCCACCAGTGTTGTCTTGAGTGTTGTTCTGAGAATTAGGCGACACTTGAGGCAACACTTGTAGACTTGACATTTTCTTTTGAAGGAGAAAGCAATCTAATTTTTTATGTCCAGGTCTGTGACAGTATTCACACTCAAGGAATTGATCAGAAGTATCACTAGAAGTACTACCCTTTTCCTTGACTTGTTCTTTTACAAAATGATTTTTAGTTTCAATATCAAACAAGGAAGAGGTAATATTTTCTAGTGATTCTTGGAACCCAAGACCAGCTTTAAGAGGCTTACTCAAGTTAAGTATCTCATCCAACTTGGATGAACTCGTGTTGAGTTTTTTGAAGGTGGATTCGGCTAGATTGAGTTTGGCCTTGAGTTTATCAGGATCCAAATCTCTCCTACTGAGTTGAACCTCTAGCCGAGTCAAGGAGTTTTTAAGATCATGATTTTCCTTTTTCAAGAATACCACCATCTTGTTCTCCTTTTTCCATTCTACGAGGAGAGACTTATAGAGGTTTTTTAATTCATGAATGAGCTCATCTTTATCAAGTTCATCCTCTATAGACTCCTCTAAATTTAGATCAACAGAACCATGCAAGCAAATATCATTTAAAGAATCATACCTGCTGAGTGTTGTGTCAAGTGTTGCCATTTCATGGACGACACTTGAGGCAACACTTTCTGAAGAAGTTACAAGTGTTGTGTCAGGTGTTGTCATATCTTGGACAACACTTGAGGCAACACCTTCTGTCGAAGGCAGCTCCTCTACCGTGACCATCATGACCACTTTCTCGACCTTTTCATATTTCTCCATTCCTTCCTCCTCTCCATCACTAAGAGACACCCACATATTTTTGCCCGCCTTTCTCAATGTATTAGCACATTCATTGGTATAGTGACCCCAACCGGAACAAGCGTGACATTGAATAGATTCAATGTATTTAGGATCGGATCGGGACTTTTCCGAGGATGCACGTCTAGGTAAGGTGTCTTTTTGATTCCGAGGAGGAACTCTTCTTGGCACAAAACTAGACGTTTTGGACGGTTGGTCTTTAGCTTTTACCTGCACTTTGTTAAATTTCCTAAGCATGGAGTTATATTTCTTTGCAAGTAAAGCTACACTAGTATTCTCATCTAACTCCTCGAAGGCTTCATCTTCATCATCCACACATGTGTCCGAATATTCAACTTTTAAGGCAATATTTTTGCCTTTTGAAGCCTCGGTTTGTTCATTGAGATTCATTTTGAAATTTTTCAAAATGCTCATCAAGGAGTTAATATCCATTGTTGAAAGATTATGGGCATCTTCAATGGCCGAAACTTTAATATTAAAACGTTCGGGAAAAGTACGAATGACTTTTGAAACAAGTTGTTTATTTGTAAAAGGTTCTCCTAATACTTGATAAGCATTTGAAATATCAATCAACTTTTCACAATAAGAAATAATATCTTCGTTTTCACCCATTCTTAATCTTTCAAATTTACTAGTAAGACATCTAAGCTTTGTTTCTCGAACACTACCATCTCCTTCACAAAATCTTTGTAAAGTATCCCAAGCATCTTTTGCAGTGGGACTATTTTGAATGAGTTTGAACATGTGCATGTCAACCCATTCATAGATAGCATTTAGTGCCTTTTCATTGAAACTAGCAAGATTATTTTCTTCAATTGTCCATTCAGATTCAGGTTTGACTTGAACGTCACCATCTTCATCTGGAAGGAGTAATGGAAGAGAATAACCATTTAAAACTGATCGCCAAGCTCGAAGATCAATTGATTTGATATGCGAGCGAAGACGAATCTTCCAATAAGCATAATTTGATCCATCTAAAACCGGTAATCTTTTCTGATTAGGATTAGCAGGATCATAAGCCATGACAAAAGGATCAAGACACTTAGTATATCAAGTGCTAGGCTCTGATACCAATTGAAATTGTTTATGGCTTAGCAAAGTGAGACGAAACTCACAAAGTGAGACGAAACTCACAAGTGTTGTCCTTAGTGTTGGCAACACTAACAACAACACACACCAATTCGAAAACAACAAATAAATAGAAATAAATCTAATTTGCAGCGGAAGTAAATAACAATACACAAGATATATATTTTTATCAAGTTATATAAATATATAACTTGATGAGTGCTAGGAGGGCAAGACCTTTCTATATATATTATGAATTCAATACAAGGTCAAAGAAGTTCCCTTAATGATAAATAATCATTAACTCAAGGAACAATAAATAAATAACTCTCTCTGCTAACACTCAAAACCTCACGAAAATACAAAAATATATGTGAAACACTCGAGTGTTGGATCAAGTGTTGCCAACACTGAAAGGCGACACTTAAAGAACATAATTATTTCTTGTGCAGATTTGTGTCTTTTGAATTGGATGATCTCAAATGTAGATCGACTGCACTATTTATAGGCCTCCAAAACTTGGAGCTTACTCAAAATGATCATCTAACAGCCTTGAAGTTGTTTCCACCTTTTTAGCTCTTCTCGCCTCATTTGTAGAAGACTTAGTCTTCATGGTTTCTTTTGATTGTACACCTCTGATGTAGATACCTTGTACTCTATCCTAATCTCCCCCTGAATAGCTTAACAATAGCTCTTTTACTTGGTCATTAAGTAATCATATAAACAACATGTTTATATGTTAATTTCTTCATCTTCGTAAATCAAGCCTGGGCACTTTCTGTTGACCTATTCAAGCTCATAAATAGCAGACTAACAACTGATATTTAAACATTAATTTACACATTATTATTTGTGAAAAATACAGTAACTATTCTGGTGTTGTCAAATCCAAATGGCAACACCTGTGGCAACACCATTGGCAACACTGGTTTGCAACAGTACTAGGGACAACATACATGGCAACACATGATCTTAACATTAACACTGATGGCCTCCCTTAACGGGCTTCACACATGACGGAAAATATCTTTGATCCTGAAAAGGGAATTGGCTACGATAGCTCGTTAATCTTGGCATTCCACCTCTTATAGAATTCCGTGATCGACTCATCATTTTCCTGAATGGTGCCCACTAGATCGTCTCGGGTAGTGCGCCGCTCTCTAGAGTTACCCGGTATTTCTCCAAGAAAGTCTCGGTGATCGCTCGGTGGAGCGGCATTCTTGCTTCAAAGCCAAAAACCAAGTGAGCGCTAGGACCTTTCAAGAGTTAGATGAAAATGGGAAGCCATAAACTCGGGTTGCAACCCATCGCACCCATTGTCATTACGTAGTTATCCACATGAGTCTTTGGGCGTACCATCAAAATCCATCTTTGGCATTTTGAACTTATGAGAAGAGGTGTCACTTGAGCTGGGTCAACTACCTTGAGGCCAGCTGGACCCACAGTCAATCTATCGATTTCTTTGTTGCATCCGCTTCAATAAAGTTTGTCACTTTCGGAGTCAAACCCGGAATGCGGGAATAGCGGGAGCCACGGTCGAAGGAAGGGCACGAAGTGCAGGCCGAATCGATGGGTAGGGCAGCCGAGGGAAGACCGAAAGTACTGGGATGCTGATGTTGCTGTCCAATAAACTGACTGAGCTGGGAATCCTATTCCCGTACATGTCGTAACCGTTAAACTGAACACTGGGATTCTGTGGACCAAACTGCGCAGCGATTGACCTCCAAACTGGGCTATGGGTAGAAAATCCAGTCGTCGATACATGGAGTTGAATACGGGGGGAACCATACAGAATCTTTGGGTGAGGCAGGAGAACCGCAGGCTGCGGGGCTGAAGTTGCTTGCTGGGCTGTGGGCGAGGATGCTGCGGAATCTTGTACGATAAATGCAGTTTGTGTCTGACGGCGGTATTGGGTTTGGATGTGCGGTGGGTGAACATACCGATAATTAATAGGATACATGTCTTTGACAGTCCAGGGTTGGGAATAGCCTCCTTGAAAGCTTGGGATCCATACGAGCTTGCGGCCTTTGGAACATTAGGAGAGCTGGTGAGGAAGTGAGATCAAATAAATTGATGGTTGACCACTTGTTTTTCTTGAAACCCCTTTCTGGCTTTGACGACTTGACTATGAGTCGATGGCCCAGGAGAGGAACCCTTCCTTGGGCATTCACTTAGTCATTTGCAGGAGATGACATCGTCGAGAGGCGGAGCGCCAAGCTTATAGGAGGAGGCATAGCATGGTAACTAGGTTGACGGAGTGCGAGTGATGAGCGAGGTGAACGGGAGAAACAAATCCGATCCGTTATTACCCTGTACGTGATTTCTTCGTAAGAACCATCTACTCGATGGAGCACGGCGATTCCCACAGCTCTCATGGCCTCGACAAAGCGGGCGTGGAAGCTTATTCCTCTCTAGCCTTGGCGTTACGGAAGGCAACAAAAGCGGGATTCACGTTCCTAGCCAGCAGCCGCCTCCCAGTTATTTCTCGGCTCTTACTGCGGAGGCATGTCATTCAAGCTCCGGTTACGACCCATCGAAACCGAACCTCCAAAGCTGGGCGGGTAGCAAACACATCACCATTTCCGGCCATATACGATCTTGAACTTCTTTGAAATCCCGAAGCTTGTTTGAACTTCTTCAACTTGCGGACCGAGACGAGCTCCGGGACGAGAGAGCGAATCCCGACTCGTAGTAAGGCTGGGAGAGGTAGATCTACGGGTTTATATGGAGTAGTGAGGGAGAAGAATTTGAGGAAATACGGGAGAGGGAAAAGAAAGAGAGACGGGGACTTCGCGCCAAACAAATTATTTATCTTCAAGTATAAATCGGGTGTTTTAAATCCTAAATACGGTTGGGAAAGGATAACTCTTTATTTACGCAAACTACACCTTGGGAAACCTAGAGATACGACGTTCAAATTACAACTTTGAATGCTTTGTATTTGAAATTAATAATAGGTAATGATACCTAAATAAGGCCTAACACGATGTGAGGCAGACTGAGTGGTCCAAATTTCTGCAGGGAAATTTGGGCGGCCTAAGCTTAGTATTCTCGAAGAATTTCCAAGAAAAATCCAGCATGACCTCTCGTCGATGCGTAGTGACAAATGCGGCATGATCTCTCGTTAGGACATGCCACGGGAGTGACATGTCCCCATTGAAACCATGTTGCATTGGCAACATGCCCACAAAGATGCGGAGTTTTGGGGAAGGTATGCGGACCTATTGTGAATTTCAAAAACAATTCATTTTAATGTGATTAAAACGTTGCATCAAAAAAGCTTGACCGTGGGTAAGCTTCAAGTGTGGCGCCACCTATAACGCGCTAGGGGGATAGGTTTTGATATTAGAGCGCTCAAGCGTAGGCGACATGTTTGTGAATGTGTGCCCCAAATTTTTGTGTGTTGGATTCACACAGCGAGTTTGAAGACATCACGGTTTAATTTGAAAAACGGAGGTCGCAGCGCCATTTTGATTACCTCGAAACTTTGAAAAAAAAAAAAGGTTTTATGGGTTCGGAGGTTAGAGATTTTGTGGGAAGAACGGATCGTCGTTCACGCGAGGTGCCCCTTGCGCGAGGAGCAAGTCTCCCAAGATTCCATTAATCGTGCTTGCTTGCGTGCTTTCTTGTGTGCGTAATGTTTGAAAATAGGGGGAGGGAATGTCCCTAGTCGTCTTAGGACGTACAAACCATTTATTGGTTGTAAACAAAGGGATTTCTTAGATTTTATGTATTCGGGATTATGATCTGAGTCCTCATCTTGGACTTGTGATCATTGCATTTTTAACCTCGGGACTTGCATGATCGAGAGAATGACTCTCTTTATAGTCAAAGATGAGGTTCTTTAGAAAAGGAGGGTCCTTGGCCCAGTAATCCTACACTTTAAGACGGTCGAGCTCATATAGATGCTTCATACTCATCTTAAGTGATAATCGGAGATATGGGGTTCAAGGTTGTCCCTTTCTAAAGAAATTATGAAAACCTTTATGGAAGGAGCGATGTAAAAGATAGGATCTTTTACACGGTCAGTTCGAGGATAGCTAATGGGGACATGGGGGAATGCATGTAAAAATGACATTTTTAGTGAAAAGATGACATTTTTGGGTTCTGCAAAGGATACATTTGATTTAAAGAAATGATCTTTATTTGCAAAGGATGCATAAAGACATGATTTTTATGCAAAGGATGCATTTTATGAAGAATTGGGATTTAAATATGCAAAGGATGCATGAAGATTGTATTTTTGAAAAGCGTAGGATGCTAATTTAGGATAAAGATATGATCTTTAATGCAAAGGATGCTTGAAAAAGAATTTAAATATGCAAAGAATGCATTTTTATCATAAAGATTGGATTTTTATATGCTGAGGATGCATGAAGATGATATTTTTATGTAAAAATAGGGTTTTTAGGTTAAGGATGCACCTTTGATTCAAAAGATTACATCTTTAATGGCGAAGGATGCCTGTGCATACGAAAGGGGAAAGAGGGTATAAAGATATGATCTTTAATCTGCGAGTCGACAAGATAATAACGATTATATGAAATGCGATAGGCAATTAAAATCACGTAGAGCAATTAGGATGCAAGTTTAGGGGGCGTGAGAGGTTGCAATGGCTTCCTCTTCTTCTTTGGATTGAGCTAGGTGGAAAGGTTGATCTCGGGATCTTCAAGGAGGAGGGAGGTGGCTTCTTAGCCTTCTTCTTCGCCTTCTTGGACTTCCAGCCCGACTCTTGGGAGTGTCTTCTTCGTATTATGTGTGATTAGTGGTATTGTTGTGGTAAAATGGGTGAGAGGAGGGCTGTTATAGGCGGTATGGATAAGGCCAGTGAGGCCGTGCGGCCGAGAGACCTTGGGCTAATGCGGTAGTGCGGCATTATCCCTTGTGACTCGGCATGTTTCTAGAACCATGCAAGGTGACGAAATTCTAGAACATTTCATAATTATGAAAAACGTGTTTCTTAATTAGGAAGCTGCCCTTCAAATTCAGCCCTTATTTGTTTTGGAGCAGGTTCCGGAATATTTCCGGAACAACGCAGAAGAATAGAGTGAATTACCAGGAAACTTACTGAAATTGTCGGGAAATTTATCCCAGGAAGGCATGAGCCCGGATTTAGGTACTTGCACATACATCACCGTCCGCATGATGCCGTCAATCGCACCCGAGGGTTCTAAATCTATGTGTAGTAGTGTGCGGATGACTATATTATATTTATTTATAAAAACGGAAATTTTTATTTGTTATTTATTTTATTATTTTTAAAGAAGAGGAAAAAAACACACCCAGCTCTCACGAGGAGCAAGAGGTCTGACAATCAAAGCGAGCAACTTGATTCAAGGAGGCGCCCTGAGCCGGCATACGAGACATGTTCGGTGACCATTCATCGCGTGACCACGGGACGACGAAGCAACAAAGATGTCGCACGACGGAGGCAATCGGCACCGATCCCGGAACACACCGCATAAATGAAAAAAATAGCCCCTGCTTCCCTTCGACCAGAGAACAAATCAACACAACGAGCACAAACAAAACTAGCCACTGAAGCACACAAAAGGCACACAAGTCATAAAAATCTCATAAAAATGCATGTACTTTAGCACAAGATCATCGATGATGCACATGAAATGAATACGTTGGATGTCTAAGTGAGCAAAGCGTGACCCTCTTAATTTTTGAAAATAATTTTTCAAAAGCATGCGTCCCAATGGAGTCGCGAAGCTGAATGTGCGCTCGCCTAATTAGTTTTTCAATGGAAAAATGTTAGGAGTCACCACGCCATGTTTAAAGGTACACTTTGAAAAACCTTTGAAAGAGAAATGGAGTCCGGGGTCGGGTTACGTGTTGGGAAAGAGCCCAGAGAGTTCACCTGACGCGCCTCGTCAGTGGCGAGTCTTTACGATTAAACATCCAAATAAGTCAAAATATGTGCACACAATGATAATGGACAAGTGCGGTAAAACATGAATCTTATTATATGAGATGAGATTAGCCACAACTTGTAGACCATTTGACTAGGGAGGCCAGCAATCCCATTTGATCATACTACCCCCATTTCTCGAGAAAATTACTCCAATTCCATGAAATTTGAATAAGGACAATGTTTGCTCGTGATGTGTACAAATATGTTGACTTTGAGAACACTAATGAAGAGAAAGGCATCTACGTTAGCTTAAATACTTGCCAATTGAGTGAAGGTTGATCCCTCCTTATCAAAGCGGGGATCTCTTGAGACTCGGCGATATTGTGACTTGCTTCCAATATGTGGAATGCCATCTACCTAACAAGATCGGTTTCGTCAAGATATGATGGTTCATGTTGTATTAGCTTGATTTTCAAATGCGTATGAAAGGCGAAGATCTGGCCTGATGGAATTTGACCCACTACCAGGTTGGGAATATATGAGCACACGATGTCCTAACTTCCTCATTTTGATCTTGAGCCTATCTCTTTAGGTCTTCAGAAGGAATCAATTAATAAGAAATTTCATGGACCTTATTGAGAATATGTTGAAAGTAGATAGAGAGTTACGTGACAATGGGAATGCGATTAGCAAACTTTTTCCCATGACCCACTTTAATAAAATTAAGTGGACCTCCACAACCCAAATGAAGAGATAGAGGATTTATTCAAGGATGATGATAGTGATGATGTAGATATTTTTGATGATGTGGGTGATAATAGTGAGAATTCTATCTCAAGTTCCGACTGATGTTTGATGACCAGGGAGGAATATGGATTTTGTGACTCCTCGGTGGCGGCACCGGTTAGGAGGTAGGAGGAGGCTTAAAGATACATCACCGTTCTGAAGACTAGGAGGAGGTGATGATTTATATGTTGCCTCCCCGGTTAAACAACCGAGTTGAGAAGCCCTCGATCGATGCATCACGAACCGGTTGAGGAGGAGAAGCTTGCTGCTTGCGATGATATTCAATTGCAAGAGGCTATGGACAAGAGTTTATTTGAAAATGAATTGGACCTACAACGGTCATGCGAAGAGTTAGCCGCTCAAGTTTGCCATTCGGGTGTAGCGTTGTGAGAAAATTTTCATCTTTTCATCTTTTTGAGTCGCCACCTATATTATTTGATTGGAAACATAGGAAAACCATTTTGAAAGAGATTTGGGTTCGGGGCTTAGGTTATGAAATGGGTAGGTTTAGAAGGCATCCATTTCACCCAATCCGGAGATCGGTCTTGCTAAAGAAAAGAGAGGTTTTCAATCTTTTTAATAAAATAATTAAAGAAGAACAAATAAACCCTAATCAATTTCTTGATTAGGAATGTCGGATTGTATGCTTCGAGATCGCCTTCATTGACTGAAGGGACTCTAGGCTAATCCTTTTGATGGGATTACACTACTCTAAAATCAGTAGAGAGGTTGAGAAGAGAAACGAAAGTTTAAAGGATGATTACCTTTTGAGAAGAGATTCGGACAGAGTTTCGACTCGAGTTTAGAGTCGAACCTTGATTTGGACAGAGCTTCGCCTCGATCTTTGATTTGGATCTTGATGCGGACGGAGCTTCGCCTTGGTCCTTTGATTCGGGCTTCGATGTTTGCTAATCAACAAGGTTGATGAACAAACTTTGGGAGTTGTTTTGTGAGTGATTTGAAGGAGTCTTTCGTGGAAAGAAACCAACAAATTGTGTGTGTTGTGTGTGTTCTTGATCAAGGATCAGAATTGTCGACCCCCGAAACACTGAAAGTCATCCAGTATTTATAGGAGGTTGGAGAGGTGAAGGTGGAGAGGGAAATTACCCTAGGAAGGTTCCAGAACTCAGTTCTGATTGGATACCCGAATTGATAAGGTTTTATCCAAAAAGAGAGTTTGAAACGGAGAAGGAGAGTGATTTCTGCATATCCTGTCGTGGGGATATCTCGCGCGAGATATGATATCTCGTGCGAGATAACTAGTCAAATGACCATTTTGTCCTCTTCAGTCGTTCCGTTAGTCAGTTAGGTCCAAAACTAACGAGGTTAGTTAGAAACTTAACGAAACATGACGAAACTGATATGCTTTCATCAAAACATAAAAGAGAGATGAAGAGTAGTGTAATCATGTAATTATGAGTTCAGAATGGGGTGTCTACAGAGCCCCTCGGCGACAGGTCTTATGAAAGAAGAAGTGTCGTCGATAGAAAATACATCATTCTGAACTTTGGGATGGTCGTGCCGCACGGCTGCCTACGTATCTCTATCGGAGAATCAGACCAAAACGTAGTTCGACTCCAAAACACGAAAAGGTTGCTTTAGGTATTTTGAAAATCATTTTTTTTGAAAATCGAGGAGATTTTATTTTTGAAAAGGCAAATCCATACCGAGGAATCAAATCATGACCCAATTCTGAAGATACCTGTCTTTTTGAAGTGAGGTGACGATCTTGGCGATTCAAGACCGGGCTTTTGTTGAGGTGACGATCCTGGCGATTCAAGACCGAGCTTTTGTTGAGGTGACGATCCTGGCGATTCAAGATCGGGCTTTTGATGAGGTAAGTATTTGACATACTGACCCTAGATGCTTGACGCATCTTAGATGTTTGACACACCTAATTGGTGACGATCCTGGCGATTCAAGACCGAGCTTTTGTTGAGGTGACGATCCTGGCAATTCGGGACCGAGCTTTTTGATGAGGTAAGTATTTGACATACTGACCCTAGATGCTTGACGCATCTTAGATGTTTGACACACCTAATTGTTGACGATCCACCAGTCTGGGCGTTGAATCGGGCTTTTGATAAGGTAAGTATTTGACATACTAACCCTAGATGCTTGACGCATCTTAGATGTTTGACACACCTAATTGTTGACGATCCACCTGTCTGGGCGTTGAATCGGGCTTTTGGTAAGGTAAGTATTTGACATACTGACCCTAGATGCTTGACGCATCTTAGATGCTTGACACACCTAATTGTTGACGATCCACCTGTCTGGGCGTTGAATCGGGCTTTTTGTTGGAATATGCTTGACGCATGGCACTTGACATGATGGATGCTTGACGCGATAGTTGCTTGACGCGATGGTTGCTTGACGCGATGGTTGCTTGACGCAATGGTTGCTTGACGCGACGGTTGCTTGACGCAATAGTTGCTTGACGCAATGGTTGCTTGACGCAATGGTTGCTTGACGCGATGATTGCTTGACTCAATGGTTGCTTGACGCAATGGATGCTTGACGCTTTAAGAGATGCTCGACGCACTTAATTTGGATGCATTGGTATATGGTAAGCGAAATTCAAACACTCAACATGTTTGATCTAATTCTCGAAAGTAGGCACTTGACGTGCCTTACGCATTTTAATTCCTGCAAGAGGGTTAGTGAAAGCATTTGCATAACATACATTCACTTAAGAATTTGTTTGTTCAAGACGAACAATGTGCACTCGACTCCAAGAATCAGCGGGGAGAATGAGTTTTGTTATGTGAGAATTGAAAATTGTTTGTGATTTAGATTTTGGTTTTGAAGACCAACTCGTGAGGTCCATCTGAAGATCGAATGAGACAATCGTCTAATAGGATTCCGTTGAGATAACTGAAGTTCAACACTAAGGTTCAGGATACTTCAAGGATTTTTCCGTTGTCATAGGACTTTTTTTCATCGTCAAGCCCCTAAGTTTCTCGTGTGATGATCATTGACTGAACAAGGTCTAAACCACTCCAATGGCTTTTGCTATGTAGAACTTATGCTTCCTAATCCAAAGTACGCATTTTCCAAGGCTTCTCTCGACACCAAGCCCCAAGACTTCTTGCATGTTGTAGATGACTTCGCGAGCAGGCTTGTGAGGCTGCATGAATTGAAGAAGGATCCCCTCCTTTTTCCCTTTGAATTTTTTTTTTCTTTCTTAGTGACGCACCCTGGTTTTTGCCTAGACCGCCCTTTCGGGTTTTCAATCTAGCGGGCATCTCTTTTGCGTCTTTTCTTTTTTTTTTTGTGCTCTAACTTTTGCCTAGGCCGCTCTTTACGAGTTTTCAACCTAGCGAGCCATTTTTTTTTTAAAAGTATGTGTACTCGAAGAGAACTCAGTTGGAAAAAATCTCATTAAGGAGAAAGATGAGATCTTAAGTTTAGTTGAGGAGAGGCAGACTCTATTTTTGGAAGGTGATCCAAGCATTGACTCTTTTGGGGAGTGTATGATAGTGAGAAGCGAAGAGGAAAGCCCCTAATGCAGATTTGATTACTCTTGAGAGTTTGAGTAGAGATTGACTGGGGGAGGAAAGGTTAGGAAGCCCCAGTTTTGCTGCTTGGATTTCAAAAGTGTGTATGAGAATGGCTAAGAGGAAGCCCCTAGACTCAACAAAGAACGCTATATGGCTCAAAGGTCTAGAAAAGTTGCTCTACTTTTAATGGACCTTGCATCATCTTAGAAATTTCTTAACGAATTTGAAAAGAAAGCCAATCATTAGTATGAATTAAGGCTTAAACATTTCTCTTTATGGATTGATGTTGAAAGTCTTCTTCATTTGCGTTGCCATTCGGGCTTCATTGTAAGAGGATGTTGAGGGATCCTCTTTTCTTTATTGATATCACTTGACTCTTCTTCTTTGCGGGAGAGTCCTTCTTGCCTTTGTTGAAATTTCATCCTTGTTGTGGGGCGATGAAGGCTTGAGAGTTTTTCTCTCTTTTTTTTTTTTTTTATTTGATGCTCTAATTTTTGCCTAGGAGGAATTGAGGAGTTTCGACCTAGCGAGCTTTTTATTTATTTTTGTACTCTCAAAGCCTTGAATTGAGTAGCCCCACTCTTCTTGGAATGAATGTTGATAGCAGCGCCTTTGGCTTCCTTTGTTTGTTGATCTTCGACTTTCAACATGAGTAATGTTTAACCTTAAGCCTTCTAAGGATACTTTCATTTCAAACTTGTTTAGAAGTTTCTATTTTTTTTTTTTTTTCGTGATGATTTAAGGTATGAGGGTCCACTATTCAACATAGATCAAATGATACTCATAAAGAAAAACAACTTTAGGGAAAGTGTTTAGAATAAAGAGATAACTTTTATTGATAAGGAAATCCTAAGCAGACTCGATAGTTTACTTGACACAAACTAGAGAGGATAGAGATGTACTAGAAAGACAGAACGATTCTTCGAGAACATACTAGGAAATTGACCTAATCTATATTTTTTTTTTTTTCTTTTCTTTTTTTTTCTTTTTTTTTCAAAGGAAAAAGGGAGAGGACAATCGGAGCCCCAAGGTGGTGATGCTTCAGTTGATCTTGTCGGCTTCATACAAGTCTTGGATGGCATCCCTCAAATTGTAGCAATTGTTGGTGTCATGACCACTAAACTGATGGTAATCGCAAAATTTTTCGTGGTCCCAATCTTCTCTCATTTTCTTAGGATGATAGTCTTCCATTGGCTTCAGTTTTCCTTGGCCTACTAGATCATCGAACATTTCCTTAAGAGTAGCCCCACCAAAATCATGATAGGTACGACCGGTGCTCCCCTTTGTTGGACAATTCTCCTTTTCTGAATTCTTTCTAAGAAGGATCAATTCATCGATTCTAAGGCCCGATTTATGGAGTTCGACGAAACTAGGAAAGTAATTGCCGGCAAGCTTCTCTTGGTACTCTTCGCGGAGACATTGAAGTAGGATATGAATTTGTTCGTCTAGGCTTGGCCTATCAACGATTTCAGTCAGTTTGATCCTCCATCTTTTGACGAAGTCCGCGAATGATTCATTTGGGAGTTGCTTGGTTTGCTCAAGGTCTCTCCTAGTAGTGCGGTAAGTGGAGTTGTCCTCATATTGCTTTTGGAAGGTACGGCTAGCAAGTGGCCAATCGAGCCTTGTGGAGAGTGGAAGAGTCATGTACCAATCTCTAGCGGCACCATCAAGGGTTTGAGGGAAGCATTGGACTAGCAAGTTGTCATCGACACCCATAGGTAGCATGGCCCAAGAGTAGGTTTCCAGATGAATTTTTGGACAAGTAGAACCATTGAATTTTGCAATGTCGGGTGTCTTGTACTTTCTAGGAAGCTTTGACATGGATTGACGAAGGGTGTCATAGTCGATAGAGAGCGAGGCTCCCTTGCTCACATCGAGGGATGCAAGTTTCTTTTCTAGCATTGCCATGGTGAGGGGTTCGTCCTTGCTTTCCCTCTTTCTTTCTTTCTTGGAAGCATAACTCTCATTGTCGGAGGAGGAAGATGATGAGCTAGACTCATACACCTTTTTCTTGTGCTTGCGGTGCCTTTTAGCTTTCTTAGTGTATGATACTTCGTCATCGGAAGAGGACTCATTCTCTTTCTTCTTTGAGCTTAATTCGGCCAATTGTAGTTTCATGGCTTGGAGTTCGTCAACCATGGCTTTCATTTCCCCGGCTTGGATTCTTCTTTCAAGTTCTAATCGGGCCTCCATTTCATCGGCTTGGGCTTGTAGCATTTCTTCATATCGAATCCTTTGATTCTCAATTTCCTTCTTGAGTGCTTCAGAATTCATCGTGTCGTAAGGAAATTGAGTTGTTACCATTGGAGAGGTAAGGGAGCTTGACGACCTTAGAGATGAACTAGAGATATCTCGATGAGACGCCTTTTCGAATATTAGCCCCAAACGATCCTAGATGGAGAAAAGGATGATGGTTAAAATTACCTCACGAGCGATTTTTTTTGAAGTTTCATTTTTATTAGAGACGGAGTTTTGACTCAAGGAGGGAGCGCACATCGATTATCAATCACAAACACATATTCTGCAAATAAAGTCTCGCGCGAGACAAGGTCATCTCGCACGAGACAACCATTCGGAAAGATGGATTTTTCCTAAATTCATGGTCGGACGGACAAAGATCCGTTTTCTATCTAGCATCCTAGGTAAAGCTTGCAGGCATACGTAATTCGAACCAAACCTAGGGACTCGGTAATTAACCATTCTTTGTAAAATAAAGCCACGTAAAATTGACCGGAAGGATTTTTTTTTTCTTTAAAGGGACTTCCGAAAGGGTCATTCCGAAGGGACTTTTTCTTTTTCCGAAGGGACTTTTCCGAATCCTTTCTCGATAGTCAATTTTACATTAACTTTATTTTGGTCAAAGACAAGAAAGATTACCAAGTCAAAACCGACCGGTCACGGAGTGTTCTTAAAAAAGACAATCTACATGAAAATGTGGCAATGCAGGGCTGGAAGGCTAGGCTCCCCGCGATATGACAATCTAGGTGGATTGAATACGCGGAGTGGGATGATCCAACTTCGGAGAGACCGGCGACTAGGTGGTTACCGTCATCCGTCCTTAGTGTGGATCCCGGGTTAATCGGGGTATGCAGTGCAATGACAGATATAGCATGAGTGCGCGTGTGTGAGAGTCAATCTAGGTGATAGAGTAAAATAGAGATTTTTTTTTTTTGAAAGTCAAAAGGAAAACAGATAATGGCCGCACCAAGTGGTTGCCTACGTTTCTCCCAATTTAGGAAGACTCAGGCCGTCGTAGTTCCACATAAAGAGAGAGAAAGAGAGATAAATAATTCAATTTACAACTCCCGAATCCCCAATGGACCGGACTTTAATTAAATAAAACCCAATCGCACGCAGTTCATAAATAATAATCAATTATTTAAATGAAATAAAGATTCGAGTTCTACACCTTAAGGGAGGCCTTAAGATGTGGGAACTCTGCAGATAATGAATTCTGGGATCCCCCTTGCGTGCGTGTTCGATTCTCATCTTGGATTATGAGATGAACGGGAGAAACCAGAAAACAACCAGATTGCCGAGGCGATATCTCGCGCGAGATATGATATCTCGTGCGAGATATGCCTCATCTGAGAGCAGAAAATCGAATTTACAATTTTTTTTTGAAAAACCTCTCTTTTAATTTTGACGCAAGTTTAAGCCTCTTAATTTTAAGTCCCCAGCAGAGTCGCCACTGTAGCGTTGTGAGAAAATTTTATCTTTTCATCTTTTCGAGTCGCCACCTATATTATTTGATTGGAAACATAGGAAAACCATTTTGAAAGAGATTTAGGTTCGGGGCTTAGGTTATGAAATGGGTAGGTTTAGAAGGCATCCATTTCACCCAATCCGGAGATCGGTCTTGCTAAATAAAAGAGAGGTTTTCAATCTTTTTAATAAAATAATTAAAGAAGAACAAATAAACCCTAATCAATTTCTTGATTAGGAATGTCGGATTGTATGCTTCGAGATCGCCTTCATTGACTGAAGGGACTCTAGGCTAATCCTTTTGATGGGATTACACTACTCTAAAATCAATAGAGAGGTTGAGAAGAGAAACGAAAGTTTAAAGGATGATTACCTTTTGAGAAGAGATTCGGACGAGTTTCGACTCGAGTTTAGAGTCGAACCTTGATTTGGACGAGCTTCGCCTCGATCTTTGATTTGGATCTTGATGCGGACGGAGCTTCGCCTTGGTCCTTTGATTCGGGCTTCGATGTTTGCTAATCAACAAGGTTGATGAACAAACTTTGGGAGTTGTTTTGTGAGTGATTTGAAGGAGTCTTTCGTGGAAAGAAACCAACAAATTGTGTGTGTTGTGTGTGTTCTTGATCAAGGATCAGAATTGTCGACCCGAAACATTGAAAGTCATCCAGTATTTATAGGAGGTTGGAGAGGTGAAGGTGGAGAGGGAAATTACCCTAGGAAGGTTCCAGAACTCAGTTCTGATTGGATACCCGAATTGATAAGGTTTTATCCAAAAAGAGAGTTTGAAATGGAGAAGGAGAGTGATTTCTGCATATCCTGTCGTGGGGATATCTCGCGCGAGATATGATATCTCGTGCGAGATAACTAGTCAAATGACCATTTTGTCCTCTTCAGTCGTTCCGTTAGTCAGTTAGGTCCAAAACTAACGAGGTTAGTTAGAAACTTAACGAAACATGACGAAACTGATATGCTTTCATCAAAACATAAAAGAGAGATGAAGAGTAGTGTAATCATGTAATTATGAGTTCAGAATGGGGTGTCTACAGTTGCACCTTTTGCAATTGTTTGACATCTTTATGATGTGATTGATTAGGGTTCCCTACTTTGGAATCCTAAATTTAATTGAATTGGTTCAAGAATGGTTTAGCCTTAGTGCTACTTTTGATTGATACTTGTTATCATGTTGCTATCATTTTGATATTCTTTAATTGTATGGTTCCCTACTTTGGAATCATCCATTGGTTGTTTAAGCAAGTAGTGATTACTGTGCTTATATTTGAAAGTCCAGCTGGTACTTGATTGTTCGGGCAGTGGTATGGGATTATAATGACACCCGAGCCGAGTTCATTATGATCCATACATTGGTTTCCCATTGTTTCCCCCTTCCATTGGCCATGGTTTGGGTAGTGGGCTAGCTCCCCCTTTTTGGGGTGAGGTCTAGTTTCACTCGGGGTAATGACTTTGTGTCATTTTCCCCGTATTGTTGATATTGTGATTGGGGTTCCGGAACCACTTCTTCAGCTATTGATGCTGCTCAGATTGTGATATCCTTTTGAGGATGAATCTTGGCTCAGTATCCTTCTAAGTGTTACATTATATTATTGCACTTATGTGTTATATATTTATATCTTTCTTTGTGTGACGAGAATGTGATATATATATATATGATGAGATGTTGTTATATGCTTTCATATTGTGATTTCATATCATATTTCTGCATATATAATAGCTTGCTGAGATTTATCTCACCCCGTCCTTTTACTATTTTCCTTAGACCAGGGCGAGCCAGGGCATAGGCCCCGTTGAGCACGAGGAGGACGTCGAGTTGGGTATGTAACTTGGGGAAGTATTTTGTGTTGGTTGCATTATGTAAATGTATTACCAATGATGTAGTGTACCTGAGACCTAGACTTTATGTTACTATTTTTGGGTACTTCTAGTGATTGTAATATGATAAGAAAGGAGTGTAAGTTTTGGAACTGTATTCCCTAAGTTGTAAATGGTTTGTAAAATGTGGTGTTTGGATTTTAAGTAGTATGTGGTGATTTCAAGTAGTATCATAGAAAGTTTTCAAGTTAAAACAGGTTTTTTATATTTAAAATTTAGAAAGGACATTTTGAAAGTTTTAAAGGAATTATGACGTCTTCCGAGCGTGTCCCGAATGTGGGGCCAAGTAGGACGTCACTACAAGAAAAAAGGCTTTTTGTGACTGCTAAAAGCCGGCACATATGTGTGAAAAGCAGTCACGAAAAGGTAAGGCGACTGGGAAATCAATCGCCATGGCAGTCGCGTAAACCCTTGTCGCAATAGCTTAAAGCGACGGGATAAGCAGTCACCTTAGAGACTTATTTTCCGTGACTGCTTTTTGCCGTCACGTTAAGGGTTTTTTAATTTTATTTATTTAATTAATTAAATCACAAATGCAATCATGTTAGCTAGTATAAGGCGACTGGGTATGCAATCTCGTTAGCTTGTGTAAGGCGACTGAAAATGCAATTACCTTTGCTTAGAGAAGGCGACTGGAAATGCAATCACCTTTGCTTAGAGAAGGTGACTGAAAATGCAATCACCTTTGCTTAGAAAAGACGACTGAAAATGCAATCACCTTTGCTTAGAGAAGGCGACTTAAAATGCAATCACCTTATCCCGGATGAAAATGACCAAACATGTGATTGTTTTGCCATCACATTAGTTCTTAAATGTTTCATTACAATAATATAATTATTACTACATAATATTATGAATTAATATTGATAAATCCACAAACTTTTCCAAAACTTAATTGAAAACAAACTTTTAATCATTTAAAACTAAATATATTGTCTCAAAATAACATTCATCATTACATTTAACAAACTATTCATGTCTTACTAAACTTGTTCAAGAATCATTCTACCATATTATGTTCAAACATCCACCATCACATTTAACAAACTATGAATGTTATTCCAATCATATCCCTTCCAGATAAAATGACAGGAAGTCCTTGAACTTGGATGGGAGTTGGATGTACTATTCCTTTGGCTTTCAACCTCTTCGAAACTGGATCCGAGAATCTCATATCTTTAAAATTCTTGATAGGAGGAGGAATTTCATCACCATCTACAATTATATTCCACTGTTTCCTAATGGCATCACATGCTTTCCTGGACATCCTGATAGGTAATGGAGATAATGGTTCCGTATATGTTATCCCTAGCTTTTGCGAGTTCCGGAACTGAAATCAAAGTTTTCCTATTCTATAGATTTTCCATAATTTCTTTTTCCTGCTGAACCATCTGTTATGTTGGAGTAATCTCAGGCTGATCACGCTTAAATTGAGTGGCCTGGACAAGCAAGCTAGGTTTGACTTCTACTTCTTTTATTTTTTCTGTTTCATCCTCCAGTGCTGAAGCTTTTCCCTTGTGCTCCATTGCTCTGCGTTTTGCAGCCGGAACATATTCAACATAGTCATCATCATTCTCCATTTCCTGCGAGTGCAAGATATGGAAATATTATACACCCAGATAAATACATGTACACGTATTAGTTGACTTAAAACATATTGGAGACCAATCCTTTGGCTTGTCCAGCCACTGTAACATCCTCAACTTAGAGATGTATGTTCACAACATTCATCAAAATGCCACAAAACCACACCATGTATATCTCAATTATAATAGTACTAAATTAAAAAAATAAAAGGAAATTTATGCTACAATTACCAAACAAGAACTTCCTAGACAAACCATTAAAAAAATCAAATGTATAGAAATTGAATTTATAAGTACAGTGTATATATGATAGAAGGAATGGTAAACAATATAAATAGATTTTGCCAAATCAATTAAGTTTATGGCTTCTCAGAATTAGTGTATGCTTCTTAATTTTGCCCCAGACTATTCTTGATTGTTTACACGAACTCGTGATCCATTCGACTTCCTTCGTAATTCTATACCCGTGAGATCGATCACACTGTTCATGTGAACAATTCGATCTCGCTAGATAAATCTTTCCCATTGATAAAAGGCTTAAAGGCATAAGACTGACAAAAGATAACAAAAATTTGACCCCGGGAGAGGCCGAGAAAGCCGGGCAACCACTCCCCTATGTGCCAATCGCGAGTGCATCCAGGGCCCCGACGCCCAGCTCAGCTAGAGAGTGAGCTCAACTCTATTTTGCCAAAACATTTAAGACCGAGTCTTGACCAGGACCATTTTTCTTGCCTAGATATTTATTGGTACTATGAGGAGAAGCAACAGTAAACTGTTCATATATATATTAAAGCATGCATAGATGAGCACCATATGCAATCAAATCAAAACTTGTTTCCTGTTGCCTTCAATGTCAGGTGATAGAATAAAGGTAGATCTACAGTTGCAACTTCTATCACAGGCTACAACTTCCATTGTTCTGATGTTTTAATCGAAGGAACCATAAGGAAATTATATCTTATCATTACTGCTGTAAATTGGCATATGCTAAGTTGACTCTTGAGTATAAAACTAGTGAAGCAAAAAACTTATCACCAGTTTCTAGATTTCTAGTTATACTCCTCCAATTGGATTTCACTGTTGAATTTTTACTTTTGTAAGTAAGAAAAACAGAAGCAACAAGAAAAAAAAACATTATCCAGAGTGAATTAGGTCAAACCAATTCTAAACAAATTGCAGGTCAGTAAACGAGAAATCTTATTTTAATGATTTATATAAAGTATGAAATATCTTACTAGAGCTTTCCCAGAGTTGGTGGTGCTTATGTGAGAGTTTTGGTGGTGGCTGGATAGAACCTCTTTGCAAAAAAGGTGCCATAGCAGTTGAGCAACCAGGCATTGATTATTGCGCATGACCCCACCAAACGAAGAATTACCTATGGAAAAAAACAACAACAAGGAAGCACTGGAACTAGTAGTTACTAAGCTAATTAGCCAAGATTGGGTAAACAATTTGATGATAATGATAATTGCCTCCATTTGTTTTTCTTTTGCTGGACCGAAAGGATGACTTAGGAATGCATTGAACAAAAGTTATCCATACTGAATGTCACTTTGTCATTTGCAATAAATAATAAAACTTTCGTAATTACAGAATATCGTAATGAATCACCGCTCAGCTCGTAAGCCAGTTATGTTGTCCACCTCTTATGACGGAGTGGCAGAGTGTTCAATCCTCACACGATGCACATTGATTAATGGAAAGAAGCTAGATGATCAAAACAAAATGTCATAGTTTCAAGATATCCTTAAAGGAAATGCACATGCAAACAAAGAGATGCAACTGATAGAAAAATCACTTGTCCTTAGGGGTGACTATGATAAAATGATACGTGCGAATTTGCATTTTGATTTAGAACAAATACACCAGAATACTCTGATTTTTACATGTTCACAGGAGTTGATGAGACATTCAGAATCAATGACAATAGCCCGAAAAGACAAACAACTTTTTATCTAGAATATCCTGAAGCATGGAACCAAAAGGCAAATAAAATGCAAATAGATGGTGCTCGAAAGCTAGCCACTATTCGTGAATGGGAATAGTCAAATTTCAAGTTTATTACACAAACTTAGACGGACAAAGAAATAAAACATCCAAATACATTCCAAAGTCAGAAAATCCAGATTTCATATGCTAAGACATGCAATGCTGCTTAATGTTCAAACAAATACTAACTTGAGTGCAATAAGCTGACACAATTAAGCCCACTAAATAAGACAGTATAAAAGCATAACGAATAGGTGGGCGTGCATGAAGATGGATAAATTTTCCGAAATATCAATGACATATTATTATAAAGTTGCAAACCTCATCAGCCGAGCCAAAACGGATCTTTACACATCGGGCAAGCGATGAGCTGAATGACTTCCCCCAGAAATAGTTGTGTGCCTTCAATGTGTGAGTGTGTGTCTGGAGTAAGAATAAAGATCCATGAGTATAAGAGCGGAAGAGAAGCACATCTCTGTGCTCCAACAAACTACCTACAACAAATGTTGGATGCATTATAAGCAGAGACACATTACTCTGTCACATACTCACAGTGACTTAAAGGAAAATTCCATGAGTGCTTGTTGTCACTGCTGTTGATGCAGACATTGGGATTTGTCTCTCTCTTGTGCCAGCAATGACCTAGCTTCATCTCTTTCTTTCTTAAGCCTAGCAATTACACGGCATGCAGCATCATGCTGCCAACACAAACACATAATCTTCAACCAAGCTTTCACTTGACACAAAAACAATGACAGAAACCAGTTGTATTGTACAGTAAGACTAAAGAAAAAATGAGAGGAAACCATAAGAGGAAAAAACATTGACAGAATAAGCATTGACTAGAGAATATCAGTAAACTTCATGAGTCATGAACCTAATAAACCTATTTACAAGGCAACACGAGTAGGAAATGGGAAAGCATTTTGAAATAGCCACTTATCAGTACCTGGTATAAAGCATGACTTAGCTCTTGCCTTGATGTATGTAGTTGTTGCTCCAATGCGAAGTTAGACCAAACCCCATGCCCACATAAAACCATAATTTTAAGAACCTGTCAACAACCAATCACACAAGTAACAGATATTATACCCAAAAAAACAGAATCATCAATGTACCAAGCAAAGAATCCTCTTTCATTTTAAGGGGAAGAACACCAGGAATTAAACCCTAATTTTGGGTTAAAAATAAACCCTAAATCGATAACTTAGCTAATCAACAAAAATACACCAACAAAATATACCAAAACAGTCAAAATTTGACTTTTCAAAATCAAATCACACTATCTTAAATTCATACAAGACGCAAATCCATGTTAAAAACTCAAAATATGAGGGGAATTATACCTCTTTAACTGGCTCGGATCGGAGAGAGAGACGACGAGCCGAGAGACAACCGGAAGGAGAGACGACCGGAGGGAGAGACGACCGGAGGGAGAGACGACTAGAGCGGAGAGAGGCTGAGCGGAGAGACGACCGGAGCGGGAGAGAGGCAGAGCGGGGAGCAGAGAGGGAGAGAGCGGATAGAGAGAGAAAGCGGATAGAGAGAGAGGCGTTGATTGATTTATTTAGATTGATTTATTTAGGTATCTCAAATTAATTTATTTCTTATTTTTTATATCATTTAAGGTATTACGTGATTGTATTGGCCGTCACCTTTTATTAAAATTATTTTTTTCATGTATTTATATTGATTAAATTATATAATTAATCAAACGTGATTGCAAAAGTCATCACAGTTTTAAAAAAGCGGTCAAGTTTGATTTTTCATATTCCCTCCTTTTTTCCCGCGTTGGCGCTCCGGACGAAAATACCAAACGTGATTGCACATGTGATTGTACTGCCATCTCCTTAAGGTAACGTGATTGCTTTTTATTTCCGTCTCCTTATCTGGTCTATGGAGACTGCTTTTTTTAGCCATCACAGAAAGCAGTTACGAAAGGCTATTTTTTCTTGTAGTGGACCTCGGTTCTGGGGCGCGTCAGTTGGTATCAGAGCCTGGGGTTTAGATAGTCTAGAGTGAATACGTGACCTAGGAGGGTAGTTATGGGTTGAGTGAGTAACGTTAATTGTTTTATACGGGTACTCAGTTGTTATGATAGGAATTGGGAATATACCGGTAGTTAAAGAGTTGAGGAATAAGAGCATTCCACTTGTTAGGGTCGTATGGAGGATTCTTGATGTCAAAAAGTCGACTTGGGAACTTTGGGAAGAGATGGAACGAAAGTATCCGTGATTATTGATCTTCTCGGTAAGTAAATTTTAAAATTCGGGACAAATTTTATTTAAGGAGGAGTGATTGTAACGACCCGAACTCTAGGCACTAGTTTAATCACGTGTTGAGCACGTGTATATGGCGTGCAATTTATATTAGGGTTAATGACAATTTAGGGCTTGTAGTATAGGGGCGGCACCACATTGGGGCCTGAAGTCTTAAAACTATCAATTTGGGGCCCGAATTTACAATTTTGATCAATTTGGGGCTTTTTGACGGAAAACGTTAAAAAATCTCGTTAAGTGACCATGTGCGAGACATGTGACATTCAGTGAGGGCATTTTGGTCATTTCGCGTTCAGGCCCAGACTTCAGGCCCTAAATTGACATTCTCTCTCTCTCTCTCCAAAAATTAAAAAAACCCACATCCCCACCCCTTTTCTTCCTTCCCCCAAACCCCACCTCCACCATTCTCGCCACCTCTATCCACCACACCATCCCAACCCATTTCAACCTTCTTTTTCTTCATTTTCCAGCATGCCTTCAACCCACCTCCACCCCAACCATTAACACCACCACCGCCCACACCATTAATACCACCACCACCACACTTCCATGGAAACCACCTTCACCACCGCCACTGCAAATGACCAAAAATTAAAAAATATGAATATTTCTAACAAAAAATCACAATAAAACTCAAATAAATCAAAAATTAAATTTTATATGAATAAACCACCATCCCTACCATCCAGTCCCTCTCCATGTATCAACAAAATTTCTCAACGCAACCTTCAATTCACCAAACCCAAATTCAAGTTTCAAATCAGTCACCACCCACCACCAACATCCAATTACTGCCACCATCCAATTTTTTCTTTCCAAATATTCAAATTGGTTTAGGAGAAACTGGAGGGGCTCCCAAATCTTTTCTGTGAGTTTGCCGACAATGGAATGGCCATGGATGTCGGTTGGACTGAGTGGTGGTGGGGGAATGAGTCCATTTTAATCGCCGCCGCAATCGGAGGAGCTCGAACTCCTGGGCGTCAATCTCGAATTCCCCGGCCTTCCCCTCAACCAATCTGTCCACGCCGAACAGTTTTTAATCACTAATATTGCTGTCCACAACTCTCCCCACCTCCTTTACTTTGCCATCTCCGCCACCCCCTGCGGCCATTGCCGCCAATTCTTCCAAGAGCTCCGTCACGCCTCCCAAACCCAGATCCTCATCACAGAGGAATCTCAAGAAAATGCAGATTTTCAGCCCTTATCGTCACTTCTGCCGAACCCATTTGGACCATTTGATTTATTAGACAATGAAACTCCTTTGATGCTTGAAAAACACAATAATGGGTTAACCCTATTATGCAAAGATGAAAGCTTTAGCCCTAACAATGGCAATTTGTCCAATGGGGATTGCAACCACCAGTAATGGGGATCAATTTTGGTTGAAGAGGGAGGAAGAAGGTTAAAATTGGGCATTTGTCAATTTAGGGCCTGAAGTCTACGTGAAATGACCAAAATGCCCTCACTGAATGTCATATGCCAAGCACATGGTCACTTAACGAGGTTTTTTAACGTTTTCCGTCAAAAAGCCCCAAATTGATCAAAATTGTAAATTCGGACCCCAAATTGATAGTTTTAAGACTTCAGGCCCAATGTGGTACCACCCTTATACTACAGGCCCTAAATTATCATTAACCCTTTATATTATTTATTTTTTCACATTTTAATTGTGGCAATTATGTGTTAGTTTAGCATTTTAATAATTTATATGATATTTTCAATATGTTAATAAATTAAATATAATTATTTAATGTCATTTTGAAAATATTAGGAGTGGTGGAGTGAAATAATAATATGGAAAATTTTATTAAGAACCTTATAAAAGTGTTGAGGTGCTTAGGTACATAAGTGGGAACTTAAGAATTTTAATGGAAGATTTCTTAAACCTTGAAGGAGCCTAGGTGTTAAATAGTCAATGGTTATCTCTTTGTTTTAATATTGAAGAAGCTTCAATTCTTTCATTTTTAAACAAAACCCTCCCCAACTCAAGTTCTTCCATGGAAAAGAGAAAGGTCCCAACCTAATAATTCATTTTAAAAATCTCCCCATAATTCTAGAAAAATCCGTTTGGCAATCGTTCGTTACCTTGTGTTCGGGAGAAGAAAGGGAGCATTTCTATCAGATTTAAGTTTTTATTAGTTTTCAATTATTTTGGTAAGTTATCATATTTTCCCTTCTATGTATACTCATTTAATTATTTGAAGTTAAAATCATGAAAAATATTATTGTATGTTGTTTTGGAGCAATTTTTATTAGGTTTTGGAATAGTATAATTTGTATTGTTGTAAGGTGAATGAATAGGAGTAAAATTGAGGTTAAAATGATGAGGGTTGGAATATATATATGTTGCATGTTATATTGATGAAAGTTATTGAGTTGAAATGGTTTTGGAATAAATGGAAAATAGGTTTTGGGATGAGTATGAACTGAAATTTGAGCTGTTGGATAAGGTCAATGTAGAGGTAAGAGACTATGTCAACCGTGTCATGTTACATGTTTTCTCTGTTATGATCGAGTGATGGCAATGTGGCATTTCCCACCTATTGAGTGCATGATTATTTATATTCCACCATTACTAACTTTAAATCTAGAGTAAGTTCCATTACAAGAGCATTAATAGTCTTTATTCATAGAGAAAATGCCTGCCTCCTCTTTCTTTATGAAATACAATTTTCGTTATTTGGCTCTAAATAATGATACTTGACATCTTATTCTTTTGTTCAAAGACTTTATATCTTTTGATCACTATTCTTTCCCTCAATACTTCATCACCCAATGGCTTTATTACGTTGTTCTTCCTGGGATTTTATGTTGAATTGTTTTAGTTAGAATTGATTTGGAACATTTGAGGTTGAATTGGAAATGTATTAGAATGAGTTGAATTAAGGTTGGGTTATTTTGTTGTTGTTAAGGTGGAAGTATAAGGATTGCATATAGCAATTGATCAATTTCCTTGAATAGAAATGGATTGAAGTTTAATAATGAATATCATGAAGTTATTAGGCTTGAGCTATTTTAGAAAAGGGTATAATGGTGATCCTAAATTATTGAGGATATATATTGATTCCTAAACCTAGAATAAGAACGGCCACGTTGGCGTCGACATAGGCTAAAGGTACAAGCGTTAGAGTTTTAAAGCTATTACTTATACAATTATGGATTTTTAGCATTTATTATTCTTATGGCTATTATAAGGTTGGCTTAAGAAGTCAAGAAAAGTATGAATGATTTCAAATTTAGAAAAGGAAGGATTTTTAGTTCATTTGAGGTTAAGGTTACAATTGTGGAAGTATGTTTGTTGTAAGGAAACGTTTGGTCATTTTACTTTGAGTTTGGAATAATAGAAATGGCTTTGGGTTGAGTGGAATATCTTAAGGTACTTTTAGGTTGTGTTAAACTGAAGTTTGGGTTTTGGGTAATGTTGTTTGAGCTGGAGAAATTGGACCTCTATATGTGTTAAATGGATTGCTGATGTTTCAGCTGAAAAGCTGATTTTTAGTGAAGGGCACGACTCGTGCCCCTGGTCACGAGTCGTCCCCCCTTCAGCCATTCGTGCCCACGAGTCGTGTATTTGGTTGCATCCGTGCTGGATTCAAGTGGCACGAGTCATGCCATAGGGCACGAGTCGTGCCCTGCACTGTTTCTGTTTAACCATTTTCAAAGCAAATTTGCCCTATCTACCAAAAGTATATTTTCACCAATTGAACACTATAATCCAAGTACAACATATCAAAAATAACATGATGTCTTAACATATCAATTGTGATAATTGGAAGATGTTTAAATGTTTGGTTAAAGTAGGTTGGAACCATTGATTCCATTGAACCTAACTTGTTTAATATCATTATATGATAGTTGATACATCCTTGAATGGTTATTATAAGTGTGTAGACCTTATGTGTTGCACCTTTTGCAATTGTTTGACATCTTTATGATGTGATTGATTAGGGTTCCCTACTTTGGAATCCTAAATTTAATTGAATTGGTTCAAGGATGGTTTAGCCTTAGTGCTACTTTTGATTGATACTTATTATCATGTTGCTATCATTTTGATATGCTTTAATTGTATGGTTCCCTACTTTGGAATCATCCATTGGTTGTTTAAGCAAGTAGTGATTACTGTGCTTATATTTGAAAGTCCAGCTGGTACTTGATTGTTCGGGCAATGGTATGGGATTATAATGGCACTCGAGCCGAGTTCATTATGATTCATACACTGGTTTCCCATTGTTTCCCCCTTCCATTGGCCATGGTTTGGGTAGTGGGCTAGCTCCCCCTTTTTGGGGTGAGGTCTTGTTTCACTCGGGGTTATGACTTTGTGTCATTTTTCCCGTATTGTTGATATTGTGATTGGGGTTCCGGAACCGCTTCTTCAGCTGTTGATGCTGCTCAGATCATGATATCCTTTTGAGGATGAAATCTTGGCTCAGTATCCTTCTAAGTGTTACATTATTGCACTTATGTGTTATATATTTATATCTTTCTTTGTGTGATGATAATGTGATATATATATATATATGATAAGATGTTGTTATATGCTTTCATATTGTGTTTGATATCATATTGCTGCATATATAATAGCTTGCTGAGATTTATCTCACCCCGTCCTTTTACTGTTTTCCTTAGACCAGGGCGAGCCAGGGCATAGTCCCCGTTGAGCACGAGAAGGACGTCGAGTTGGGTATGTAACTTGGGGAAGTATTTTGTGTTGGTTGCATTATGTAAATGTATTACCAATGGGGTAGTGTACCTGAGACCTAGACTTTATGTTATTATTTTTGGGTACTTCTAGTGATTGTAATATGATAAGAAAGGAGTGTAAGTTTTGGAACTGTATTCCCTAAGTTGTAAATGGTTTGTAAAATGTGGTGTTTGGATTTTAAGTAATATGTGGTGATTTCAAGTAGTATCATAGAAAGTTTTCAAGTTAAAACATGTTTTGTATATTCAAAATTTAGAAAGGACATTTTGAAAGTTTTAAAGGAATTATGACGTCTTTCGAGCGTGTCCCGGACGAGGGCCCAAGTAGGACCTCGATTCTGGGGCGCGTCAGGTTGAGTAAAGTTCCTCCCTTTGAAGGGGTCGACTATATGAGCCGCCAATATCCCGAGCTGGGATTGGGGCAAGCTGTTGTTAGAAGGGAAGCAAGTAGGGATCTTCTTGCCCACTTTGCTGAGGTGGGGCTTACTCCAGAGGAATTTGGTGATAGGTCCGGCCTACTTCACTCCGAGGTAACCCTTGAGTTTTTTCATGCTTTCTGTTTTACTTTTTCCTAGCCCGTAATCTCATGGTCGTTGTGAATGCCACAATTGTCATACTGACTGTTTTATTCTGTGTATGCAGTCCCTCGCTTTGATGGAGCAGGTCAAGTGTAGCTGGAGAGCAGCCATGGAGAAGGAGAATCTCGCCACTGATCAATATGCTCGAAAATCTAATGAGGTAACCGAGTTGAGAGAGAAGCTGGTGGACTCTGACTCCGCCTATGATGCTCTCAAGGCTGTCCATGATGACACTGTGAAGGAGAGGGATGGGGCGCTGGCCGACCTCAAGGCTGCTGAGGCGGAGCTAGCTCCTTTATAAGAGCAGCTAAATTCGTTGAAGGGAGAGGGCGTGGCTGCTAAACTTGAGAAGAATAAGCTGGAGAGCGACCTGGGCAAGATGACTGCCTTAGTTCATGAGCGTGAGGGCATGTATGGCTAAGCTGATAAAGGACCAACAAGCAGCTAGGCTCAAGTGGGGGGAGGAGGCCCAAGCTAGGGTGATAGCTGATGAGAAGGCCGCATTAGAGGCCTTAAAAATAGCGACGAGTACTATGATATCATAGTTAGCCGAGCTAAGGATTTCTATGATGTTGGGCGCCAACACATGGCCCGTCGTGCCATTGTAGATTCCTCCATCGACCTATCCGTTGATCAATTAGCCAAATGGGCCTCAGAAGAGCAGTATGACGAGATGGCCCGCAGCGGACATTCCCTTATGCCCTACAACGATAATGACCAGGCTGTCATAGCTCAGTAGGACGTAGAAGATGGGCTGGAGCCTTGGGTCGCACCTCCCATTGAAGAAAGGAACTTCAATGTTATCCTTAAGGAGCTTGAGGAAGCTGATGAGATGGAAGAGGACGAGGTTACCCAAGACCAAGTCTTTACTGAAGCTGAGAAGAGCGAGCAACAGCAGCAGTAGTAGCAGAGCAAGACCAGCCCCAAGTAACAATCAAGCTAATTGATTTTCCTTCTTTTGATTTGTCTTTATAATGAACAAGTTCCAAACATTTTTTCACTCTATTTCTATAATCAATGCCTTGGCCCGGTTTGGGAGGCATTTTAACTCGTAATATTTGTCTGCATAAGTCCTAGCCCGCTTTTGGGGGACTTTTAATTTAATACTAGTTAACTGTTTGAATCATTCTGTTTTGATCCATGTTTCTGTTTGTTTGTCGAACTAGATTAAATAAGAGATTGGTTTAAGGAACGAGACTGACATAAGTTTTTGGTCGAACTTGTATAAGAACCAGGTTGACCTAAGACTTTAGTCAAGTCTGTTTAAGGAACGAGACTGATATAAGTTTTTGGTCGAACATGTATAAGAACGAGGTTGACCTAAGACTTTAGTCTAGCCTGTTTAAAGAACGAGGCTGACCTAAGTCTTCAGTCGAATCTATTTAAGAACGAGGTTGACTTAAGATTTTGGTCGAGCCTATTCGATATTTCGAGATCGACTAAGAGTCGTATCTGAGTAGAATAAGACGTAAGTGTAACAACATTTGTGAGCAGAACTTTTATTTCATTGATGAAGTAGGTCGTTACATTGATGCTTTAATCAGAAATAGTATCTAGCTAAATGGCTAGCATGCTAAGGATGTTTTAGCTCGTCACCACCTGGATGACCAATCATGTAGGTCCTTTCCTTAACAATTCGAGTCACGATGTAGGGTCCTTCCCAGTTAAGAGATAATTTGTTTTGTTCAGCTTTTCTTCCTGTTACCTCGATCTTCCTTAACACGTAGTCCCCAACATTGAACGACCTTTTCTTGACCTTCTTGTCATGATAGCCCTTGGTTTTCTATTTGTAGTTCACCATTCTAAGCTGAGCAGTCACCCGTTTCTCTTCCAGTAAGTCCAAGTCGAGCAATCTGTTGGAGTCATTCTGATCAAGTAAAACAACTCTAGCTGTAGGAAGTCATAGCTCTGCAGGTGTCATAGCTTCTGACCCAAAAGTAAGGGCGAATGGGGTTTCCCATGTAGGCCCCCTAGTGGTTGTGCGGACTGCCCAAAGAGCAAGGGGCAGTTCGTCCAACCATCTACCAGCTCTGCCAATGAGGCCTTTACTTAGTGCTGATAATACGAGCTTGTTTGCTGCTTCTGCCTGTCCGTTACTTTGGGGATATGCGACCGATGACTTCCAATGCTTGACCCCTAATCTGTTCATCTCTGTTTCAAATGTTGTGGAAAATTGTAGCCCGTTGTCTAATACTATTGAATGTGGCACCCCAAAACGACACCAAATACAGTCGTGGATAAAGTTGATGGTGTTTTCCTCTGTTATCTTAGCTAAAGGTTTAGCCTCAATCCACTTGGTGAAATAGTCTATTGCCACAATAACGTACTTACAATTTCCACGGGAGGGTAGGAAGGGTCCGATCAAATCTACCCCCCACATGTCGAACGGCCAAACAGCGACCACAGGTGTTTGCTCGGTAGTTGGGAGCTTGGGTAGGTCGGCATACCTCTGACACTTGTCACATTTTCTCATGAACTCACAAGAATCTTCCCTTAGGTGAGGCCAATAGTATCCCAAGGTAAGAATTCTGTCTGCCAAAGTTCTGGCCCCCGGGTGTCCACCACATACCCCACAATGTACCTCGTGCAAGAGTTGAGTGACCTCCATGGGATGAACACACCTCAATAACAGCTTTATGAAAGATCTTCTGAATAGTCCCTCTCCATGTATGAAAAATCTAGGGGACTTCTTCTTGATCGCTCTAGCCTTTTGTTCATCAACGAGTAGCTCGCCTGTTTCTATGTAGGCCTTCATCTCGTCAATCCAACACTTAGAGCTGTTGACCGAGCATAGAACCTGCACTCTTTCGTATGCTAGATGCTTTAAGTATGAGATTGGTTCTCCATGTTGCTCGTCTGATGTGGCTAGTTTGGACAGTAGGTCGGCCAACTCATTATCTTCGCGGCCTACCCGTTGTATTTCCCAAAATTCCAAGTCTTGGACCAACCTCGTCACCAGCTCGTAGTATTTGATTAGAACGGGATTGAGTACTTCATATTCTCCCTTAATTTGGTTCACTATCAATTGAGGTCACAGTAAACTACGATTTTGGTCGCCCCAAAACATCTGGCATACTCAACTGCTGCGATCAAGGCCTCATATCCAGCCTGGTTATTGGAGGCCTGGAACTTAAACCTAAGAGATTCTTCATAGACTTTACCCATTTTTGGTTCGATCAAGACAATTCTAGCTCCACTAACGTTGTTAGTAGGAGACCCGTCCGAGTAAACCTTCCAGCAATCATCGGGCAAACTGACTGCCTGCTGGTTCGACTGATCTTTCCCTTTCACGCTCTCTTTTGGGGCGCTCTCTTTGCTATCTTCTTTGGTGAACGTTAGCACGACCAAAAAGTCTGCCAAAGGTTGAGATTTCAAGGCATTTCGAGGTATGTACTCAATGTCAAATTCTGTTAGCTCGATGGACCAGTTGAGCAGTCGACCTGAACTTTCCAGCTTGTGCAATATTTTCCTCAATGGAGTGTAAGTCAGCACCACAATGGAGTGAGCTGAGAAATATGCCTGTAGTTTTCTGGCTGCAACCACCAAGGCATAGGCTACCTTCTCAGCATTGAAGTATCTTCCTTCCACGTCGGATAAAGCTTTGCTTACATAATAAATTGGCTTCTGAAGCCCCTTTTCTTCTTTAAACAAAACTGCAGCTATAGCTCGATCTCCAGCTGATAGATAGACATACAAGCTCTTTCCTTAGATTGGGCTACTCAGCAACGGGGGAGAGGCAAGATACTCCTTGATTTGTTTGAACGACGATGAACATTCAGTCGTCCACTCAAAGTTTTTCGTTCCCCTCAAAGTTTTGAAGAAGGGGAGAGACCTTTCTGCCGACTTGGCTATGAAGCGACCCAATGCTGCCACCCTACCATTTAGCTGTTGCACCTCCTTGATGCACGTTGGTTCCTTCATCTCTACCAAAGATTTTATCTTCTCCGGGTTAGCCTCGATGCCCCTTTGTGATACAATGAACCCCAAAAACTTGCCAGCTGCTACCCCGAATACACACTTTCTCGAGTTCAGCTTCATGTCATTTGCTCGTAGATTGGCGAACGTTTCCCTTAGGTCGACCACATGACAACCAGCCTTAGTTTTGATGACCATGTTATCGATGTAGGCCTCCATGTTTCGGCCAATATGGCTAGCAAAGACTCTATTAACCATCCTTTGATAGGTAGCCCCAGCTTTCTTCAGTCCGAAGGGCATCTTTGTATAACAGTATACCCCTCCAGCAGCTTGGAAAGCAGTCTTTTCTATATCATCCTCATGTATCCTGATTTGATGGTACCCCGAATAGGCATCGAGGAAACTGAGGGTGGCATGTCCGGCTATCGAGTCAACCAGCTTGTCGATCCTTGAAAGTGGATAGCTGTCTTTTGGGCAAGCTACATTCAGGTCGGTGAAGTCGACACACATTCTCCACTTGCCATTGGCTTTCTTGACCATCACTACATTAGCTAGCCAGGTAGTGTAGGAAGCCTCCTTGATAATACCTACACTAAGGAGTTTATTTACCTCTTGTTTGATGGCGATCTCCTTGTTTGCAGCAAAGATTCTCATCTTTTGGCTTTTGAACTTGATGGTAGGGGTGACCTCCAAACGATGCACTACGACCTCCTCCTTGATACCCCTTATGTCTTCTACTCTCCAGGCAAAGACATCGTGCTTTCCATCAACAGGTCGACTATCTCCACCCTTTCTTCTGGTGACAGTTGTCTCCCTATTTTGATTTTTTGGTTGGGGTAGGAGGGATTGGCTTCTATTTCTTCCAGCTCATCAACTGGTTCCAGTTCTGGGCCATCTCTGAACTGTTGGGTCTCAATAATGATCTGTCTGACCCTTCTCTTTTCCTCAGCTCCCAAGTGTGGAGCCTCAACTTCAATCATGTCATCTAGCTCAGAAGCCATTTCCCCGTTGAAGGCCCCCGAGTTTTGGTTGACCGATAGGCATAGGTCGCCTATGATGATCTGGTCGACCAAAATTGAATATGTTGTGACCTGAGTGTTTTCAGAGAGACATGTCGGCTCAGTCATGACGTGGTAATGTAAGGGATATGTCGTCTCTTCCACACTTCGGATCGTTGATAGTCGGGAAGTAGTTGTGACAGATTTAGAGAACTTCTAGCTTGCCTCTGGAGTGTCAATTTCTAGCTCCCTCTTTTTCTTGGATCGCAACACGTGATCTAGATACTCCCTAGTTGTGCTTAAAACGCACCCCACTCCCAGATTGGTGGGGAATTGGACCCTTTGGTGGGGGACTGACGACACCATCCCTAGAGCGACCTGTCCAGGGATACCCAATATCGCATAGTAATCACTTATAACGTCAATTACAATAAATGTTACCTTGGCCACTGTTCTCAAGGGATGTTGTCCAATGTCCACCTCCAGCTCGATCTGTCCCTTGGCATCAACTCGGTGATTAGTGAAACCCTCCAGTCGACCTACGTAAGGCAACAACCTAGCATCTATTAGTCCCATGTCCAAGAAGTTTTTGTAGTAGAGAATATCTTTGCAGGCCCCCGTGTTGACCAAAATTCTACTCGACGTGCATTCATCGATTAACGACCCTGGAATTACCAAAATATGTTTCCTAGACGTCATGCTGGTAGCCAGCTCATAGGGATAGAAACTGATCAACTCATCTTTAATACAGCTCCTAGGTGGCACATAGGGAGCTTTGCTTAACTGAATTTTTTTTGTGTTTAAGGGCAGTGTCATTACAAGAAAGTTGGTTATTTATGGCAGTTATTTACGGCGGGCAACACGCGACCGCCGTATATAGTTATTATATACGGCGGATAAACGAAGTCGCCGTATATAGTTGGTTATACACGGCAATATGCTATATCCTTCGTAAATATAAAGAGTATATACGGCGGTATGATATATTCGCCGTAAATATAAAGAGTATACACAGCGGTATGCTATATCCGCCGTTTAAATAAGTTATATATGGCGGTAACACGGAGGCGCCGTATATACTTATATACGTACATCGTATAAAATTGACATATACCGGCCTTATATCGTAGTTATATATGGCGGTTGACAAGTAGCCGCCGTATATATTAGTTATATACGGCGGCAAACACGGAGCCGCCGTAAATAGAGACTTATATACGGCGGCATATACGTAAACCACCGTATATATTAATATATAACGTGTAAAATGAATTTCCCCAAAATTCCCTCTCTATTCTATTGTTTGTTCCCGCAAAAATTCCCGAAAATTCCCAAAACCTTACCTAGGGTTTGATTCTCAATCGACGGCGATCGGTGAAGACGGTGAAGAAAGCAGCTCCAGTGAAGAACCTAGCTCTGGTGAAGAACCCATCTCCGGTGAAGACGGTTGCAGATCTGAAAACAATTAGCGTCGCCCTGAAGACCTACCGCCGGTGACCATTGAAGGTATGTGAATATTTGCTCACTCTTGGTGTGTAGCTACTCATTTTGACCTTTTGTTGAATATTTGCTCATATTCAACAGGTTTGATTCTCAATCGCCCTATTTTGTGACATCGATCTCTGAGCCGGCATCCGACCAAATTCCAGATTAGTCTACCTCTTTCTCTTGACAATTTTGAAGATATTTTTTTAATCATTTTCCGGTTGAGTGGTTTGGTGGTAATTTTGACTGATGTTGTTATATTTTGTTGTTGGTGTTGTCCTAGTTATGTGAAACTTTTGAAATTTGCAAAATGCATTGCAAATAATGTGCCTCTGATAGAATTAAGGTTAATTACTGTATAAGCAGATGAGAGGTTAATTAACAGATCTGGTTTAACAATGTTAACTAATTTGACTTTCTAAATTTGTTTCTGTTTGGTATGCTTTTTACAGATTTACAGAAATAATATTTGAAAATTTTGCTAATTTAGGTTTTTCCTTCTTGATTGTGTCATTTCCTTCGTTATTTGCTACTCAATGTTTCCTTCGGAGTGAATTGTGTGATAGAATTGTGCTTTCTGAGATTTTGTATTATGTGCTTAGTGGATACATGTTAACTTTGGTGGTTGTTTATTAGTTCATATGTGAAGAGTTTGATATAGATCGTAGGTAGAGTTTTGAATTTATTTCAGTGTCCAGAAATTGTCTTAGCCCTCTTTCTGCTCTAGTTCAGTCGCTTCCAACAATAGTGATGATCTCCCTTGACGAACATGCCTAACCTTCCTTCATTCACCCACTTCTGGATGATCCTCTTCAGAGTCATGCATTCTTCCGTGGTGTGCCCTGTATCCTTGTGATATTTACTGTATCTGCTGTTGTCTCTTCTGAATTTGTTCTGAGCATTCATTGGGGCAGGGGGCCTAGGTCGACTGTGTTCATAATCTCAGTCCGACTCACTGTAAGTGGTGTGAAGCTTTCAGGGACCCTTTCTGTCGCCCTAGTTCTGTTTTTCCCCTTGTTGTCATTGTTTTTCACCTTCCCCCTTTAGTCAACTCACCAGCTTCAGAATGCTTTAAGACTTTGTCATTCTTTCTTTCCTTTCTCTCCTCAGCCACGGCCACATCGTAGGCCCTTTCGAATAGTTCCTTCCTCGTGGTCGCCCTCCTAACTTGGAGCTCGTAATCCAAATCAAGAGAGGGCACCCATTTCTGAAGCAGTTGATGACCTCCCTATCTGTGAGGTCTTCCTCGATCTGGTCGACCAACTCCTTAAATCATGTAAAATAACTCATTGTACTTTCTGTCTTACCTTGAGTCATATTGTTTAGGTCGGTGACCATCTTCTTACGGGCCCCAGCCGTAGAGAATCTATCTAAGAACTTTTTCCTCATATACTCCCATGGGGTGATGCAACCAGTAGTCAGGCCACGAAACCAAGTTAGTGCTGCACCTGTGAAGGTGCTGGTGAGTGCATTGCACAGCATGTCGTCCTCAGAGGAGACTAAGCACATTGTGGCTTCAAAATGCTGCATATGATTCAAGGCATTGGTCGCGCCCGAACACTTTTCTAACGCGGGAAATTTGAAACCCACGGGAGGCCTTTGGTTGAGCAAATCCTGGGACAGTGGTCGAAGAGTACTGTAATTTCTTTCGACCTTCCCATCGGTCTCCTTTATGTCTGTCTCTATGTTATCCAACCTTCTTTTCAAGTTGAGAAGCTCCCTAGCATCCAGGTCGCTTCTTTGACGGGAGATAGAATTAAATTTTTGTCTCTCTTCCCTGTGGGGCTCCCTTCTAGAAAGGGTCTGCTGTCTTTCATTCCGTGGGGGTGTCACCTCTCTCCTTTCCCGACGGGACAGCGACCTTTCTCCCCTTGAGGGCGACCTACGTCGAGCCCTATCAGCTTCGAGTTGCCTCCTCTGAGATGAGTCGGTTTCTTGTTCCCTTTGCTGGTTGAGCCTATCCCTTAGGTCGCCAGTTGGGTCTAAGGAAATATGGTAGAGGGGAGGCATCTCGATTCTCGGTTGTTCACCAGACGGTCTAGGAACCCCGTTAGTCCGCATGTGGGAAGTGATATATGGGGCTACTCTCTGTGATTTCCTATCATCCTTATTAGGAGACTCAGACATCTCCAGCAGTTCGTCTTGCACATAGAGCAAGCTCTGCAGTATCCTAGCTCGCTCCAACAAAATATCTTTCCTACTAGGGTGAGTAGTTGAGGGACCTGGAATGTCGCCTATAATTGTTCGACCTGCTTGGATTCTCTTGACCGGTTGGTTCTCCCCCTAATTAGGCATAGGCCTTTTTTGCCTTCTGTCATCTTACAGACCCTCACCGTCGGCCACACTATTGGAACGAGTGGCCCTCCTAGGGGGATTGCCTGGTGGGGGAGGAGGCAAATTTGCAGTCCTATTTCCAGTGTCTGCCTCGATGTTTCTTACTGTATTACCAAGTATTGGATCACTGGAGGAAGTTGAGGTTTGTCCATCGGAAACCATGTTTGCTGTTTGATTAGAGTTTCAAGGTCTAGCATCTATCGTTCCCGGCACGGGAATCAAACTGATGATGCAGAAAACGGTCCAGATTAGCCTTAGTCCAGCAATTAGATTGATCTCCAGCTACTATGACCTTAAACCATGAACAAACGACTTGCCGGGATGGTCTCCAGCTAAGACCCTCCTGCGTGATGATGAGATAACATATATTGTGCTTATAAACTGAATTGAATAATGGAATACTCAAATAGCAAATAAGACATTACCCTTGAGCGTTGGAATTTGTCAGTTATTTATAGTGTTGATATAGGATCGTGTTTAATCCCTAGGATCACAGAGATAATGTTGGCGTAACTGACTCCGAAAAAGTAGGGGACGGTTACAAATAACGACGTGGATTGGCGCACGTGTTGGTAGGTCGAGGTCGACTGAACCGTCAAGGGAGACCTGACTTTGTGCTTTGACTTGATAGCAATTGTATAAGTATGTGATCGTATGTCGAACGAAGCTAGGTCGGGACCACGAATGGCCGGACAATGAGCTAGGTCGACTTATCGATGCTAGGCTGTTGGCAATGTAGCAATTAAAATGGACAAACAATTGCAAGTGTGTTGAGGACATAATTTTCTAAAACACTATTGATGATACGAGTGAGTAAAATAAGGGTAGTAAGTATTGATTTTTTTTGAAATTCTACAAAAAGATGTGGATATAAATGTCAAAAATACTATTTATTATTTATCATTTTAAGAATAAAACAATGTAGGACCCTTAGTTTAGAACGTGCCACAAATGTAAGTAGGACTCTTAATATTGGATGGAGGGAGTATTCATTAATACTTAGTATATAATATTATAGTGAAATATAATTATAAACATTATCTTTCTAATACAATAGAATATCTTAGATAGTAGTATTAGTTACTCATGTTTAAAAAATAGATAATATTATAGTGATATATAATTATAAACATTACCTTTCTAATATAATAGAATATCTTAGATAGTGCTATTAGTTACTCAATGTTTAAAAATGAATAAGTTACATTCTTATTTCTTCTTTCGTTCGTTTTAAAAAATATCTTTTTGTTAAGAATAAAATTGATCATTTATTTTAGGACAGACATAGTAGTGTATTACTATATTTATATTTATATATGTAAGAAATTCATAAAATATGGTCAAAAAATAGTAAACTATGAGAAACTAAATATTAAAACAAAAAACATTATCAGTAATTTGAAAAGTCTTGCGGAAAGTTGTTATGTAGGGAGTGTTGCAGTTAAAGATCATGAGTTGTGAAACAATTAATGAATAATCTAGAATATTAAGCGGCACATTTTAATTTTAAGCACATCATATTTTTTCTGATCCCTTTCAACTACCGCATTAAACTCAAAAAATGTCTGTATTACGTATCTAACGCCTTAGTAACAGTTTATTCCAAGATACGCATATTAATCCGTATTAACTATTACAAAGAATGACACATTAACTAGATAATGAAAGAGCTAAGAGTGGGGGACAAATAAATGGAGAATTAAGTATGAAACGGAAGAAAATAATAATTGTGTTAAAAATGGGGAAGAGAAAAAGGGAAAAACATGTGAATAGCTGCAAACTCCACTTTCAAAATTATCATCACTTCCATTTCCTCAACATGTCAACCCTCTACTGGCTCACCTATCCAACCAACATTTTTTTCCTTCTTCTTTCTTGCACTTGAAACCATGACCTGAGAAATAAATTGTAAAACTGAAGGAAGTAATCATTGTTTTAATATTGGGAAGAGAAAAAAAGAGACGGTTATAGAGGGAGTAACAATTTGAAAACAAATATGTTACAATATAATTTAAGACTAGAAAATCTATTCAACTTTAATTTTGCAAAACTGTTATAGAGTAAGAGTAATCATTTGTGCATCTATTTAATGTCATATGTATATAATGTCTATATATGTATGCCTACATTTGCATCCAAGAAAGAAAGTGTCATAAAGAAAGAGATATTGGAGAAATGTCACAGCGTCAAAGCCAAATTATCTCTTTGAATCATTTGTCAAAAGGGCGATGTTGTGGGTAAATTCAGGATCGCTACATCTTGAAAAGTTGCCAGCATGTCGTCATCTTCCAACCCGTGGACAAGGTAAAATTCACTTAGATAATTAAATAATTATATAATTATTTTTGTTATATCTTTAATTACAGGTAAATAGAACGTGGGAAAAACCTATTTCGTGGACCTACTTCAACGGTTGAGAGACCAAGTCAAGACCAAGATAACAAGACCGAGATTTTAGGAAAGTTTGTTAGGGTTTTTGTTATCTTCAGTTATCTTTCTTTATTTAAAGGCTTATGGCTGGAACACTAGGCATGCAATATTCACACACAGTTCACAAACACATTGTAATCCGCCATAGCTCCAACATTTGTAACTCATCAACATCAGTACTACCGTTTGGGACGAAGGTGACCATAAACACCTTTCGAGGTTTTGTGCCGGCGAGATAGTTGTCTCAAGGGATTTCCTCGTTACATGATTGAGTCATCTTAATTTCATTGTTACACTGATTATACTCCATTGCACCTTCCTCAATTCTGTTTCGAATTATTTTACATTTGATTGTTTTTTACCAAAACAGTTTGGCGCCCACCGAGGGGCACTTGGTTTTTTAATCGGTTTAAAATCCTTACATTTCTACCATGTCTACCCAACCTATGACTTCCGTCGTCAGCAAAACCACTTCTATCCCTAGCAGTGTGAATCCCCAAACCAGTAGCAGGCCAGCAATCGGAGGCCAAGATTCATTGCCTCCTCCTCCGCCTGTGAATCCTGGCAAGAAGCAAATGTCTCCATCCCCCGATCTCGAAATCAAGAGTATGCTCGTTCAGATGAAGAATCAGCTGGATTGCCAACATAATAGCACCTCCTTGATAGCCGAAAGCTTGATAAAGGTGCAAAAGGAACAAGAGTTGCTCTCCAAAAGAATGGATGCTGTCTCCCCTTACCGTCCTAGGGTCCTTGACTTCAACATTGGGGACAACTCTCAAACCTTCAATGAATTCCTTCCAATGGCTTCATCTGTAAGGATGTCGTCATCACCAACCCTGACGTCTTCTCCCCCGATGACGACTTCTGTGGCGATGTCGACACCCTTAGCCACCAGTGCCTACAGGATGACTTTTCCAGAAGGACCCATCTTCACTAATAGCACCATCATGACGTCCTCTACAGATAATGCTAATCCTTTTGTTAATTTCAATACTAGTACTGCCTTGGATAATACTGCTCGTGCTACTAACCCTTTTGCAGGTACTTACATTGCAAATCAGCTTCAGGAGTTGAGGGACATGATCATGAATGTGACAGGCATCACCCCGCCTATCCAGTAGGTGTGAGTACCCCGACTCGAACTCGTGTTTTGGGTCCGCTCTCCATGATTGGCATTGTTTTTGGGCTCATATTATTTTCTAAAAAGCATTTTGAACCCAAAATAATCCATTCATTCCTTGATCCATTGGGCCTGCCTTCCTGCGGCCCAAGTTGTCACAAAGATGTACGCTGTCATCCGACATAGGACGACCCCAAGGTGGTGGAAACTTTCTGTCATCCGACATGGGATCTCCCATCAGCATGCCTATAAATAAAGGGCATGGCTGATCATTTTAAAGAGGGGGACTTTTGGCAAGTAAGGAAGCTCTGCTAAAATTAACACTCACTCTCTCTCTCATACACACACACTCACCTCCCTCCTCACACACACACATCCAAGCCAAGATCCAAAGAGATACTTCCTTTGTTGGTGTTTTGAAGGGGTAAACACCATACTATTGGTGCCTTTACCTTGTGGACTACAATAGGTAGCCACTAAACCCTCTCTCTCTCTGATCAACTCTTGCATATTCATCTATATCATCTTGCATGCTTATATGTCTTGATATTATGTGAAATATTTGGGATTTTGCATGATAAAGGTGGTGGAGAGGTGAATCTTCCATATTCACTTCTCCCCACCTCAGATCTGAACATTTGGTGGCCTTAGCACCATTAAAGTTTGAATCTTGGTTGGCTTCCTTTGAGTTAGGAGGTGATGGCTACATGATAATGGCCATAGATATGTGATTCATCACATTTGGCCATTAAAGCCATGTGATCCTCCCATAATACTCACGTAGTGTTACTATTTTACTGCTTCCAATTGATAACATAGCTTAGTTTTGCATTGAGAACAAGGTGGAATCAATCTGGCTGAAGGGCACTGAAACAGGCCTCTGGTGTCGGACGACACAGGATCCCTCAAAGGATCTTGTGTCATATGACATACAGTTCCCAGAAAGCTGTCTGGCTTTCAAGGACTTCAGATCCACTCAGATTGGTTCCCTTTGTGACTCAAAGCTATGCTTAAACAGTAGTTTTAGTTCATTCAACACTATTTGGGGAACCTAAGACCTTTTTGGGGTGCAACCCGTTGATGGAGGCGGTTTGTCATATGACATGGACAGCCTTGGGTGTCCTATGTCATATGACATCCGTATCATTAAAAGTCAATCTTGACTTTGCTCACTCTAATCAACCCCAAACTGAGCTTAGACCCTGAATAGTGTCTTTTCTTAGTTAAAATAATCTTGTTCCAATTTCCAGAGTAGCTTTGGTGTTGTAAGAGGCAAACTGACCAGGAGGCTTCCTGTCGTCCGACATCCCTCTCTGAGGAAGCCCTGTGTCGGACGACATCCAAGCTTCCTGAGCAGACTGCCTCAGCTCTTGCCTTGTAGTGCAAGTCACCATTTGTAAAGGGTGTGGCCCCCTGTCATGGCTCACAAGTTGTATCCATTCTGAATTACCATCAATGAAATCCAAGTTCGCATGCCCTGTTTATTGACACAAATCGCACACACTTTGAATGTTTATAATGTCCAATGTTTGATTGAAAGTCTCGAAAGAGGCGTGTTGGGTGAACTCCCAAGTTCTTCCCAACACGTAACCTGACCCCCGAACCCAAATTCTCTTTAAAAAAGGTTTTTCAATGTTTTCCTTTAAAAACGGCGTGGCGACTCCCAAAATTTCAAAATTCAAAAAGATAAACAACGCAAACGGAAAGAAATGTTTTTGTTGTTTTTTCGGAGGCCGTTCATTCAGTGGCGACTCTGCTGGGGAAAACATTGAAAAACCTTTATTTATGAAAAAAAATGAAAACGATACTTGGTATATAGGTGGAAACCATTAACCTTCCTGTATCGCTCCCTAACCCGGGGCTTGGGATAAATTGTGGTCTAACAATCCCGCGTACCGGTATCATTCTTCTTTTTTTTGAAAAAGGAAAAGTTTTTCTTAAGAGGGTCAAACTTTCTTTAAAATCAACTTGGACAATTTCTTCATTCTCCTTGTGTGCAATTTGAGTCATTATGTGTGCTCTTATGTGCCTTGCCATGATTCTGTGCCTATATGCTTTATATGCCTTGGTATGTGGCATTTTTGGGGTGGTGGGGCTTCCCCCTTTGCAGTTTGCTTGGCCCTGTTGATCAGCATCCCTATGTCGGACGACATCCCCTTCCTGGGAAGTCCTGTGTCAGACGACATAGGAATGCAGTGCAGAAGCAGGTTCAGCTGATCAGATGAACAGGGCAGGATGATTCTGGAATACAGCTGCTGGTGATCTTGACATTTGGGGCAGTCCCCTTTTGTCGTGCTTTGGGCTCATTCTCTTGTCTTTCCTTTTTTTCATATTGCATAAAAAAAAAACAAAAAAAATCTTTTTTACAAAAAAAACCTTTTTTACAAAAAAAACAAAAAAAATATTTTCCAAGAAGATGCCCTCACACTACTCGCACGCTACCCGCACATAGAGTTAGAACCCGGGAGTGCACGGACGGCATCGCGGACAGTGACGTGTTTCGCTTACGCTTGAGCGGCTAAAGTCCTCCTAGCCATTAGAGTAGGAGCCAACACTTGTCCGTGACACACTTTCTACCGTGACCGGTTGGTTTTTGGCAAAATACTTTTCAAAACATTTTTCAAACTCGGTTTTCAAAATTTTCTCACAAAGTCCGAGTCATACTTCGTCTCCAAAGTCTTGGCATACTCTCCTTCTTCATGACAAAATTATGACATAACTCAACGAGAGTACGTGTCAAAACTTTGACATATCTCAACGTGGGTACATGTCGATTTCTCGACTTGGCTTCGCAAGAGGTCATGACGCGTTTCGACATGTGCTAGCGCGGGACCATGTCGAATTCTTGACACATACAAACGAGAGGTTATGCCAAAATTTTTCCATGAAGCGACGAGAGGCCATGCCGGATTTTTCGACTCGAAGAGAGGAGAGGTCATGCCGAATTTTTTCCAGGAATTTACCTGCAAAATGAGGTTTCGTACATTCAAACGTACTTTCGACCCTCTCTCCTCCCGAGTCTAGACGTTGACTTGGACTTGGTTTTGAAAATTTCGAGTTTGACTTGTTTTGACTTGTGTGCCCATAGGTCCGTTCTCCCTTTTGATTGGTGGGTCCCACGTGCCCTATAGGACCTCTGCCGGGATTGTCCGTCCCGGAGGTGCAATACAGGTGGAATACAGGGGGTCTATAGACGTAGTGATGGAACCCACTGATCCAGGAATAGAGTAGACTGCGAAAAAGAAGGTGTCCCCCTTTTCCAACCATTCCTAGGATTAATAAAAATTATTTTTATTTTAAAAAAAATAATAATAATAAAAAAAGAAAAAGAGCATATGCATGAGTCCGTCCTAAGCCTATCCTCTCCCCTACCTAAAACCGTTCTCTCCCCCTTTCAGCGAGCAAGTATTGGGTCAGAGTTCCGGGTGGTCGGTTAATCAGTTTCTCTCCGGTCAGGGATTCGTTTCCAGCAGTCTCAGAGATGGAAGATTCACAAGTTTCAGCGGGTTTGGGTCCAAATATGGGTGTTGATCCAGCTCAGAGTCAGAATGTCAGTCAAGGCGTAGGGCCAGATCAAGGTCAGAATGTGGGGCCGAACGTAGCTTTGAATGCCTCTCCTAGCAGTGGTTATGGCATGGGTCCTCATATGACACCCCCGGGAAGTCCGTTTGTTAACCCTCACCCAGGTTTTAACTTCTCTCAGGAGGCTTCTCTCCGTGCTTCTCTCGAAGCTTCTCGTGCCCGTGATGATGCCGATTGGGCCCGTTATGTCGAAGTAATGCGTATGCAAGGTGTTGCCGTAATCCGTCGCCCGATGGGTCGTATGAAGAAATCAGGGAAGAGCCCGATGTTACTATCACCGGCACTGGTTTTGTTCCCCCGTCCTCACCTAGGCAAGGCTTTCACAATGTGCCCCCACCAATCTCCTATGGTGTGCCTAGCTCCTTTCCGATGCCAACACATGGGAGTGTGTCGAGACCTCCCCCCGTCCCGGTGTCTACTTATGGCGGGCAATACGGGCTGAGAGGCGAATCGAGCTCCTTCCCGAAGGTCAGTGCTCAGGACCAGTTTGTGTTTTATCCCCAGAATCAGTTTGGGCAGAGTCAACAGCCTAGTGGTGTAAACCAAGAGCAGTTTGGGTATGTTCAGAATCAGTTGGGGCTCAAGGTTAAAGTCCGTATAGCAGCGCGGGTTAGCCTTCCAACCCAGCCTTTGGTGGTCAGTTTGTTGCCCCTCATGATCAGTCCAATCAGCAGCAGAGCGGGTATCGTCTGTCAGGAAGCCAGATTTGCCAGGATCAGCTCCCGCAGTATCCATAGTCCCAACTCCAAAGCAACTTCCCTCAGCCTGCAGTTTGTTCTCCTCTCACCCAGCATCTGTATGGTTCCACCCCGTATTCAGCTCCGTGCATCAGTATCAGGTCTCCTGCCCATGGTCAGGTTGGAAGTCAATCAGTGCAGTTTGGGCCCCGGAATCCCGATGTACAATTTAATGGTTACGACATGTACGGGAACAGAATCCCCAGCTCGGTTGGCTTAGTGGACAGCAATGTTAGCATGCCCAGCACTTTTGGTCTTCCTCCGGCTGCCTTGCCTATCAGATCCACGCCAGAATTTCCAGTGCCATCCTCGACGGTAGCTCCAACTGTAGGGCAACCCCCATCTTTCGAGGTTTCAAGTTTGAAAGAAGAGTTGAAGTATGTGAAAGAGCAATTGCACAAGATGACTTTTGGGTCCAGCATGGTCAACTCCGTAGAGCTCAAGGACTCCAAGGCCCTCCCGAAGAACTTCAAGATGCCCCCCATAACTAAGTTTGAAGGCTCCACATGCCCTAAAACTCACATGAACAGTTACATCATGTCTATGGGTGCCAAAGGGGCCACCGAGGAGATGCTAGCCCTTTACTTTCACTTGTCCCTCGATGACTCTCCTTTGAGATGGTTTCTAGGCCTTAAACCGGAAGCGAGGGCTACGTGGTCCCAGATCAGTGATGCCTTTTTGGACAAATACAAAGGAAGTGTCGAGTGGTACACCACCCGTAGTGACTTGATCGGCACCATCCAGAGACACGATGAGTCCGTAACAGACTTTTATAAGAGGTGGAACAAGAAGCTTAATGAGTTGGTTCACCCAATTCCCCTCTCTGACGAGAAGTCCATCTTCCTTTCATGTGCCAAGCCATCTATCAGGGAAGCCATTGGCCGGGGGTACTACCCGAATCTGCGAGAAATGGTGAGTGCAGGGGCCGAAAGCGAGAATGCTACCTACTCCATCGTTCCAACTCCTGTTCCTGGTAATGCTCCAGCTCCCCGCTATCGAGTTCCAAGCTCTGCCCCTGTTGCTTCGAAAGGCAAGGAAATTGCGGTCTCTAACACCGTCAACTACATTCAAGGGGAGAAGAATCAGTCACCCGGCCGCGGTGGAGGAAGGCCTCAGCGACAGAAATTCGATGATTTGGGGATGCCGATCGAAGAGGTATTTAATGGGTTGGTAAAGACTGGGCTGATCAAGCCTCTGGATAATTACAACCCGGTTAAGGCAAATCCAAATCTGGATGCTAGCAAGTACTGCCAGTACCATCAGTATCCTGGGCATGTTACCAATGACTGCACCCCTTTGAAGCTGCTCATCCAAAGGCTTATTGATGAGGGGAAGATTGAGAAGGCTCCTCGCCCCAATGTGGTTACCAATCTTCTTCCGTGATCTTCACCAGAACCCAGAGCCCACCCATCCAATATTAATACAGTCAATCAGTCTTCGTAGGTTCTAGAATGTCCTTTATCGGACATGAGTCTGTCAAGTCCAAGATGGACCAGTCTTTTCTTTCTATGATAAAAATCTTTGTTTCTCTTCTTGCTAAACTCGAGACATCACTTGCACACCCACATTACACTTATTTGAAATGGTCTTATCCTAGATGATCACTTGTGCTGCTCAACCACTAATGCTTTGAAATGACTCATGTTTAAATTAATCGGAGTGAGAAAATCAACTAATATCTTTCTCAAATTGGGGCTTACCAACTCCCCATCTTGCATCTCATATGCTCACATCTCTTTCATCATCCTAATCATTTCATTGCTCGATGAATTTGCATAAATCTGTTCTCATTTAAAGCTTAAGCAAATAATGAAGACTTAATTTCGTTTAGGTCATCCGGTAGGGATTGCGGTTGAAGCCTTTCACCCATAGGAAAGCCATTACCTCACCCTCACTAAACAATACCCTTTCATTTCAAGATCGGCATGTTTTGAAACCCTGTTTAGCCATCACCTTTGCTCCTTGCTGAGAGGAGTCCAAGCAACGCCAAATAAGTTAGCTTCGAGAGTCGGCAATGCATAAAATACTCAAGTCGTGAAGGAAGGAAAGATAATCCTCAACTCCTCAAAGAGGCCTTCCAAGTTATCAAAAGAAGGATTTTTCAATCCTCACAATCTCAGATATAATCCTCAACTTCTCAAAGAGGCCTTCCAAATTCTAAAAAGAAGGATTTTAAATCCTCACCATTCAGCAAAAATCCCCGACTTCTCGAGAAGCTCTCCAATGTTCATAAAAGAGCCCAAACCCTTGAAAGTTCATAAAAGTTCTCAATAGCTTGGACTTCCTCTCACCGTTACCTTAATCAATCCCGAGCCATCCTCTCGATTTTAGAGGATATTCCCATTACCATTACCCTTGCCTTTGGCCAAAGTCAAAATGCAACCTCTCATTCTTAGAGGCAATAAATCTCCCTCGCCGTAGATTTTCCAAACACATCCCTGCAAGCCAACCTCTCATCTTTAGAGGTTCAGTCAGTAAAAGGCCCAGCCGACCTCTCATCTTAAGAGGTCGCAATTTTCCAAATTACCCGATGGCCGATCGAAGCCTTGAAGCCCAGCTACAGTCCCTACCGGATAGCAATTTCATTCTAATATCTTGGAGGGCTAAATCAAACTAATGCTTCATTGCTTGCTTAAATCAGAGCCAAATCCATCTCGCCTCAAAAGATCATCAATCTAAGATTGTGCAAATTCAATCCATTCATTTGACACTTCATGTGAGCATATTTCATTTCTCTTTCGCAAACACTTGCCGTGGATGTCCTACTGGGGCTTCGCATCCGTGTCTTTCGTCGACACTCCAGGAGGACATGTTTCTCAATTCTCCCATCCTTAAAATCCTCAAAGGTCCTCAGGTCCTCGAATTTCAACATTCATTTTCCTTTCAATCGAGACTCGCTCGAACTACGGCGACCTGAGCTCTTCATAATGGAGGGAACGTAGGCAACCATAATTGGTCCGGTCGAAATCACAAACAAATCTCAGAAAATCCGGTCTCATCAAGGACCGTCCCTATACACTTTCCATCCTTCCGAGCTTGATTCTCGATACCAGTTGGTTTTCTCCTTGTGATTAATCAAAATATTTGTTCATATCAGATTTAGTGATTGAATAACCCGAACATTAATAAAGGGCTTTAAGCAGCCTTGTGATCATCACGAATAAGGCAGGTTTTCAAGTGTCTCGATATGTCTTATCTTTCTACATTCTAGGAAGATAGAACCAAACACTGTCCTTCTGTCAGCAGGGGCTTCCATACACTTTTCCACACCTTATTGTGCTCATACTCTCTCAAAAGAGTCAAACCCTAAAGCGAGTGTATCATACACCAATTCGGGATCCAATCCCATTCTTCAAAAGATGTGCCCCTACACGTATATATTTCCGAGTCTATGACTGATTGACTAGGGTCTGAAAAGATGGGCGCCTCCTTGGCCACATGATGATTCTGCCTGTAATGAGGCCGTCTTGGATCTCTCATCATAACGTTCCATTTTGGGCCAAATATTGGATCTTGGGGGCTATTTTTGGTCTTGAAGGTCGATTTTGGGGCTGCTGTGACTGCCGAAATGTGCCTTTTACGAATCTGTCCTTTTACAAATGCTGGGGCTGGTTTCCCAAGAAAGTCTGTTAACGTGACCATCCATCAGACGTCAGAACTGGCTGCATCTGCAGCACTCCATCGGCGATCCGATATTTGCTCAAAACCTGTCCAAAACATCCAAAACAATCCCCATACACTCCCCTTCACTCATCAAGCCCGTGGGAGAGGATCCGGCATACCCAACACACCCGCATACACGTAAACATCGCCCAACACATGCAAAATAACAAAAAATACCCAACCACGTCAAAAGCCATCATTTTGTGCCTTTCTTGGGACGGACTAATGCATATAAACAAATAAGTCTAGATGCTATCAAGAGAATGCATTAGTTGCAAAATACAAAAATTTTATTTTACAAAGTGAGAAGCAATAGATATAGTACATGCATTGTTCCTTCTCTCTCTCTCTCTAAGAGTCCTAAAGCATGGAAAAAGGGGGTCACCGCAATCAATCCGGCTTTGAGTCGTCGCCTCCCTGCTCCTAAGAGCCACTCTGCTCCTGGCCATCGCCGCCGCCCTCCTGCTCCTCATGGATCTCGCCATCAGAGTCATCATCCTCCTCATCTAGTGCCCAAGGCTGGGGCTCGCCGTAATGTCCGTGCCACTGGGGCACTGCGGCAAGCGGGGGCTGGAAAGGATCATCCTCACCATAATCGTCAAAGGACCATCTTGCAATGACAAATGAATCAAAAGTCCGTTTTGAAATGGCAAATCATCGTCAAAGGTCCGTCTTGCAATGGCAATGTTCATCAACAACCAGTCTGGCAATGGCCAATCATCAACAAAGTCCGTCTTGCAATGGCAAATCATCAGCAACACCCGTCTCGCAACGGCAGATCATCAGCAAAGTCCGTCTTGCAACGGTAATATCAACAACAAAATTCGTGTTCTACCCGGCAAGTGCTTCCAAAGCCAGCCAATCACTTCAAGTGATCTTCGTGTGCACAACCCCTGCAGGTAAGCATAGCACAGGTATGAAAGTATATCTCGTTTCAACTGCAAATCATCATATTTTATTTTCCTTAGGGTTTGTTTCTCTCACTTCTCGGTTTGAGGCACCATACGTTCTCACTTCTCGGTTTGAGGCACCATACGTTCTCACTTCTCGGTTTGAGGCACCATACGTTCTCACTTCTCGGTTTGAGGCACCATACGTTCTCACTTCTCGGTTTGAGGCACCATACGTTCTCACTTTCTCGGTTTGAGGCACCATACGTTCTCACTTTCTCGGTTTGAGGCACCATACGTTCTCTCTTCTCAGTTTGAGGCACCATACGTTCTCGCTTCTCGGTTTGAGGCACCATACGTTCTCGCTTCTCGGTTTGAGGCACCATACGTTCTCACTTCTCGGTTTGAGGCACCATACGTTCTCACTTCTCGGTTTGAGGCACCATACGTTCTCACTTCTCAGTTTGAGGCACCATACGTTCTCGCTTCTCGGTTTGAGGCACCATACGTTCTCACTTCTCGGTTTGAGGCACCATACGTTCTCACTTCTTCGGTTTGAGGCACCATACGTTCTCACTTCTTGGTTTGAGGCACCATACATTCTCGCTTCTCGGTTTGAGGCACCATACGTTCTCACTTTTCGGTTTGAGGCACCATACGTTCTCACTGCTTCGGTTTGAGGCACCATACGTTCTCACTTCTCGGTTTGAGGCACCATACATTCTCACTTTCTCGGTTTGAGGCACCATACGTTCTCACTTCTCGGTTTGAGGCACCATACGTTCTCACTTCTTCGGTTTGAGGCACCATACGTTCTCACTTCTTGGTTTGAGGCACCATACGTTCTCACTTTCTCGGTTTGAGGCACCATACGTTCTCACTTCGCAGTTTGAGGCACCATACGTTCTCACTTCTTCGGTTTGAGGCACCATACGTTCTCACTTCTCGGTTTGAGGCACCATACGTTCTCACTTCTCGGTTTGAGACACCATACGTTCTCACTTCTTGGTTTGAGGCACCATACGTTCTCACTTCTTTCGGGTACAAACGCCCTTGCTATGTCAAATCCTCGGGTGACTCCCAAAGAAAAAGTCAAAATCGCGGGTGACTCCCAAAGAAAAAGTCAAAATTCGCGGGTGACTCCCAAAGAAAAATTCAAAATCGCGGGTGACTCCCAAAGAAAAAGTCAAAATCGCGGGTGACTCCCAAAGAAAAAGTCAAATTCGCGGGTGACTCCCAAAGAAAAAGTCAAATTTGCGGGTGACTCCCAAAGAAAAAGTCAAAATCGCGTGTGACTCCCAAAGAAAAAGTCAAAATCGCGGGTGACTCCCAAAGAAAAATTCAAATTCGCGGGTGACTCCCAAAGAAAAAGTCAATCTTCGGGGTGACTCCCCTTGGAACAGTCAATCTTTCGGGGTGACTCCCCTTGGAACAGTCAATCTTCGGGATGACTCCCCTTGGAACAGTCAATCTTCGGGGTGACTCCCCTTGGAACAGTCAATCTTTCGGGGTGACTCCCCTTGGAACAGTCAATCTTCGGGGTGACTCCCCTTGGAACAGTCAATCTTCGGGGTGACTCCCCTTGGAACAGTCACTTTTCGGTACAAAGCCCGTGGCCTCTCATTAGCGCCACCATCTTGACGAACTACGATTCGGCTTGATTCCCCCACGGGATACGTAGGAATCCTTTTCATAAAAGGTCCAGCCACATGACCACTATGGTTGCTTTCCCCCGGACACAAATGTCCATCTTGACGAACTACGATTCGGCTTGATTCCCCCACGGGATACGTAGGAATCCTTTTCATAAAAGGTCCAGCCACATGACCACTATGGTCGCTTTCCCCCGGACACAAATGTCCATCGTGACGAACTACAATTCGGCTTGATTCCCTCACGTCATACGTAGGAATCCTTTTCATAAAAGGTCCAGCCACTTGACCATCTTGGTCATCTCTTTCCCCGCCGTTCGTGTCCGGCTCGGGATTCTCATTTTATCGACGACCCCACTTCTCGCAGAAGTGACGTCGCCGAGGGGCTCTGTGAGTACCCCGACCCGAACTCGTGTTTTGGGTCCGCTCTCCATGATTGGCATTGTTTTTGGGCTCATATTATTTGCTAAAAAGCATTTTGAACCCAAAATAATCCATTCATTCCTTGATCCATTGGGCCTGCCTTCCTGCGGCCCAAGTTGTCACAAAGATGTACGCTGTCGTCCGACATAGGACGACCCCAAGGCGGTGGAAACTTTCTGTCGTCCGACATGGGATCTCCCATCAGCATGCCTATAAATAAAGGGCATGGCTGATCATTTTAAAGAGGGGGACTTTTGGCAAGTAAGGAAGCTCTGCTAAAATCAACACTCACTCTCTCTCTCTCTCATACACACACACTCACCTCCCTCCTCACACACACACATCCAAGCCAAGATCCAAAGAGATACTTCCTTTGTTGGTGTTTTGAAGGGGTAAACACCATACTATTGGTGCCTTTACCTTGTGGACTACAATAGGTAGCCACTAAAACCTCTCTCTCTCTCTGATTAACTCTTACATATTCATCTATATCATCTTGCATGCTTATATGTCTTGATATTATGTGAAATATTTGGGATTTTGCATGATAAAGGTGGTGGAGAGGTGAATCTTCCATATTCACTTCTCCCCACCTCAGATCTGAACATTTGGTGGCCTTAGCACCATTAAAGTTTGAATCTTGGTTGTCTTCCTTTGAGTTAGGAGGAGATGGCTACATGATAATGGCCATAGATATGTGATTTATCACATTTGGCCATTAAAGCCATGTGATCCTCCCATAATACTCACGTAGTGTTACTATTTTACTGTTTCCAGTTGATAACATAGCTTAGTTTTGCATTGAGAACAAGGTGGAATCAATCTGGCTGAAGGGCACTGAAACAGGCCTCTGGTGTCGGACGACACAAAATCCCTCAAAGGAACTTGTGTCATACGAAATACAGTTCCCAGAAAGTTGTCTGGCTTTCAAGGACTTCAGATCCACTCAGATTGGTTCCCTTTGTGACTCAAAGCTATGCTTAAACAGTAGTTTTAGTTCATTTAACACTATTTGGGGAACCTAAGACCTCTTTGGGTGCAAACCATTGATGGAGGCGGTTTGTCATATGACATGGACAACCTTGGGTGTCGTATGTCATATGACATCCGTATCATTAAAAGTCAATCTTGACTTTGCTCACTCTAATCAACCCCAAACTGAGCTTAGACCCTGAATAGTGTCTTTTCTTAGTTAAAATAATCTTGTTCCAATTTCCAGAGCAGTTTTGGTGTTGTAAGAGGCAACCTGACTAGGAGGCTTCCTGTCATCCGACATCCCTCTCTGAGGAAGTCCTGTGTCGGACGACATCCAAGCTTCCTGAGCAGACTGCCTCAGCTCTTGCCTTGCAGTGAAAGTCACCATTTGTAAAGGGTGTGGCCCCCTGTCATGGCTCACAAGTTGTATCCATTCTGAATTACCATCAATGAAATCCAAGTTTGCATGCCTTGTTTATTGACACAAATCGCACACACTTTGAATGTTTATAATTGTCCAATGTTTGATTGAAAGTCTCGAAAGAGGTGTGTTGGGTGAACTCCCAAGTTCTTCCCAACACGTAACCTGACCCCCGAACCCAAATTCTCTTTAAAAAAAGGTTTTTCAATGTTTTCCTTTAAAAACGGCGTGGCGACTCCCAAAATTTCAAAATTCAAAAAGATAAACAACGCAAACGAAAAGAAATGTTTTTGTTGTTTTTTCGGAGGCCGTTCATTCAGTAGGTCTCCCCAACATGTTACAATCAGTCTCGCTTTACTCCAGCAATTGCGCATGTCGACATCCCGAAAGGATTTAGCGTTCCAGCCATGAAGTTGTGTGATGGGAGCTCGGATCCTGAGGAGCATGTCGCCCATTACCAAGAAAAGATGGAGATCGTTCGCATTCCGCTCCAGTTTCGTGAGGCTTGTTTGTGTCGAGGGTTCGGTTCGATGTTGGTAGGACCAGCATTGAAATGGATGATCCGTCAACCTCCTGGTTCTATTGGGTCATTTGCTCAACTTGTCAACCTGTTCAACAATCAATTCTCTTGCTTCCGACAGTTTGAGAAGCTCACCAGTGATCTCTACCGTATCACCCAGCAACCCGCCGAAGCCTTAAAGGACTATGTTAATAGGTTTAATAAAGAAGTTCTGGAGATCCCTAACCTGGACATGGCGACAGCTGCAGAAGCTTTCAAAATGGGCTTGAAGAAAGATTCCCCTTACTATGAAGATTTGGTGATGAACCCATGCAAGAAGATGGAGGATATCCGAAACCGAGCTTTAAGATTTATCAGGCTGGAAGAGGACAAGGTGCAGCAATCCAAGCATCCTGACAAGGCTTCATCATATGACCATCCTGACAGGAAGATAGAGTCGTCTCACCAAAGGCAGAGCAGATCCAGACCTTACCACAAAAATGACCATAACAAAGTCAATTGTGTGGAAGATGATGGAGATGATGATGATTTTGAATCTCCTAAAATTTCTGATTATTGTTTCTCTGTTGATGTTTCAGGTATTCTGTGTTTAATGAGTAATCTTGGAGATAAAGCAAGGTGGCCTCGAAAGACTGACAAGCCGTCCGGCTGGAGGGATAAATCCAAGTGGTGTGCTTACCACGAGGATTTTGGACATCTTACCGAAGATTGCATCGCCTTGAGAAAGGAGATTAGTTACCTGTTGTCTAAAGGAAATCTTAAAGAACTCCTTGGGAATCGCAAGACCAAGACGGAGAACAAAGAGCCCGTTGCAACCAGACCGCCATCTCCCCCACCGGTAACGAAGGTAGTTAATGTTATTAGTGGTGGTTCCGATATTTGTGGTACTTCTTATTCTGCAGCTAAGTGATTTGCCAAGCAAGCTAAGGATGAGAAGCCCGAGAGACTCTCAAAGATGTCGCAGCTCACATCCCAAGATGTCATCTCCTTCAAAGAAAGCGACAGGGACAATGTTATGGATCCTCATCATGACGCCTTGGTCATTGCACTCCAGATCGCCAATTGCAAAGTCAGACGTATCCTAGTAGATGGAGGCAGTTCTGTGAACCTCATCATGCTAGATGCCTTGAAAGAAATGAAGATCCCTGAAGAAAGCATTGTAAAAAGAACCTCAGTGCTCGTGGGCTTCAGTGGAGAAACCAAAAGCACAGTGGGAGAGATTACACTTCCGGTTTATGTCGAAGGTATCAACTCCATGGAGAGATTCTGCGTGATTGATAGTGCTACATGTTACAATGTAATTTTGGGAAGACCCTGGATCCATGGAATGAAGGCAGTGCCATCCACCTATCACCAATGTGTCAAGATGCCGACACCCTGGGGAGTTGTTAAGGTTTACAGTGATCAGCAGTCAGCTAAAGAATGCTATATGATCTCCATAAAGGCGTCGACATCTCCCAAGATGGCATAGCAATTACAGAGAAAGGCCCGTGAGGTTCTGGAGGTGAAGGAGCATGAAGTGAAAGAGATATTCTTAGACCCCTCAAACACAGATCTCAAGGTGCTGATCGGTCAAGATGTTTCGGCAGAAATCGAAGAAGATCTTGTCAACCTCTTGAAAAGCAGGATTAAAAGCTTCGCTTGGAAGCATGAAGACATGACAGGCATCACTAAAGACGTCATCACCCACAAACTAAACATTGATCCATCCTTCAGACCAATTCACCAAAAGAGACGGAAGTTCGCACAAGAAAGGAACCTAATCATTCAGGAAGAAGTAGACAGATTGCTCAAAGCCAAGATGATCAGAGAAGTCGAATACCCAAGATGGTTAGCAAATGTGGTGGTGGTAGAGAAGAAGAACGGCAAGTGGAGAGTTTGTGTCGACTTCACAGACTTAAACAAAGCCTGTCTCAAAGATCCTTTTCCCTCGCCACACATTGATACTTTGGTCGATGCTACTTCCGGACATGAAGTGTTGACTTTCTTGGATGCATCTTTCGGATTCCAGCAAATCCAGATGGAGCCATCCGACCAAGAGGACACCGCCTTCATTACCCCCACATGTATTTATTGTTATATTGCAATGCCTTTTGGACTAAGAAATGCAGGTGCTACATACCAGAGGCTGGTCAATATGATGTTCAAAGAGCAGATTGGGGACACCATGGAAGTATACATCGACGATATGGTGATAAAGTCGAAGAAAGCTGAAGATCATGTTCGAGATCTTACTCAAGCCTTTGACATCTTGGACAAATTCAACATGAAGTTAAACCCAGCAAAGTGCAATTTTGGCATGAAGTCCGGTAAATTCTTGGGCTACATGGTGACGTAGAGAGGGATAGAGGCAAGCCCGGAGCAAATAAAAGCCATCATCAACTTAGCATCGCCTAAATCCATCAAAGATGTTCAAAGATTGACGGGGAAAGTGGCAGCATTGAATCGATTCATCTCAAAATCCTCAGACAGATGCAAGCCATTCTATGACATCTTAAAGAAAAATTCTAGATTTGAGTGGACTGAAAAGCATGAACAAGCCTTTCAAGATTTAAAGCTATACCTGTCAACACCTCCCCTACTCTCAAAGCCTCAAGAAGGTGAGCCGTTATGCGTTTACTTAGCTGTCTCCGAAACTGCAGTTAGTGCCGTCCTGGTCCGTGATCAAGATGGCGTCCAACAACCGATATATTATGTAAGTAAAACAATGCTCGATGCAGAAACCAGGTATTCACACCTTGAAAAATTAATCTTAGCTTTAATCTCTGCTTCAATTAAGTTAAGGCATTATTTTGAAACTCATATCATTGTCATTCGTACTAACTATCCGATAAAAAGTGTAATGAGAAAACCAGAAATATCAGGAAGGATGGCCAAATGGTCCGTTCAACTAAGTACTTATGACATCAAGTATGAGCCTAGAACAGCAATAAAATCCCAAGCACTTGCAGACTTTGTGGCAGATTTTAGCCCAAGCATGCAACCGGAAGTAGAACTTGAAGTCTAACAGCTCCAAGATGGGGACATCCTGCGAAAGTGGACTCTATTCACAGATGGCGCTTCCAATATGAGGGGCACATGGCTAGGTGTTGTCCTAAAGTCGCCACAAGGGGACATCATACCCCAGGCCATTAGTTGTGATTTTAAAGCTACCAATAATGAAGCAGAATACGAAGCCTTAATCGTGGGCCTAACCGTGGCCCTAGACATGAATATTAAAGCAATACAGGTATATAGTGATTCATTGTTACTTGTCAATCATTTTAACGGATCCTATGCAGCAAAAAATGCCAAGATGACAGCTTATTTGGGCATTGTGAAAATTCTGGCAAGCAAATTTTAAATCTTCTCCTTTGAACAAATACCCCGAGAGGAGAACTCTCAAGCAGATGCATTGGCCAATCTTGGATCAGCTTTTAAAAGCCTATCTCAGACCAATATACCAATCATACATGTCGACATCCCTACCGTGGAAAGGTTAGAACTTTTTTGTACAGATGACGACATCACAGATAATGAGATAGAGACATCTTGGACAACACCAATAATTAAATACCTTAAAGATGGCACCATCCCCGATGATGAAAAGAATGCAAGAGCATTCAGGGTAAGGATTTCAAGATTCGTATTAATAGATAATGTGCTGTTTAAGAAATCTTTTGCAGGTCCATACTTAAGATGTCTTGAAGCTGACAAATCCATGGAAGTTCTAAGAGAATTGCATGAAGGATCGTGTGGTAACCATTCTGGGGGCAGAAGCTTATATACGAAAGCTCTAAGAATGGGTTACTACTGGCCAACAATGCGTCAAGATGCTGCCACCTTTGCCAAGAAATGTGATTCTGTAGCGTTGTGAGAAAATTTCATCTTTTCATCTTTTTGAGTCGCCACCTATATTATTCGATTGGAAACATAGGAAAACCATTTTGAAAGAGATTTGAGTTCGGGGCTTAGGTTATGAAATGGGTAGGTTTAGAAGGCATCCATTTCACCCAATCCGGAGATCGGTCTTGCTAAAGAAAAGAGAGGTTTTCAATCTTTTTAATAAAATAATTAAAGAAGAACAAATAAACCCTAATCAATTTCTTGATTAGGAATGTCGGATTGTATGCTTCGAGATCGCCTTCATTGACTGAAGGGACTCTAGGCTAATCCTTTTGATGGGATTACACTACTCTAAAATCAATAGAGAGGTTGAGAAGAGAAACGAAAGTTTAAAGGATGATTACCTTTTGAGAAGAGATTCGGACAGAGTTTCGACTCAAGTTTAGAGTCGAACCTTGATACGGACAGAGCTTCGCCTCGATCCTTGATTTGGATCTTGATGCGGACGGAGCTTCGCCTTGGTCCTTTGATTCGGGTTTCGATGTTTTGTTAATCAACAAGGTTGATGAACAAACTTTAGGAGTTGTTTGTGAGTGATTTGAAGGAGTCTTTCGTGGAAAGAAACCAACAAATTGTGTGTGTTGTGTGTGTTCTTGATCAAGGATCAGAATTGTCGACCCCCTAAATACTGAAAATCATCCAGTATTTATAGGAGGTTGGAGAGGTGAAGGTGGAGAGGTAAAATCCCCTAGGAAGGTTCCAGAACTCAGTTCTGATTGGATACCCGAATTGATAAGGTTTTATCCAAAAAGAGAGTTTGAAACGGAGAAGGAGAGTGATTTCTGCACATCCTGTCGAGGGGATATCTCGCGCGAGATATGATATCTCGTGCGAGATATGATATCTCGTGCGAGATAACTAGTCTGATGACTATTTTGTCCTCTTCAGTTGTTCCGTTAGTCAGTTAGGTCCAAAACTAACGAGGTTAGTTAGAAACTTAACGAAACATGACGAAACTGATATGCTTTCATCAAAACACAAAAGAGAGATGAAGAGTAGTGTAATCATGTAGTTATGAGTTCAGAATGGGGTGTCTACAGAGCCCCTCGGCGACAGGTCTTATGAAAGAAGAAGTGTCGTCGATAGAAAAGACATCATTCTGAACACTGGGATGGTCGTGCCGCACGGCTGCCTACGTATCTCTATCAGAGAATCAGACCAAAACGTAGTTCGACTCCAAAACACGAAAAGGTTGCTTTAGGTATTTTGAAAATGATTTTTTGAAAATCGAGGGGATTTTATTTTTGAAAAGGCAAATCCATACTGAGGAATCAAATCCTGACCCAATTCTGAAGATACCTGTTTGTCTGAAGTGAGGTGACGATCTTGGCGATTCAAGACCGGGCTTTTGTTGAGGTGACGATCCTGGCGATTCAAGACCGAGCTTTTTTTTTTTTTTGAGTAGTACTCGACATACTACTTGTAGATGCTTGACACACCTACTTGGTGACGATCCTGGCGATTCAAGACCGAGCTTTTGTTGAGTAGTACTTGACATACTACTTGTAGATGCTTGACACACCTACTTGGTGACGATCCTGGCGATTCAAGACCGAGCTTTTGTTGAGTAGTACTCGACATACTACTTGTAGATGCTTGACACACCTACTGGTGACGATCCACCTGTAAGGGCGCTGAATCGGGCTTTTGATGGTGAGTACTTGACATACTTACCCTAGATGCTTGACATATCTATTTGATGACGATCCACCTGTAAGGGCGCTGAATCGGGCTTTTTTGTTGGTGAGTACTTGACATACTTACCCTAGATGCTTGACACATCTATTTGATGACGATCCACCCTGTAAGGGTCTTTGAATCGGGCTTTTTTTTTTTTTTTTTGTTGGAATATGCTTGACGCATGGCACTTGACGTGATGGATGCTTGACGCGATGGTTGCTTGACGCAATGGTTGCTTGACGCAATGGTTGCTTGACGCGATGGTTGCTTGACGCAATGGTTGCTTGACGCGATGGTTGCTTGACGCAATAGATGCTTGACGCTTGAAGAGATGCTCGACGCTTGAAGAGATGCTCGACGCACTTAATTGACATATGGGGAGGTAGATGGAATCCAAACACTCAACATGTTTGATCTAATTTTTGAAAGTAGGCACTTGACGTGCCTTACGCATTTTAATTCCTGCAAGAGGGTTAGTGAAAGCATTTGCATAACAACATACATTCACTTAAGCATTTGTTTGTTCAAGATGATCAATGTGCACTCGACTCCAAGAATCAGCGGGGAGAATGAGTTATATTATGTGAGAATTGAAAATCGTTTGTGATTTAGATTTTGGTTTAGAAGACCAACTCGTGAGGTCCATCTAAAGATCGAATGAGACAATCGTCTAATAGGATTCCGTTGAGATAACCGAAGTTCAACACTAAGGTTCGAGATGCTTCGAGGATTTTTCCGTTGTCGTAGGACTTTTTTTTTTCATCGTCAAGCCCCAAGTTTCTCATGTGATGATCATTGACTGAACAAGGTCCAAACCACTCCAATGGCTTTCGCTACGTATAACTTATGATGCCTATTCGAAAGCATGTATTTTCCAAGGCTTCTCTCGACACTAAGCCCCAAGACTTCAGTATCTTTGCCGAGATGACTTCATGAACAGGTTTGTGAGGCTGCATGAATTGAAGAAGGATCCCCTCCTTTTTCCCTTTGATGATTTTTTTTTTTTTCTTTAATGACGCACCCTGGTTTTTGCCTAGACCGCCCTTTCGGGTTTTCAATCTAGCGGGCATCTCTTTTGCGTCTTTTGTTTTTGTGCTCTAACTTTTGCCTAGGCCGCTCTTTACGAGTTTTCAACCTAGCAAGCATTTTTTTTTTGAAAAGTATGTATACTCGAAGGGGACTCGGTTGGAAGAATCTCATTAAGGAGAAAGATGATATCTCAAGTTTAGTTGAGGAGAGACGGACTCTATTTTTGGAAGGTTATCCAAGCATTGGCTCTTTTTGGGGGAGTATATTCTCTAATGATGAGAGTGAGAAGTGAAGAGGAAAGCCCCTAATGCAGATTTGATTACTCTTGAGAGTTTGAGTAGGGATTGACTGGGAAGGAAAGGTTAGGAAGCCCCAGTTTTGATGCTTGGATTTCAAGAGTGTGTATGAGAATGGCTAAGAGGAAGCCCCTAGACTCAACAAAGAACGCTACATGGCTCAAAGGTCTAGAAAAGTTGTTCTACTTTTAATGGACCTTGCATCATCTAGAAGTTTCTTAACGAGTTTGAAAAGAAAGCTAATCGTTAGTATGACTTAAGGCTAAACATTTTTCTTTATGGATGGATGTTGAAAGTCTTCTTCATTTGCGTTGCCATTCGGGCTTCATTGTAAGAGGATGTTGAGGGATCCTCTTTACTTGACTCTTCTTCTTTGTGGGAGAGTCCTTCTTGCCTTCGTTGAAATTCCATCTTTGTTGTGGGGCGATGAAGGCTTGAGAGTTTTTCTTCTTTTTTTTTTCAAAGGAAAAAGGGAGAGGACGATCGGAGCCCCAAGGTGGTGATGCTTCAGTTGATCTTGCCGGCTTCATACAAGTCTTGGATGGCATCCCTCAAATTGTAGCAATTGTTGGTGTCATGACCACTAAACTGATGGTAATCGCAAAATTTGTCGTGGTCCCAATCTTCTCTTATTTTCTTAGGATGGTAGTCTTCCATTGGCTTCAGTTTTCCTTGGCCTACTAGATCATCGAACATTTCCTTAAGAGTAGCCCTACCAAAATCATGATAGGTACGACCGGTGCTCCCCTTTGTTGGATGATTCTCCTTTTCTGAATTCTTTCTAAGACGGATCAATTCATCGATTCTAAGGCCCGATTTATGGAGTTCGACGAAACTAGGGAAGTAATTGCCGGCAAGCTTCTCTTGGTACTCTTCGCGGAGACATTGAAGTAGGATATGAATTTGTTCGTCTAGGCTTGGCCTATCAACGATTTCAGTCAGTTTGGTCCTCCATCTTTTGACGAAGTCTGCGAATGATTCATTTTGTTGTTGCTTAGTTTGCTCAAGGTCTCTCCTAGTAGTGCGGTAGGTAGTGTTGTCCTCAAATTGTTCTTGGAAGGCACGACTGGCGAGTGGCCAATCAAGCCTTGTGGAGAGTGGAAGAGTCATGTACCAATCTCCGGCACCATCAAGGGTTTGAGGGAAGCATTGGACTAGCAAGTTGTCATCGACACCCATAGGTAGCATGGCCCCAAGAGTAGGTTTCCAAATGAGCTTTAGGGCAAGTAGAACCATTGAATTTTGCAATGTCGGGTGTCTTGTACTTTCTAGGAAGCTTTGACATGGATTGACGAAGGGTGTCATAGTCAATAGAGAGCGAGGCTCCCTTACTCACATCGAGGGATGCAAGTTTCTTTTCTAACATTGCCATGGTAAGGGGTTCATGCTTGCTTTCTTTCTAGGAAGCATAGCTCTCATTGTTGTCGGGAGGAAGATGATGAGCTAGGCACATACACCTTTTTCTTGTGCTTGCAATGTCTTTTAGCCTTCTTAGGGTATGATACTTCATCATCGGAAGAGGTCCTACTTTCTTTCTTCTTGGAGCTTAATTCGGCCAATTGTAGTTTCATGGCTTGGAGTTCGTCAACCATGGCTTTCATTTCCCCGGCTTGGATTCTCCTTTCAAGTTCTAATCGGGCCTCCATTTCATCGGCTTGGGCTTGTAGCATTTCTTCATATCGAATCCTTTGATCCTCAATTTCCTTCTTGAGTGCTTCGGAATTCATCGTGTTGGAAGGAAATTGAAATGCTACCGTTGGAGAGGTAAGGGAGCTTGACGGCCTTAGAGATGAACTAGATATCCCAACAAAACGTCTCTTAGAAGATTAGCCTCAAACGATCCTAGATGGAGAAAAGGATGATGGTTAAAATTACCTCATGAGCAATTTTTTTTGAAGTTTTATTTTTATTAGAGACGGAGTTTTGACTCAAGGAGGGAGCGCACATCGATCATCAATTACAAACACAGATTCTGCAAATAATATCTCGCGCGAGACTAGGTAATATCGCACGATATAACCATTCGGAGAGATGGATTTTATTCCTTTTTATTTCCTAAATTCATGGTCGGACGGACAAAGATCCGTTTTCTATCTAGCATCCTAGGCAAAACTTGCAGGCGTACGTAATTCGAACCAAACCTAGGGACTCGGTAATTGACCATTCTTTGAAAAGTAAAGCCACGTAAAATTGACCGGAAGGATTTTTTTTTTTTCTTTAAAGGGACTTCCGAAAGGGTCATTCCGAAGGGACATTTCCGAAGGAACTTTTTCTTTTTCCGAAGGGACTTTTCCGAATCCTTTCTCAATCGTCAATTTTATATTAGCTTTACTTTGGTCAAAGACAAGAAAGATTACCAAGTCAAAACCGACCGGTCACGGAGTGTTCTTAAAGAGACAATCTACATGATATGTGGCGATGCAGGGCTGGAAGGCTAGGCTCCCCGCGATATGACAATCTAGGTGGATTGAATACGCGGAGTGGGATTGTCCAACTTCGGAGAGACCGGCGACTAGGTGGTTACCGTCATCCGTCCTTAGTGTGGGTCCCGGGTTTATAGAGGGTATGTAGTGCAATGACAGATATAAATGAGTGCGCGTGTGTGATAGTCAATCTAGGTGATAGATAAAATAGAGAGTTTTTTTTTTGAAAATCAAAAGGAAAACAGATAGTGGCCGCACCAAGTGGTTGCCTACGTTTCTCCCAAATTAGGAAGACTCAGGCCGTCGTAGTTCCACATAAAGAGAGAGAAAGAGAGATAAATAATTCAATTTACAACTCCCGAATCCCCAATGGACCGGACTTTAATTAAATAAAACCCAATCGCACGCAGTTCATAAATAATAATCAATTATTTAAAGGAAACGAAGGTTCGAGTTCTACACCTTAAGGGAGGCCTTAAGATGCGGGAACTCTGCAGATAATGAATTCTGGGATCCCCCTTGCATGTTCGGCTCTCGTCTTGGACTATGAGATGAACGGGAGAAACCAGAAAACAATCAGATTGCCGAAGCAATATCTCGCGCGAGATATGATATCTCGCCGCGAGATATGCTTCATCTGAGAGCAGAAAATTCGAATTTACAAAATTTTTGAAAACCTCTCTTTTAATTTTGACGCAAGTTTAAGCCTCTTAATTTTCAGTCCCCAGCGGAGTCGCCACTGTAGCGTTGTGAGAAAATTTCATCTTTTCATCTTTTTGAGTCGCCACCTATATTATTCGATTGGAAACATAGGAAAACCATTTTGAAAGAGATTTGAGTTCGGGGCTTAGGTTATGAAATGGGTAGGTTTAGAAGGCATCCATTTCACCCAATCCGGAGATCGGTCTTGCTAAAGAAAAGAGAGGTTTTCAATCTTTTTAATAAAATAATTAAAGAAGAACAAATAAACCCTAATCAATTTCTTGATTAGGAATGTCGGATTGTATGCTTCGAGATCGCCTTCATTGACTGAAGGGACTCTAGGCTAATCCTTTTGATGGGATTACACTACTCTAAAATCAATAGAGAGGTTGAGAAGAGAAACGAAAGTTTAAAGGATGATTACCTTTTGAGAAGAGATTCGGACAGAGTTTCGACTCAAGTTTAGAGTCGAACCTTGATACGGACAGAGCTTCGCCTCGATCCTTGATTTGGATCTTGATGCGGACGGAGCTTCGCCTTGGTCCTTTGATTCGGGTTTCGATGTTTTGTTAATCAACAAGGTTGATGAACAAACTTTAGGAGTTGTTTGTGAGTGATTTGAAGGAGTCTTTCGTGGAAAGAAACCAACAAATTGTGTGTGTTGTGTGTGTTCTTGATCAAGGATCAGAATTGTCGACCCCCGAAACACTGAAAATCATCCAAAGATTTATAGGAGGTTGGAGAGGTGAAGGTGGAGAGGTAAAATCCCTAGGAAGGTTCCGTAACTCGGTTCGATTGGATACCCGAATTGATAAGGTTTTATCCAAAAAGAGAGTTTGAAACGGAGAAGGAGAGTGATTTCGCACATCCTGTCGAGGGATATCTCGCGCGAGATATGATATCTCATGCGAGATAACTAGTCCGATGACTATTTTGTCCTCTTCGCCTTGTTCCGTTAGTCGGCTAGGTCCAAAACTAACGAGGTTAGTTAGAAACTTAACGAAACATGACGAAACTGATATGCTTTCATCAAAACACAAAAGAGAGATGAAGAGTAGTGTAATCATGTAGTTATGAGTTCAGAATGGGGTGTCTACAGATTCCTGCCAAAGGCATAGTGACATCTTGCACCAGCCTGCAGAATTGCTTCATCCAATTCTCTCCCCTTGGCCATTTATGAGGTGGGGAATGGATATAGTGGAAAAATTGCCTAAAGCTCCCGGAGGAAAATTTTTGCTAGCAATGACTGATTATTTCTCTAAGTGGGTTGAAGCCAAATCCTACGTGCAAGTCCGTGATAAAGATGTCATATCCTTCATTAAGATAAATATATTTAGCAGATTTGGCATCCCCTCTGAAATAATATGTGACAACGGCTCCCAGTTCATCAGCAAGAAGACGCAGGATTTTATCACTAGGTGGGGAGTTAAGATGGTGACATCCTCACCGGTGCATCCTCAAGCTAATGGCCAAGCAGAATCAAGTAACAAAATAATCATCAATAACCTAAAGAAGAGGCTAGATCAAAAGAAAGGAAGATGGGCGGAAGAGCTTCCATTTGTCCTTTGGGCAGATAGAACCACACCAAAGAACGCGACAGGCCAGATCCCTTACTCCTTAGTATTTGGAGCGTAAGGGCCATCCCTGCAGAAGTCGTCGTCCCTCGCCAGATTCAAGATGTTGACACCTCGAATGTAATGATGCCAACATGGGTTATGATCTAGATACCATTGACGAGCTAAGGGATTTAGCCAAGATCAGGATAGCAGCGTACCAACAAAAGATTGCTAGATCCTATAACAAAAACGTTAGATTACGGAAGTTTCAAGTTGGTGATCTAGTCTTACGAAAGGTGTTTCAGAATACAAGGGAGCCTAATGCTGGAAAGATGGCCCCCAAATGGGAAGGGCCATACTTAGTTGATGCCGAAGCAGGTAAAGGCTCATATTGGCTATCAACTCTGGAGGGAGCAAGGATTCCCCGAAGCTGGAATGCCATTCACCTCAAGTCCTATTTTATGTAAGTTTCCATAAATACGTTACAATGCAAATAAAACCATGGTACGAACTTTACCGTTCTATTTTCAATAAAAGTACTTGTTTCCGTTTTGTTTATTTTTTGAATGATTAATGACTTAAGCATCGGAGGGGCGTTAGCTAAGCTAACGCCCACCCCTAACATGTTTCTGTTTTGCAAAGAAACAAGAAGCATTTGAATAAACTCCTTGACAAATTGAGATGTTAACATCCTTCCAAGAAGTTAACATCTTAAATCAGGTACGACCGCTTTCTTACTTTCTGATTAAAAGAAATATTTTTATGAAGTTCTAGAACTTTTTTACTTCCTTTTAAACAAATAAAATATGACATCAGAAAAGATGTCGAAATCTCTCATTATCTTGTTATTTTGCAAGAGGTCGTCAATTCATTCCAATCCTCGTGAAAACAACCGTTTTGAGACTGGCCATCTCACCTCCGTTAAAGGTACTTAATCCCTTCAAAGGTTTAAAAAAATTAATTTCTTTCGTCTCATTAAGGTTTAAACACCTCGCCTGGAGCGTACGATGTCTACCTTGATTGAGGTGTGTGATGGGCCCGTACATTTAATATGTACGAATTACCCATCTCCACTCGATCAATGAGTTTTGACCCTAAGAATTTATCAAAATGGTTGTGGCATATTCATGCCACCTAAGAAAAAATGGTTATTGACATTCACATGTCAATCAAAGTAATTGCAAGGATTTATACATCCACTCGTAAGTTGTCAATATCTCCAAAAAGGTTAGCATGCCAACCTCCTATTTTCATTTTCCAAAATGATGCTTGAGCAAAAGTTTTTAGCAAAACCCAAGCAAAACAAAAGTTTTTACTCTATGAAAATATAAAAGTGTTGGACCAACCCAACACTTGAAAAGCAAATTGTCTTGGCCCTTATGGACCAATTACAAACCAAATATATTTAAATATTGTCTTTGGGACGCAACCCATTTTCAAACCAAAAGTTTTTAAACACAAAGAACCATTTTCTTTTTCCTTCACGGGGTGGTTACTGCCGCAGATGTTGTCGCTACTCCTTCCTCTAGGATGTCATCATCCTTAGCAGCTGAGGATCCTTCTCCTGCTTCCTCTCCCTTACCATCCAAAGCCTTCAAGAGTGAATGTTGCTGCTCAACATCCCACTCTGTATGCTTCCCAGCCTGGAACTCTTCCATCATTTGAATTTTTATTGCTATCATACTTCGGGTAGCTGAGGCCATCATGTTCTTCCTCACATCCTCAATTTCCTGCAACTGAGTGTCTTGAATGGAAGACATGCCCTTCATCAAACTCTCAACCTCGTTCTGTAAATCCTCTATTCTCTTAGTAGAAACATCCTTCTGTTTCTTCGCCTGTAACGTCTCCAACACTAACTTCCTGTTCCTTTCTTCAAGATTACCTATTTTTATTACAGCCTCATCAACACCCTACAAAAGAAAAGTTTGATGATTAAAATCTGAGATGCATTGTGTATTCAAAAAATTCCTTTCAAACTCTGCTTTCGAAAAACAAAAACTTACCACTGATGCTCTAGCAAGTGCCTCCTGAACATCTGCCAAACCTGTTTCATCAATGTTTATTACTTTCTTAGAACTGCCCTTCCTTTTCTTTACCCTTGCTCCTACAGATGGTGCCTCCATCTCTTTCTTAGGCACTGCCAACTATTAGCTAGCTTGGGTTTGCCCTACAAAATCCTGAAGGTCTTTCAAAGAAAATGCAGCTTTGGATTTCAAAACTATCAAAAACAGAATACACGCTATCAGATGAAAACAAAATCCAAATGCAAAAAGGCAAATCTTTTGGACAGAATAGGATCTTACCAGTGGACATCTCAGTAGATGGTGGTATTTCTTGTTCTTCAGAAACAACTATTGCTTCAAGTGGCTTGAAGGATCGCTCCTTCTCTGAAAACTCCAATAATCTCCTCACCTTATCTATAATCTCGGCAGAAGGTGGGAAGAGCTTCGCCCAATCAATGGCTGCAAAAATAAACAGAGAAATTACAAATTCAAGTAAGTGCGGGAAATAAAGAAAACTGAAGTTTAAAAGAGGGATACCTTCCCTGTTCCATCCTGTAGCCAAGAAATCTCCTTCTTCCAAGGAATCATTCTCAATAAAGAAGTATTTTGACTTCCAACCCCTATCATTTACCGTCACTCTAAAAAATAGAGGTTTCATGCCAGACCTAGTTTTTAGAAGATATCTCGTAGAGCCAAAGGTTTGGAGCTCATATACGAAAGCTATTTCTTTCAAACCTATGTCTAACCCGAATTCACGATTCACCCTCAGGACACAAGAGAAAATCCTCCAAACCATGGGCATTAGTTGAACGAAATCCAAGTTTGTTTTTCTAAAAAACTCAGTTATCAACGCAGGGAAGGGATACGAAAAATCTAGGGCAAAGGGATATTCATAAAAATGCACTCCACCGTGGAGACACAAAATCAGCCCTAAGAAACACATCGAAAGACCTAAAGATGGTAGAATTTGGAAAGCATCGTCGATCCTTGACAGATTCGATGAGCTCATTGTTGAAAATACAAACCTCTTCATCAGGTTTTGCCAACAAGCCCTCACAAGAGAAACCCCCATCCTCGTTCGAACTCAGGGGATTTCTTGGAGACTTGCCTTTTCTTGGCTTAACCATATTTTCAAAAAGAAAAAAGGGGAAAGGAGAGAGGGAAAGATTTTACCTTGGAGAAAATCACCGCTGTGAAGAAGATGGATGAAACATTGGAAAAGTGAGGAAGAAAGCGAAAGGAGCGCAGTTAAAAACCCTAGATCATCGGTATTTACGCTAATTAAGGTGGATTAAACTCCTCAACTGCCACGTCTCCATCAAGTTAATTAACCGCCCAAGCTTCTAGAACGAAGTAGAAAAACCTTCCATTTAAATTCATTAAAAGACAATTTTTGGGGACAATTGTTGTGGGTAAATTCAGGATCGCTACATCTTGAAAAGTTGCCAGCATGTCGTCATCTTCCAACCCGTGGACAAGGTAAAATTCACTTAGATAATTAAATCATTATTTAATTATTTTTGTTATATCTTTAATTACAGGTAAATAGAACGTGGGAAAAACCTATTTCGTGGACCTACTTCAACGGTTGAGAGACCAAGTCAAGACCAAGATAACAAAATCGAGATTTTAGAAAAGTTTGTTAGGGTTTTTGTTATCTTCAGTTATCTTTCTTTATTTAAAGGCTTATGGCTGGAACACTAGGCACGCAATATTCACACACAGTTCACAAACACATTGTAATCCGCCATAGCTCCAACATTTGTAACTCATCAACATCAATACTACCGTTTGGGACGAAGGTGACCATAAACACCTTTCGAGATTTTGTGCCGGCGAGATAGTTGTCTCAAGAGCTTTCCTCGTTACATGATTGAGTCATCTTAATTTCATTGTTACACCGATTATACTCCATTGCACCTTCCTCAATTTTGTTTCGAATTATTTTACATTTGATTGTTTTTTACCAAAACAGGCGAAATGAAAAAAAAGTGAAGATTCGTCATGCGACTATGGAATACTTTCAATCCATGAAGATATGATGAACTAATGAGAATGGATTTCATAGGCTTGGATGAAAAGGTATACTCGAGTTTTAGAAATTACTTTTTAGTATTTTTCTTTTCTTTAAAATTTGAATGTCAATTTTGAATATTGCAGAAAGATCCAAGGCTTATGATTCGCAGCAAATTTGTACCATATTTTAATGGTTTAATTACTCAAGGCAATATTTATTTCATGAAGAACTTTAGAGATGAAGGATGTAAAGACAAATATCGTGTCTTGGATCAAAGGTTTATGTTTAAGTACAAGGGTTATAATGTATTTGAAATGTTGTAATTTTTTTAAAAAAAATATAGGCTGTTAATTTTTTCGTTCACTTTATTAACGTCCATCAAAAAATATTGCATACTGACATAAAGTATGAATATCAGAAATAAAATTGCAAAAAATGCTACGTTGTTAGTCACATAGCAATTTCTATTAAACTTATGTACAACAAAGCTATTAAAATTGAACACAATTTTCCTAACTTTATAAATGTTAATGTTTTGATTCATTTATAATATACTTATATTATCAAAAAAATCATCATATTACTTTATCAAATAGAATATGAAAAATTAAAATACAATTTTAGCAAATTAGCTTTCCGTGCGGAGCACGAGTTACCCACTAGTACTTGATTGGTATTATCCTGCATTACAACAATTACAAAAATGTCATGAAATAACCATATTAACCCTTATCATGCTTAAATAAGGGTTTTTATATTTTCTCGGATCTTTTTTCTAAGTTGCATCGATCTTTTTTCTAAGTTGCATCGGTGAGAATATCATTGGATTGCTTCTTCTTCGTCCTTTGTTTATTCTTTTTTGGCTAATTGAAGTATGACTTTTCTTATGGCACTTGACCGGAAGAGGGAGAGATTATGATGCTTTAAATTTCTTCTTGGCTACTGCACTATTGAAGCTTTAAGATGCTCCATCCTTGCTGCTTTTAGAGTTGCTAGAGGTTGAGGTTGGCAACAATTAGTGAAGCTTCCGGCGATTGGTTGGTAGTAGCCAAACAATGTCACTTTATTTGATAGCTGTCAGTCGAACAAAATTACAATGATTGGCCAAAAGCGATCGAACAAGGAGTAATGTTTTAGCCTTTGATGACCGAATATAATAATATTGTTTGGTTGGATTTGACTGAACAAACAAAAAATCGTTGATTTTCCTTATTGTTCTTTCCTCCACGACTGCGTGTATGGTCAAAGATGAGCAAAAGGGAATATAGGATATGACGGGGGGATATGACAATGATTTAGAGGGGGCATTTATTTTCTAGATTTGCGAAGGATGAAGGAAGGGTTGGCTGGAGAATATTAAAAGTTGATCGGAGAAAATGAAGATTGGCCGAAGACGACGAAGAGTTGATCAGAGAAGATGAAGATTGGGTGTGAGGGTGTGTTTTGTTAATTTAGGTGGGTGATTATTTAGGGATTTTAAAGGGTAAATAGCGTGATTGTTTGCTTCGAGATCGCATTCATGAATCGAATTAAGCAAAATAACAAGTTTAAGTAGTTTTGATTAGTCTTATGATTAGTCTTGCTTCTAGGATTTAAATGAATTACTCTTATGAACGAATTAAGCAAAATAACAAGTTTAAGTAGTTTTGTTAATTAGAATGTCCGATTGTATGCTTCGAGATCGTCTTCATGAATTGAAGGAACTCTAGGCTAATCCTTTTGATGGTGATTACACTATTTTAAAGATCAAATAGATAGGTTGAGAAGAGAACGAAAGTCAAAGGATGTTTACCTTGAAGTAGATCTTGATTTCTTCAATCGATATCTTATTTAAAGACTTAAATCTTGGTGTTTAAAACTTTATCAAATTTGATGGACGAATTTAGAGACTTTTGAGAGTTGTTTTACTAGTTTCATCAGGGAGAGAACGTGTTAAATGTGTCTAAAACGTGTACCCCTAATATCAAGAGATCATCTTGTATTTATAGTGTTATATGAATTGATTACCAAGTTTAGGAGTCCAAGTAAGGTAGTAAATCATCCTGGAAACGTCTGAGAAGATCACAATCACTGATTTCCCAAATCAAAAAGATGCTTTGGTTAGCCAAAATAACATAAGGGATTCTCCAACACCTTTGCAAACCTGTCTCCCAACTCCTTTATCAACTCCCTAGGTTCAGTCGTCATGGATTTGGAGATATCAAATTAACGTTGCAGTGGTGGCGCGGTGGAGAGATTGAGGCGTGTTGGGGTATCAACCCAAGTCCCACATCGACAATTGAAAGAAGAATTGTCAAATATATAAAGGTGTCCACCCACTCCATTAGTATGAGGCCTTTTGGGAGTTGACCCAAGAGCAAATCCGTGCGGGCTGGGCCCAAAGCGGACAATATCATACTAATGTGGAGTGGTGGGGATGGTCGCGGTCCCAACAAATGGTATCAGAGCCTGGTTAGTGGATGGGCGCGACGCAGTGGACCGTGTGTGGATGATGTGGAATTTCCTCTAGTGGTGTGACCTCGCGAATGGAGCACTGTGTGTGCCTTGTGTCGAAAGTCTTCCTGATATTGGTGATAAATCAGGCGGCGTGTCCCGCAAGTGGTGAATAGCGGCGGTACAAGATTCGCTAGAGGTGGTCCTTGGTTTGAGGGGAGGATTGTTGGGGTATCAACCCAAGTCCCACATCGGCAATTGAATGAAGAGTTGTCAAGTATAAAAAGATGTCCACCCACTTCATTAGTATGAGGCCTTTTGGGAGTTGACCCAAGAGCAAATCCGTGCGGGCTGGGCCCAAAGCGGACAATATCATACTAATGTGGAGTGGTGGGGATGGTCGCGGTCCCAACAAGGCGGTGGTGGCGGTGTTGCAGAGTGCAGCCTGTGACATATGTTCTCTCCCATTTGTTTTCTCTATCCGGTTACTGCGTTTTTTAGTTTTGTTATTTATGAAGCCAGCTGATCTTCATATGTTTTTTGTAATGCATCCTACAATCATTTTTTAAATTAAAAAGAAAAGGATTGGAATTTTGATCGCTAGGTAAAATAGTGAAGACAGACAAGAGACATAACATACTTTCTCTAGAGGCTATGAACTGTTAAAAATAGATACTATATAACCTTCTTTTCTTCAACATTCTGCAAAACAAATAGAGATGAAAGTACAACCTGACATGTCCAAGGACCATAGGAACACAAAGAAGTAATACATACTCCCACCGTCCTAAAATAGTGAACCGGTATATTCTGATACTTGTAATTAAAATAATGCATCAGTGAATTTCGGTACCGGTACATACCATTTTAGTGAATAAATCGATGCACTTTTTGGTACGGGATTGATAAATATAATCACACTACTCCAATGTTATTTTCAGTAGCAAAAATCTATTAGCATACACCTAAGATATACAAATATATTCATACATGTTGAAAGGTCCTGTTTGCTTAGATTAAATTAAAGGTTAGGCAGTTAAGGTTTGACAGCTGAGGTGAAATCTTAGCTGTCAGAGGTTAACTGGTTTTAAAGATTGGAGTTAAATGTGCAGCGGAATAAAAGTGTTTGAAATAATGTAAAGACAAGTAAATAGTGTAGGTGTGTGTATATGTGTGTGTGTGTTGTGTGATAATACCAATTGAACACAAGGAATTTTAAGGTGGTTCAGAGTTCACTCCTCCTACGTCCACCCTCACTGTCAACCTTGACAAGTGAGATCAATCCACTTAAATCTAGTTCCCGTTAAGATTTACAAAGGATTGGATAGGCAAGTTCCTTGAACTTCCTCTTCCTAATAAGTACACTTCTATTAGGGATCAAGCTCTACACTCGAGCTATTCACACTACCCACTTAAAGTCGGTCTTAAGGGGTTCTTACAAATCGCCTTATACACCCGAGATCGGTTACAAGTGTCTTAATATTGTTTTGATTATTGGTTGCAGGTTGAGAAGGTTTGGATGCAAGGTTTGTAGAAGTTGTGTGTAAAAAGGGGTTAGGTCTTCGCCTTGGAGAGTTCCTTTTATAGGCTTGGAAATAGCCGTTGGAGGAGACAAGGAGACAAGGGAGTAAATGCATGTTGGAGTTGCATTTAGAGCCTTTGTTGACTGGAGAATAAATTAGCCGGAATCCGCAACCGGGCATGTGATCTTCATGGAGATGAGCCGGCAACATCTCGTATGGAGAGATTTGGACAAGGCACATCTTGGTCATCACAGGATTTCTTCATAGCCGTTGATGTTGAAGATCATAGTCCGTTGAGGGGTGAAACCTTTGTTGTGAGAGAACCTTAGCCGTCGAGCTAAGTTCGATCTAGAAGGTTTAGGCATTATGTAATACATCATACTACACATGTAATTTAGATACATTAATGTATATGAGAGGATTTGAGTGATATCTTTTGAGGGATGTTTGAATCATAGCTGTCCAGATGATATATATAGAAGTGTAGATTGAAGTTGATGGCTTAGCTGTCCAAGGTCATATGTTATCTTGGCTGTCAGATAACATATGATATATTTCTTTGTCAAAACCTATTATAACTATGTGGCTTACATAGTTAGGTCCTAACAATTTCCCCCTTTTTGGCAAAGTAATATATCTAATAAAGATATAACCTGCAAGATACTCAAGAATGAATATACCAATGAAGATGAGAACAATCTTCTTGATTCAATCAACTGAGTCTTAAAACAAAACATATTATCCAAAATAAACAATGTTTTAAAAGCAGGAATTAAAGGTAGGGATTAAAAAGGACTTATCAAAAAAGACATAAAATTTTCTTAAGAAAATTCATCTCTTTCTCTTCTGGCTGCAAGGATCTCCTCTCTTTCTGCAAGTAGCACTCTCTTCATCTTGTCCTCAACACCTCTGTAGTACATCTCATTGTTCCATTCCCAGCTCATCTCATCATCATAGGTGAAGGTTTGGTTTTGCCTTTCCTTGAGAACAAATTTTGGACAGAGGCTTTTCATCATTTCTCAATCTCATAGTACCCCATAAGGGAGCCTTCTTTGGTTTTGAGCTCGACCCCTTGTTCCCGCAAATAGGTTAGAAAAGAAGGGGTTTGATTGAAGAGAGATGGGTTGTTGAGTTTGATGTAGAGGTGGATCAGTTGAGACAAAGTGAGAACAAGAAAGGTTGAGAGTTGATGCCTGTTTCATCACAGAGCACTATCTTCATCATCACTTGTCACAATCACATTTGGAGCAAAGACCAGAGGCTCTTTTTCCTGTGTTCACAGCCTTCTTCATCGATTCAATGGCCTTTCCTTTGGAGGCCTTCCTCTCGTATTTTGACACGCTTGAGACTTCCAAAATGTGTCTCATCTTGGTTATCATTGACCTTGTAAATCTTTGCATGTCCGTAATGGTCACATGATATGGGGGTACAAAAGTTGAAGGATTGAAGTTTGGAGGAAGGTTGGATTGGAGAGATCTTGTGTTTAGGGGGATGAATGAAGAGGGTACCGAAGATGAAGGGGGAAACATAGGCTGTCAGCTTGGTCTTGCAATGACAGCCATGATAATGGATTTATTGAGGCAAATCCTCCAATACATTTCTTTGGCAAGCTCAATGCATAGGGTATACACGTGGATGAAGGCATATAAATGCATTCATTGATATTTGAAGAGAGAAGCCGGGAGAACAGAATTTCCTAATCTATTATGGTAGAGATATCCATGAAGTTTGGTAGCAAGGGGGCTTTGTGAAAGAAGGAGTTGGGGAGAGCTATTCTCAGACTTTTTCCATTCCTCATGGGCAAACACTATGAGGCCACATCTATTCCTTGCATGAATCATAATGGAATTTTTGCTTAATGTACCAAGGATTGGAGACTAGGTGAGGATTGGCAATTTCGGAAATGGGAAATATCCTTCAATCTTTGGTGGGCGCCATGATAGAGGGGAAGGAAAAGTCAATTTCACAATCCAAAATCCAAGGTTCACAAGTAGGAAGGATTTCGCATTCAAGGGAGGGATCAACAGCTTTCTTGGTTTTGATCGTGCTCACTAGGTTTAAATTGAGATTCTTGATCGTGTTGAGGTTCTCGTTCAAGATCGTTGAGGTTCGCCAAGATTAGGTTGGGGCTCGCATCTTGGGTAACAACATGAGGTTCTTGAATTTGAACAGCTTCAACAAACTTGGATTGAGGTTCGTGTTCGGGAATGGGTTCAGTGCGGGGATGCTTGCTTTCTTGGACAAATCTCTCGTTTTTGATAAGTTTCAAGGCTTTTGAAGTTTCTTCCTCTGTTAGCACTTGTCTCAAGTAATAGGTAACAGCAGGACATGCTTGGGATCCTCTAAGGAAAGTCCTTCGATGCTTTGAAAATGTTTTCGGGGATGGGGAAGGATCCGAGGGACTATCGAGGGAGATTCTTGACTGGAGAGAGGGATAGCCGTCGAATGGGAGACATAGGAGTTTTATTCCCCTTACCGTAGGCTCATCCTTTTCGTAGCTAGAGCTATTCCCCCTATCTTTTTCAACACTTGGCTCATTTGGACTAATGTTAGAGGGATTAAGATTTAGGATGCCTTGAGCCACGAGTCATGAGGTGAACTAGATTGGTCTTTGGATGAGGAGGGTTGAGGAGTGGTTGGTTTCAATTTTTGGATGGGGGAGCATCTTTATCTGCTTTTTCTATTCCTAGAGAAAGTACCGAGAGTAAGAGAAGGCTTAGAGGTTACCTTGGATGGGGTTTCAGCACTTGAGACAACCTTAGCCGTCAGAGATGAAGCTTCCATGGCCGTCCCGCATGACTGTCCAACCTTAGCCGTCCTTACTTCCATTAGTGACTCAAGAATGTGCCTCTTCTCATATCTTCATCAAACTCATCACCTTGAGCTTCACCAAAGATACACAACATCGTGGATTTCTTCCTCTTCACCATCATATTCATCAATGTCCTTGAAAATAGGATCTCGACCGAGTATCTTCACCGTCGCCTTGCTCTTCGCCTACCATCTTCCCTTTGTCGATTCCTTGAGCACTTTCTTGCTCAACAGCCTTCCTCTTCTTGGATTTGCTTTCCTTTACTAAGCTTCTTTCCCTTTCCAGCTTCTCTTCATCTTGTCTAGGCTTTTTCTTCTTTTGATTTTGGAAGGAGAAGTCTCTTGAGCTCTTTCTTTTATGACAACACCTTTGTCATGCTTTCTCTTGGATCTTTTGTCATTCACCATGTTTACCAATCCCTGCCATATCTTCATATCCTTCTCAGTTTTCTTTTTCAATCTTTGAGAGGCTTCATCAAAATTCTCGTAGCCGTCCCCAAGCTCTAATTTCTTCTTACCCTTCGCTTGAAGGTGCTCAAGTTGAAGCTTCGGTTGATACTAGAGATGCAGACTCAAGCCACTCATCCTTTAGGGGAGGATTCAACCTTGGAATAAGGTGATGGAGAATTCCACTCATGAATCTGAAATTGTTCATCCTTGGATTTTGTTTCTTGTATTTCCAAGGAGAGGGAGATATGGCTAATTGAAAGTTGTGAAGTAAAGCAACACTCCAGTTTACTTCTTTGGTTATCAAACTTAGGGCTTGCTTCCATTCATTAGGACTTATTTGATCAAATGATGATTGCTTTCCATCAAACCCTTTGATGACAACATCCATTAGGGTTGATTTGAATAGATCAAGTTCCTTCTTTTTGATTGGTTTGTCCTGAACCAATAGATAATTACAGCTTGGTTTGTCAAAGAACCTTTTGTAGAATGGTTCCAGGTTGTTGTCTTTCCTATTCCAGAGATTTGAAACACCATTGCTTTTGATAGGAATGTTGTAAACCTTGGACACAATCTTGGGGGTCACATTGATTTCAGTACCTTCAATGGTGGTTTTGATTGCTCCAGTTGATTGTCTTTCTCCTTTCATAAAAATCTCTCTGCACAGCTTCTCATAAATGGGAAGTTGAGCTTCCATCATATTGCAGAGATGATTGGATTCCAAGAGTTCTTTGATGAGAGCTCCAACATTGTGCTCATAGAACTCAGGTTTGATGTAGTATCCATGGGCTTCTGGGTAAGACATGTTTGAACTTAGAACAGAAAGTTTTTAGGGTTTATGAGACAAAAACAGAGGGAATCAAAGGATGAATTTGGAAGAGAGAATGGTGATTGTTAACTGAGGGATTAGTTCGCAAGGTTAAATGATAGTTAAAGGAGGGAATTTGAGTTTGTTTGGACGGCTAATACGTGGGTTAGTGTAACGGTTTAAAAGATAGCATTTAAGATAGTGACTGTTCATGAATAGTGTTTTTTGTCCCACTACTCATTACATGTACAATAACTCCCCACAAAACAAGGGAGTTATTTCAGTACACAAAGACGAAATTTCAGAGGGAATAAACATAGAAATTAATGAATATTTGTTAGTGGCAAGTTCCAAACACTTCCTCGATTTGGCAAGAGCTAAATTCATAGCTGTCAGACTTAATTACCAGCCAAGTCTATTTTGAATGATCATTGCCACTAATTTGACTGAAACTGAATTTGCCTATAAAAGATAATGGTTCAGATGAAGAATTTCACCAAATCCATTTCATTCATAGCAAATGGGAAGACTTGTTCCAAAGTTCAGTCCTAGCAAAATGGCTAAGACTGCAAAGAGACTTGTTTTTCAAAGTCCAAGGGTAGATGAAACAAGAGAGGCAAGGTTTGAGAGGGAGTTTCTGTCATATAGGCTCCAAACTGATATAGGTTTGGAGCAGGAGGTGGATCAAATATTAAAAGATGATCCCAATAAGGAGGAGGAGTTGAATGAGAGAGAGATAAGGAAGAAGTTTTGGGAGGAGGAGAGATTAGCACTTTTGGAAGGTGAGGAAAATAGGTTGAGAGAGAGAGCAAAAAGTAAGGGTAAGGTTAAGATAGTTGAAGGGGGAACCAGTGATCTGACAGCTAAGGTTAAGCTGTCAAGGGAGGAGAGAGAAGGAGAATCAAGTAGGTCAGTTAAGGACAAGGTGGAAAGGGTTTATACCTTAGGAGAGCTAGTGAAGCTTGACAGTGATGAAAGGATTAAGGTTGACACACAAATTGGTCAACCTGATTTCATAGCTGTCAAGGAATTCACAAATGTCACCAGGATTCTCTAACTCTTAGCCAAACAGTTCTTGAGGGAACTGGAGATAACTTTGCAGGAGTGCAAAGTTCTCCTTCCAAGGTCTATATGAAGTTGTTTTCTCAATTTCTCAAGTGTTTGAGTCCAGTTGCTCTAAATGGTGAGGATGATGAAGGTCCTCAGTCTGATCAAGCTATCATTGCACAGGCAAGTGCAAATTCTTCAGGTACCTTCAGCTTTATCTCACCACTTAGTGAGTATCCTCCCTATAATGCAGTTGAAGAGTGGTGGCCAAGGAGGGTCTGTCCTTCTTTGCAGCTTCTCAACCTCTCGCTATTGATCCATTTATGGAAAGGCACCCTCGTTTGGTTGGAGAGATATGGAGATATCAAAGAGAGTGCATATCAAGCTCCGGACATTATTTATAGTGATAGAGGATATGGGGATGATTGCTTCCAAGATCGGCTATGGGATAAACAGATTGGATCCTTAGGCTGTCAAGGCTTTTCAGAGGTGCTTGCCGAGATGAGAAGGAGGGTTGATGAAGCTTTTGGTAATATGGATTTAGGCTTGTTTTTATGGTGTTTGAATTTACGTAAGGTAGAAATGAGGTTTGGTTTTGATGTGTAAGAAGCTTTTGAATTGAGAAAAAGGTTAGGCATCGTGACAATGTTGTTGGCAGCAACCATAGGAAATGGTTTATTCTAATGAATAAGAGTTTTTTATTTTGTTAGATTAATCATGGCTAGCATTGCTCTTAACATCTCAAATCTTTTCTCATCCATAGCCTTTGTTAGGATGTCAGAGACATTATTCTAAGTACACACTTTTGCAAGACTAATGTTTCCTTTTTCAACATGGTCTCTGATGAAGTGATGTCTGACCTCAATATGCTTTGTCTTTGAGTGTTGGACGGGTTTTCTCGTCATGGCAATGGTACTTGAGTTGTCACAAAAGATTGGAATGTTGGACAGTTCAATTCCAAAGTCTTGTAATTGACTTTTGAGATAAAGTATTTGTGAACAACACAAACCAAAGAACAATATATTCGGCCTCATTTGTTGAGGTTGCTACCGAGGTTTGCTTTTTACTTGACCATGAAATGATTCTAGATCCAATAAATTGGCATCCACCACTTGTGGACTTTCTATCTAGGTTACACCCAAAGATAGTCGAATCGGTGAATCCATTTAAAGAAAATGGGGATTCGGTAGGATACCATAATCCATAATCGAGTTCCTTTCGAGATATCTCAAAATTCTCTTGACAATGAGAGATGAGACTCCTTGGGATTTGCCTGAAATCTAGCACAAAGACAGACACTAAACATAATGTCGTCTTGAAGGCCGTTACATAGAGAAGGGATCCAATGTAACTTCAGTAAAGTGTTGGATTTACACTTTGGCCATCGGGATCAGCATGAAGTTTGGTTGTTGTTGACAAGGGAGTTTTGGCAGGTGAAGCAGATAGCATATCAAACTTTTTGATCATATCCCTTGTGTATTTAGCTTGGTTAATGAATATTCCTTCCTCCATTTGCTTGACTTGAAGACCCAAGAAGAAAGTGAGCTCACCAATCATGCTCATTTCAAACTGGTCCTTCATAATGTTACCAAATTCAGTGCACAAGTCCTCATTTGATGATCCAAAAATGATGTCATCAACATAGACTTGGATGAGCAACTGATCATCTCCATATTTTTTGATAAACAAAGTGTTATCAATATGGCCCTTGGTAAATCCTTTACCAAGGAGATATCTAGATAGGGTGTCATACCAAGCTCTTGGTGCTTGTTTAAGTCCATATAGTGCTTTGCTAGTGTTGGAGTATCCAAGGAAAATTCCTTCATCACTCTTTGAATCAAATTTGTCAAGATTATTTTTCCCATTGTTGTGTATGAAGCATCTACTTCCAAAGCCATGGAAGTATGAAATGGTTGGTGTTCTTCCATTCCAAAGTTCATAGGGAGTCTTGGAGTGAAACTTGTTGATGAGGGTCTTGTTACGAACATAGACAACAGTGTTACCGCTTCACCCCAAAAATATTTAGGAAGGTTGTGCTCGACAAAGCATAGACCTTCTTTGCCTCACAAATTGTTCTATTCTTTCTTTACGCAACTCCATTTCTTTGAGGAGTTCTAGGAGCAGAAAAGTTGTGCTCAATCCCTTTTTGATCACAGTATTCTTCAACACCAGTGTTCTCAAATTCCTTACCATGATCTGATCTAATTTTGATGATGGATAAACCCTTTTGATTTTGAATTTTATTGAACAATTTGACAAGTTGTTCCAAAGTATCTCTTTTGGATTCAAGAAGGATGATCCAAGTAAATCTAGTGTAGTCATCAACTACAACAAGAGAGTATCTCTTTCCACCAAGAGATCTAGTTCTGATAGGTCCAAAAAGGTCCATGTGAAGAAGTTGAAGAGGTTTAGAGGTATCTAGTCTGGTTTTGGCAGTGAAGGAGGTTTTCTTTTGTTTTTCACATTGACAAGCTTTGCATAGCTTGTCCTTTTTGAAGGGTATTTTGGGTAGGCCTTTTACTAGGTTGGAGTTGGCTAGTTTTGAGATGCTTTTCAGGTTTAGGTGAGCTAATCTTTTGTGCCATAACCAAGACATGTCAGATTGACTGAAGGAGAGTAGGCAATGGGCATCTGAGGAATCCACAATTTCTAGGTTTAGACAGTAGAGATTGCCTTTTCTTATTCCAGTGAGGATTGATTTGTTGTTGACATCCTTGACAGTGCAAAGTGGTTCTTGGAACATACAACATGATATCCCTTATCACAAATCTGACTAAGGCTAATCAAATTGTGCTTGAGACCCTCTACATAAGATACATTAGTGAAAATAATATCTTTAGTAACAAGGTTTCCTGATCCTTTGACTTTGGCTTGAGAATTGTCACCAAAAGTTACATTTGGACCATTTTTAGGGACATATTGTTGTAGCCACTCCTTGTTGTAAGTCATGTGCCTGCTGCATCCACTGTCCAAGTACCATATTCCTTTCCTAGGTTCCTACAAAACAAAAAATACATTTATGGTACCCTTTATTCTTTTGGGTCCAAAGGATTAGAATTTCTTTGGTACCCTAGCTTTGTTCATTGCTCTCTTTCCAAAGTACTGGTTTAGGGCATTATAATATCCCATGATTTGCAGCATATAGGGAGTAGGAGCAATAGGTTGGGTTTGATTAAGAAATTGGTTGGGAGAAGAGAATTGATTTTGGCTATGAAACTGAGAATGGCTTGGGGAATTATGAGATGATCTAGGAGAGGTATTGTGTTGGGCATGGTTTCTTCCATTAGAGAATGGCCAGTTAGGTCTTTGAGGTTTGGCATATGAGTGATGATCATAGAATCTTTGCTGTCTTGGAGACCTCAAACTGCTCACCATAACTTGGCTGTCTAGGAAACCTCTGCTGTCCACCATGTCTTGGTTGTCTAGGAGACCTCTGCTGTCCACCATGTCTTGGTTGTCTAGGAGACCTCTGCTGTCCACCATGTCTTGGTTGGTTCTCCTTCATTTGCTTCTTGATTCCTATCTTTTGCCATATGTATTTACCTTTGCTTGCTTGTTCTCCTTTTTCTTTTGGCTGACTTGAGCTTGCTATATGAGATTTATTAGTGTGAGTGGGGCTATCTGGAGTTGATACATCAGTGTGGCTGGAGCTAGCTTCATTCCTTTTTCCTTTTTCCTTGAGATCTTCCTTGGTTTGGATAGGATAAACATTTTCTTGGGCTTTGACATAGTTCATGCTTTCAAGAACCATCTTGTCAATTGCCCTTTCATCGCAGAGGGGTATATGTGTACATAGTAGGATTGTTAGCTCCAATTCCTGATTTGTCACTTGGGTGTCTTTGGTTGTAGCTAAAGTGGGTCAAGGCTTCTCCAGAGTGTTCCAGGTTTCAAACTTCTTTCAAGGATTCATTTTCCTTTTCAAGATTGATGTTGGTTTCCGAAGTTTGGAATTCATAGTCGCGCTCTTCATTGGCTTTTTCAAGCATAAGGTTTTGGACTTTCGACCTTGATTGGCTTTTTCAAGGTTCTTAATGGTTTTACTTTGGGATAGATTGTCATGAGCAATGAAGCAAAGCCAGTTTGGTGTCTTTTTATTTGAATTAATAAAGTACCGACTAATCGTTTAAATTCTTCATTATTTAAGGTATTGAATTGAGGTACCTGCTTTAGTTCCTCAAGAATGCCTAAGGCTTCAAGATCCTCTTCATTGTCCGAGTCTTCATCATCTCCACCATCAAGCATATCATTGCTTCTTCTCCTTCACTTTCGTAGTCACTGTACTCACATTCCTCATCACCGAACTTGGATGAGTCAAGCAATCAATACTTGCTCTTTATTCTTCTCATTCTTCTTCTTTGTGCAATTGTAGCAGTTGCATCTTGAACTATGAATTATCTCTTTAGAGTATGAGAATTTCTTAGGCTGTCGACTTTCCCTAGGTTTCCTTGGTTCAGACAATGAGGAGTAATGTCCAAGCTTCTTACAGTTGAAGCATTCAACTTTCTTTTAGGGTTCTCTTGATCGAGGTGGATGGGCTATAGCTTCTCTCAAAGGACTTCTTATGTGCTCTCAAGGTGTTTCGATGTACCATGGATATGAGGCTTGGTAGATCTCCTTGGGAGAGGTTATTTGAGGGAAGGTTAACTTTTGGAGGGAGAGAAGAACCATAGAATCAATATCTTGTTGGGTAATTGGTTTTTGGGTGGTTTCTTGGGCAGCTAAGGCAAGAGTTTGTGAAATGGAGGGAACAGGTTGAAGTTTTATCATTCCTTCTAGTTCATAGGCTTCAAGTTTACCAAAGTATTGTTCAACAGTCATGGTGCTCCATTCTGAGCCTTCTCTTATTGGCAAAGCTACCTTCTCATATTCTTGAGGAAGGTTGGAGTATATTTTGAGACACAAGTCTTGGTTCTCAAAAGTTTTACCATGATCAGCAATGGATCTTACCAAGTCTTCAAACCTTGGTTTTGCAGCACTTACTTTCTCACCAGGGTAGAATTTGAAGTTGTCAAGTTGTCTAAGAAGGTTGTATAGGTTTTGTGTTCTAACACTAGTGTGTTTTTGGAACTTGGTATGAATGAGTTCCCAAGCAGCCTTTGCAGATGGTTCCTTGGCAATTTCTTGAGCAAGAGAGTCATTAACACTCTTTTGGAGTATGTTTTTGACTTTAAGGTTGGCACTGACTAGCTGTCTTTCTGAATCTGTCCAGAGTTCTGGAGATTTTACTTTGCTAGGTCCACCATTTGTATCAACAGATACAGGGTATATGACTTCATTTTCAAGGGCATACCAATTCCAAATACTATTGGCATCAAGGTATGTTTTAATTTTTGATGCATATATTTCAAATGATCCACAGTCATCAATATGGGGAATGTCTTTCTCATTATTTCTCCTTGGTTGAGGCATGATGGGTTGGTAGTTGATCCTTCACAAGTTGTTAGACTTTTGTGTGTGAAGACAAGCTCTGATACCAATTGAAAGGTCCTGTTTGCTTAGATCAAATTAAAGGTTAGGCAGTTAAGGTTTGACAGCTGAGGTGAAATCTTAGCTGTCAGAGGTTAACTGGTTTTAAAGATTGGAGTTAAATGTGCAGCGGAATAAAAGTGTTTGAAATAATGTAAAGACAAGTGAATAGTGTAGGTGTGTGTATATGTGTGTGTGTGTTGTGTGATAATACCAATTGAACACAAGGAATTTTAAGGTGGTTCAGAGTTCACTCCTCCTACGTCCACCCTCACTGTCAACCTTGACAAGTGAGATCAATCCACTTAAATCTAGTTCCCGTTAAGATTTACAAAGGATTGGATAGGCAAGTTCCTTGAACTTCCTCTTCCTAATAAGTACAGTCTATTAGGGATCAAGCTCTACACTGAGCTATTCACACTACCCACTTAAAGTCAGTCTTAAGGGGTTCTTACAAATCAGTTTATACACCTGAGATCAGTTACAAGTGTCTTAATATTGTTTTGATTATTGGTTGCAGGTTGAGAAGGTTTGGATGCAAGGTTTGTAGAAGTTGTGTGTAAAAAGGGGTTAGGTCTTCAGTCTTGGAGAGTTCCTTTTATAGGCTTGGAAATAGCCGTTGGAGGAGACAAGGAGACAAGGGAGTAAATGCATGTTGGAGTTGCATTTAGAGCCTTTGTTGACTGGAGAATAAATTAGCTGGAATCTGCAACCAGGCATGTGATCTTCATGGAGATGAGCTGGCAACATCTGTATGGAGAGATTTGGACAAGGCACATCTTGGTCATCACAGGATTTCTTCATAGCTGTTGATGTTGAAGATCATAGCTGTTGAGGGGTGAAACATTTGCTGTGAGAGAACCTTAGCTGTCAGAGCTAAGTTCTGATCTAGAAGGTTTAGGCATTATGTAATACATCATACTACACATGTAATTTAGATACATTAATGTATATGAGAGGATTTGAGTGATATCTTTTGAGGGATGTTTGAATCATAGCTGTCCAGATGATATATATAGAAGTGCAGATTGAAGTTGATGGCTTAGCTGTCCAAGGTCATATGTTATCTTGGCTGTCAGATAACATATGATATATTTCTTTGTCAAAACCTATTATAACTATGTGGCTTACATAGTTAGGTCCTAACACATGTCTTTCAGAAAAATTTAATACTTTGAAACTCTAAAAAAATCGAAAAATGAATTTAAATTGGCACAAATGAGTGTATAAAAGTACCCGAAGTAAAAGAGGATGAAAAGGAGGAGGAGGAGCACAAACTGTCTGGATTCCAAATAACAAGAAGAATATTGTTAGTGGTTATGCTCTATGATCTTTATTGAACCTTTATATTATATCATACTTTCATTTCTAAAGTATGAGTTTAATAGCTAATCATGTGATACATTTGACCATGATAATCTCACGTTATCTTTAATTGAATGATTATAAAGGTTGTGATTGATCAAAATAAGATTTATGTGGAGGAGGAATAACCAAAATGAGAGTCAAACCCTTTGCTATAAATGTTAGAATGTTTAATATTAATAAAAAAACTGGGCAGACTTTTGGGTGGCAGGCCAAAAAAAAGCGTGCGGGCTTAGCCCGGTCTGTGACTCAAAACCAAGATCTGGCCTGCCTTGTATATACGTACCGGGTCCACGGCGCGAGCAAACTGGCGGGCCAACCCATGAAAAAAAGCCTAATATGTTCATCATCATGTTTAACCCTTTCAATAAGACCTACTTGTAATTATCGAAATTAGGATTTTTTTTATTTTTTTTCAATACCTAATGTTTGGTCAAAAATATCCGTGCCCACCATATAGTTATAATTGAAAATAAAAAGTAAAGAAAAAGATTACGAATATTTGACCAAACCTCATGCACTGAATTTAGCCTCAATTATATAGTACACTCATTAAGAATATTTATCTCTGTAAAAAAAAAAAAACAAAAACTCAACCAGTTACATTAATTTCCTCAAAAACCTGAAAACATATACTCATGCTAAGACAGAGGGAGTAACAAACTTCCCATGGCATCAAGATAATGAAATGGCATTATGTGAGATTAAAGGGTGACTGTGATACATTGTCTGATAAAAAAAATCCAGCTTCATGTAATTAGAAAAACATGGTATAATTTCTCACAAAACACAGACTAATAATTACTTCACCATCAAGCCTGTTGTTTTTTCTTCTTCGGCCGCCTCTTTCTTTTGGGCTTTCGAGCATCAGAGTTGGAGCTTAAATTACTACTGTTGCCTGAATGGGGAGGCTCCAGTGGCCTACTTCTCTTGAAGGTAGAACGATTTGACGCGTTACTGGTACTTGATGTGGACAATTCTGCCCTTCGTACATAAGGCTTTTTGCTTGAATTATTTGATGTGCCTTCATATCTTGATTTACCCTTACCTGAATTTGAATTTTTGGATGGCCATTTTGCTTGATTTGTATTTGAATTCTTGGATGGCCGAGGAGGGGGCATTAGAGCACGTGCTGAAATTTGTCTCTGTACAAGTAATTCAAAAAGAGGTGTAAGGGTGTTGTGAACTAGCTACTACTTCACATAATTGTTGTAGCTGCAAAATATTGGAACGGAATTACAAACCTGATTTCTTTCATCGCTGGACATGCCAGATGTCGCCTTACCGGAGGCACTTGAAGCTTGTTCTCTGAGTAGTAAATGACAGGACTAATTGAAGTTTAGGATGTAGTCCATAATCAAACTGGCAAAAAGAAAAATCTTCCATATTACTCCCTAGTCCCAAGATGATCTTCCTACTTTTTGTCATTAGCACGAAGGTAATAAGCAATAATTTTAGGTTAATTTAATTATCCGAATCATCTAAGAATTGTTATTGATAGTATTGATAATGGTGTATCAATAACAAGTTTTCAATTTCTTTAGGATAATTAAATCAACCTGAAATTATTGCTCAAAGTACTTCCGTGTTAACGACAAAAAAAATGGGGAGATCATTTTGGTACGGAGGGAGTATTATGGTTTGTACTACTCTATCAAAAAAATAAAAAAAAAAATCAATTTTTATTTTGATTTGTTCATAGCATATATAAAAATATAAACTTCAATCCACTTCTCTATTTTCTATATCTTTATTTTTGAAGATAGCATATTTATCTAATGTGTTATCCAAAACGAAACATTTAACTTTGGTGCAATTTGGAGGAAATATTGAGAATCCACAGTAAGATATTAAAAGAGGATAACATAAAACCCCATATGCCATGATCTGCGTAATATATATTAGAGTGTTGGTCTTGAGCCTTTTGCTTCACAAAATTAAGAAAGAGATTCTGAAAAATTAGTGATGTATATATGTACCACACTAAATCCAGACTTGAGAGTGAGCATAAAAACTACTGCCTCTGTCCCATAATGAATGACAACAAATATTGAGATTTGCTCTTGGTCAAGAGAAAATTTCAAAATTTCTTGGACATTCATTTTGGGACGGAGGGAGTAACTAGGAACTTAGACAAATGTATCTGTCACTTTGGCAAAGGATGCCTCTTTCTTCTAAGATGTTCTACTTAGAAAATCTCAATTCATACAAGCGTATGATTCCTAAATGATTTTTGAAGCTTAACCATCAGATATCAGAAAAAACAGGTTTAAAGCGCTATAATAGGTTTTGATGTTGATATTTAGTAACTTGTATGTTAAAAATTTCACCATTTACGGGAGACCCTTTAGTATGAAAAGGAGGAATAACTTTCCTCTCACATAAGAACCTGAAAAACTACTTTCATGGAATAATACAAACCTTGTACTTTTATCTGTCCATTCGTCGTCTGCTTCAGCTTCATCACTTGAGCTTCCACTTAAAAAGAAGTCATCATCACTTAAATCCAAGAGACCATCATCCTCACTTCCTGTCTCTGAGAATTTAAAAGAAATGACAAAATTAATTCTACTAGCATAACAAGGTGACCTCACAATCAGGAGGGGGGAGGGTGAATGATGTTCATCTACTCCTCCATCAGTGTCATGAACAGCTTCAACAAATATTTCAAAAAGTTTTGGCATCAGAAGATATATATAACTAGGTTACGTACTCCTTTCCCCCTCCCTCTCCCAAAAAAATGAAAAAAAAACCGAAAATCCAGTCATGCTCTATACTCCCTCCATCATAATTGAAATTGCAATAATTTCCATTTTAGGTGTCCCATTTAAAATTGCAAAATCCCAAAATGGCAAGTTTTTAATACTTTTTAAATAATGAGGCCCACTTGTCATACTCACAACAACTACCCACTTACTATTCCCTACCCACTTTCTCTCCTATCCCATTATTCACCCTCACAACACTTTAAAATTATATACTCCTTAATCTGCGTGTAGGACGACTTTTTTTGCAATTTCAAATGGGACGGAGGGAGTATTTTTGTTTGTCCCAAAATAGCTGTCCCATTTCTAAACAGTAATAATTATAGTGTGATTTGAATGGGGTACAACCAAGTAAAGCATGCTCCATAAAATCGTTTTCTTGTCATATGGGACAGCTTTTTTGGGACGGTGAGAGTATTACATAATGTGAAAGAAAAGAAGATGCAAATTTTCTACTGAAGTCGAATAAGAAATGTTGGCAATCCTCAATCCTCATTTCCATGTTTATATCTATGAAACTTCAACATTTTGGAGATACAAATTAAAAGTCCTACCAATAACAATTAGATTATTAGTTTTTCCTAAATCTTTGGTCAAAGTTCAATCAAATCAATCCCTAAAAAAGTGGGACTATCTTTATGGGACGGAGGAAGTATAACATTATCATCAGCTATTTCCTTTCCCCTCATTATTTCCCCTCATTCTTCATTTCTCACAACTTTTCACTTACTATTCTACATCACTTCTCTCCACCCTCAAACTAACACTTTTTCAGTTTTTCTTAATTCCCGTGTCCAACCCAAAGTGCCTAGTTTGAATTGGGACGGAGGGAGTACGTAAGTACAATAATGGACGTCAAACACCTCGAACTAGATTAAAATGGGAAGAAAGGTGATAAAATTGAAGCCAAGATGCAGGACTAAGAAGCTAGTAGAGACGAACAGTTTGTTAATGCTCTGTCTCTGAACCATAGGCACAGACACTGGTTGTGTAGGATGATCTAGGAAAACATCTGAACGGGAAAAAAAGTTGCAGTAACAGAAAACAGAAGATACAAGTTCTTTAAAGCGCCAGTTTATGGAATTGCCTAAGCGGTTCAGAAAGACCCTAAGGGTATGTTTGGCAAGCCACCACACTGGGATCAGAAAAGTATTTTGTCCCGCAAAATTCATTTTGTTCTTCTCTTTCGAAAACTAAGGCTTGGAATTGAGGTTGCCAGACATAGTATAAGCTGAGGGCTACTATCTCATCTCTCACCGAGCTGATGAAAAAAAATCAGAAAGAGGGATAAAAAGAGGATCGACAAGTTCAAACAAAGATATTCATTTAGACAAGAAATGTGGCTCCCACTGCAATCAGGTTTTGGGTCATATTTTCTTGGTACAATCATACAACTATGCTAAGGTGGAAGATCACACACTCTTATAGAAATTAATTACCTTCCAAATCCTTCCCACTAGCCACAGCAGCAGCTATATTTTCCTTAATCTGCTTCCTTAACTTATTTCGCTTATCAATAATTTCTGCCTCATCACATCCCTTGAATAAGGATAGATATTTTTCAGTCTTGGGGAAAAACTGCAGTTTGAGAATATGATCAAATTTAGTAACTGCTAATAACATAAACAATGAACAGAAATTCGTGAGATCGTGCAATTAACCAATTACAA